>OY992876.1:90088761-90091338 GCA_963921405.1 Cepaea hortensis
CATGGAACATTATGTATATATATGGAATCTTCGTTTATTCACTTCATATGAGATATAACTCTACAGTATACATCTGACGTGATACAGCGAAATATACCAGGCAATAAATCGTGCAACATATTATGTGTGGCTTCTGTGTTTAAATACACTTAGGGAATACATTGGTTTGAGTACCTCAGAAGTCGGGGTGGGTTCGCCTGATGGCGAGCTTGATGGCGAGCGACACTGGTAATAAGGAAAGCTAATCCACCCGCAAAAATCAATCGAATGTAACTAGAAGTAGCAGCAGGTGTGTGGACGACGCTTGAGCCCACAAATGTCCTTTCCAACTCCAAATTCTTCCACAACTGAGGTTAGCAAGTCTGCTCACTCATCCCTCGGACACCTGAGTCACCTGAATTGGCTCATACCTGTAACACCTGTATCCTTTTCATCGTCTGTTTCTTCTTCGCCCGGCTTTCCACGGAAGTGCGCCATGCCGGGTTATGCACTTCGAAAGTCAGTATGTCGGCCTTCGGCATGCGTTTGGGTGCCGTTCGATTCATCTAGAAGGTAACATGCTCTATCCACAGATAGGTTTAACGTTTACCAACAAGGTTGCCAGGGCAGCGGGATCAGACCTACTGCTTGCGATTTCCAATTACCGTAGGATTTTTAATGTGTAGTTTCCCAAGTAGAGGTTTCCAAATCAGCTGCGGCGATTTGGAAGAAGTCCGCTTTGCGTTGATCTCGATGGAATGAGACGTCGGTCATTTAGAAAATAAAATGGCAAACTACTGAACTAACATCTCCTCATCAAATCACAAAACAGCCAATGAATGTTTAGGTTGACTGCAAAGTGCTCATAAAACAAACTTGCACCTGTTAATAACTTATATACGCTTATCTCCTATTCTAGCCCCTCATTCGATGACGTTTAGATAGCCGATCACACTACCCAAGAAATCGGGGTGGGGGTGGGGGGGGGGGGTGATATTATCAGATACCGATTTTTATTGGTCAAATTCCCAGTTCTCTACAGGGATCAAACCCGGTACCTTTTGAGTTCTGAGGCCAGTACCGAAACCTCTCAGCCACGGCGCCCCCTTGGCCGATCCCCCGTATGTGGCGACGTTTGGTTTATTTATTTATTTGTTTTGCATTCGCTGGCTTTGAACTCAAACGTCGTCCATACACACAACTTCTAGTAGCACTGGACTGAATTTTGAGTGCGGATTAGCTTGTTCCTATTACCAGTGTCGCTCGCCATCAGGCGAACTCACCCCGACTTCCAAAGGTACTTGTAATTTACGTCCCCCAAGTCAAGGACGAGAATTCAACATTTTAGTCCAACTGACCGGTGTAGGGGTGGAACCTCTACCTTGGCATCAGCACATCGGATGTTTAAGAGCGAGCGCTCATTTGCATTTTACCATACTGACTCTGGGCATATATTCATGACATAATATATGACAGATTGGTAAAAGCAATATAGACATTGATGAATTGACTCGGCTGAAACATTTGTCATTTGACATCAGCTGTGACATAAACAGCCGTGATACACTCAGCCGCGGATGGCATCTGCATGTTCATACTTAGAGTTCAGTAGAGGCAAGTACCTTACATCACTGTACTCAGAACATTCCCATGCGCGCTTCGTGCCCTTCGTTCAACAGTCGGCGAAGAGTCATACTACTAATCGTTCCCACCGCTATCTGATTGAAAGATCTCCTGGTCTTCCCTCTCAGTTTTGAGATTCTTCCAGAACTTCTGCCGACCCCCCGCAATATCATTTAGAGCAGTGGTCTCAACCTTTTTTTGGCCCATGCCCCCCTTTACAATATATTCAGAACGTCATTCTCCCCCCCCCCCCCCTTTTTTTTGAATTTCCTCCCTATAAATCGCCCCTCTCCCACCCTTACACAGTATACATAAAAATGGAAGCTAAATTTAATAACACATACTAGAACAAGTCTAGACATCTACATTAAGCGTGATTTGCGGGTCTACTTACGCCTATACAACGAACTTCATTAGCACGAGAAGTACAGAACCGTAAAATATAGAGGCAAAAAACATCAAGTAACTGGTTCTTGTATCAATGCGATCTTGAAATAATCTTAATTCCCCCCCCCCCCCCCCAATCGGAAACCCTCTAAAATCCCCCCCCCCCCCTAGGGGGGAATTCCCCACCGGTTGAGAACCACTGATTTAGAGCGATGTCTGAACTATCAACATCCTTACTCTCCATCAACTCCCACGTTTATATTTTGGAGCGATATGTCAACTATCAACAACCTTACTCTCCATCAACCCCACGTTCATACTTGGAGCGATATGTGAAACAATCTTTACCTTTCGCTCACCTGGGCGTCCCCCATCTCCCCAGTGGGTGTCCCTCCACCAGGAGGCTAAGCTAATCACTGGGCTCTTCTGCCGTTCTTGACCTTCAGTCCAGCGACCGCCTGAACCATACATCCGGTTAATTCCATCCACTGATAGTGGCTCAAGACGCATTCACCAAACAAGAGATACAGATAAGTAACTTTAATATTTTCATGTTGTGCATTTAGAGTAATTGTGTGTCGGTTTGTG
>OY992876.1:90091538-90124038 GCA_963921405.1 Cepaea hortensis
AACACACCATGGTTGGAAGCGATGCCGGAGATTGCCAGGCAGAATGCTTTAGGTTGATTTTCACTATTATATGCGAGTCGGCCATTGATAAATCAATGACAAAAAGGTGAAAGTAAAATCGTTTAGAACATAAGTCAGTATATTTTGGGGAATATAAAAACAACAACAGCAGCAGCAGCAGCAGCAGTAGCAGCGGCAGCACTAGTACTAGTAGTAGTAGTAGAAGTAGTAGTAGTAGTAGTAGTAGTAGTAGTAGTAGTAGTAGCAGCAGCAGTAGTAGTAGTAGTAGTAGAGTAGTAGTAGTAGTAGTAGTAGTAGTAGTAGTAGTAGAAGAAGAAGTACTGTAGTAGTAGTAGTAGTAGTAGTAGTAGTAGTAGTAGTAGTAGTAGTAGTAGTAGTAGTAGTAGTAGTAGTAGTAGTAGTAGTAGAAAAAGAAGTAAATAGTCGTAGTAGTAGTAGTAGTAGTAGTAGTAGTAGTAGTAGTAGTAGTAGTAGTAGTAGTAGTAGTAGTAGTAGTAGTAGTAGTAGTAGTAGTAGTCGTAGTAGTTTGTAGTAGTAGTCGTAGTAGTAGTAGTAGGAAGAAGAAGAAGAAGAAGAAGAAAGAAGAAGACTATGTGGTGGTAGTAGTATCAGGTTAGTAGTATTGAGTCGTAGTAGTTAGTAGTAGTAGTAGTAGTAGTAGTAGTAGGAGTAGTAGTAGTAGTAGTAGTAGTGTAGTAGTAGTAGTCTAGTAGTAGTAGTAGTAGTAGTAGTAGTAGTAGTAGTAGTAGTAGTAGTAGTAGTAGTAGTAGATATAGTAGAAAAAGAAGTAATAGTCGTAGTAGTAGTAGTAGAAGAAGAAGAAGAAGAAGACTATGTGGTGGTAGTAGTATCAGGTTAGTAGTATTAGTCTGTAGTAGTAGTAGTAGTAGTAGTAGTAGTAGTAGTAGTAGTAGTAGTAGTAGTAGTAGGTAGTAGTAGTAGTAAAGGTGGTAGTAGTAGTAGTATTACGAGGAGGTAGGAGGAAAAGAAGAAGAAGAAAGAAGAAGAAGAAGACTAAATGACGATAGTGGTAGCAATGTAGTAGTAGTGGTAGTAGTAGTAGTAGTAGTAGTAGTAGTAGTAGTAGTAGTAGTAGTAGTTGTAGTTGTAGTAGTAGCAGTAGTAGTAGTAGTTAGTAGTAGTAGCAGCAGCAGCAGCAATAGCAGCATCAGCATTAGTAGTAGTAGTAGTAGTAGTAGTAGTAGTAGTAGTAGTAGTAGTAGTAGTAGTAGTAGTAGTAGTAGTAGTAGTAGTAGTAGTAGTAGTAGTAGTGGAAGAAGACTTCCGGTAAAATGGCGACGACGTAACGCTTCTTTCTTCACTGGACACGGTGTTTGTGTATTTATGGGGAGGATGTGTGATTATTTCGTATTTGTTTTCGGAAGTTGTTCCCTATAAACCACGGAAGGCAGTTGGTGGATGCAATTTTAAGGGCAGCCGACAGATAGTTGTTGGCTATGGTCTCAAGTTTCGCAACGGTAGGCAGACGATCTCTTTATCGAGACAATGGCTGCGGTCTCCCGGCCAGTATGGTCATTGTCAAGAAGGAAAGCAACGGCAAACTACCTTCTTTAAAGTTGCCTAATTTATTATGATTCGTCTAATTATAGATCATCACAAGAAAAGGACAGGGACACTGAAATTAGCAATATGGAATGTTCGAACGTTAAGCGATCACGGAAAATTAGATAACATCAAACAAGACATGGAAAGAGAGAAGATTAATATATTAGGAATGTGCGAGACGAGATAGAAAGGGGCAGGGATTATGAAAAGGGAAGATTGTAAGATTATTTATTCTGGAGGAGAAGAACCGCTAAGAGGTGTAGCAATTATCTTGGATCGGGAAACATCAAACTCTGTTCATGGATATTGGGCTGTGTCAGACAAGGTTCTATTGGTAAAATTAACTGACAGACTTTTTAACATAAACGTCATTCAAAAAATATGCCCCAATAGGAAAATACAGTGAAGATAGCATAGAGAATTATTGCAATGACATGGAGTCTGCTTTGAGGAAATGTAAAATTTCAGAAATAAATACCATAATGGGTGACTTCAATACAAAAGTGGGAAATCAAAAGTGGGATGCACAGTAGGCAGCCATGGCTTGGGAGAGTGAAACTAAAGAGGATACGGACTTGTAGAATGTACAAAAGAGCAGGAAATGATGGTATGAAACACATGGTTTAAACAACATCATAGAAGACTCTAGATATGGAGGAGTCTTGATAGCAGAATTAGTAAACCGATTGATTACACCCTGATTATCTGAAGTTTAGAAATGCGTTAACAATCGCAAAATAAAAAATTAAAAAAAAATTTCCCAATGCTAACCGTTACAGTGGTCATATATTGATTACAGGAACGTTGAGGGTAAAGTTAAAGAAAGTGAAATATGCACGAGGAAAAATGACAAGGTAATTAATACAAGACATAGTAGTAAAGAACATAATTGATATACTGTCTGATCTAGAGATCCTATTTCAAGATGTGGGTAATCAATGGGAAATGTTGAAGAATCCAATCAGTTTGGCTGCCGAAATAACCATTCCAAAATTAAAGAAAGTGGTCGTAAGAAATGGATGACTGAAGATATTTTACAACTAATGGAAACAAGAAGACGCAACAAATATAATCTTGCCAAACATGAAGAAATTTACAGACAAGTCAGAACATTATATAAGGAGACAACAGAAGCATGGCCTGAGAAACATTGCATAGAAATGTAAAAACAACACAACAGTAAAAAATACTACATTAATGCACAAAAGAATTCAAGAGCTAACTAATAAAATCAGTAGGCTGTCTAAAACAAAAGATGGAAAAATCATAATAGAAAAAGATCGGATTTTACATGTATGGTCAGATTATGTGAATCACCTCTATGATGATAACAGAGAAGAATAGTATGATATTCGAAATAACAATGAAGGATCATCAATTTTGAAGATGGATGTTCAGAATGTTCTTAACCATATGAAAACTGGCAAAACCCCGGTTTAGACAATTTCACAACAGAAATGATTAAAGCTTTAGAAGAATATGGAATAGATTAAGTCACCAGACTGCTGAACACAATATATGATACCGGAGATATACTTCATGAATTATGTAATTCTGTATTTATTGCAATCAAAAAGAAATCAGTAGCCTTGAGATGTGATCAACATAGAACAATTAGTATAATGAGCCACATCACGAAGATTTTGCTAAGAATTAACATGCAAAGAGTTAGGAAGAAAATATAACCTGAAATAGGAGAAGAACAATGCAGATGTATAGAAGGCAAGGGTACAGTAAATGATGCGTATATACTGAGAACATTATCTGAACATTCTATAAAAGTAAAAAAAAAAGACTTACATCTTTGCTGTATTGACTACACAAAGGCGTTCGATAGAGTATGACATGGCAACATGATAGAGATGCGTGCAAATGTATAAATTGATGGGAAATACCTTAGACATGTAAAAACCATATATTGGAAACATCAAATTGCCATCAAAATTGATAATGAAGTAGGTCAAAACTAGCCTATTAAGAGAGGTGTGGGACAGGGATGTGTAATGTCTCCAGTTCTGTTTTCTGTAGAGTGAAAACATTTTCAGAAATGTATAAGATATGAAAGGAATCATTATTATAGGAAGAAACATCAATATCATTAGATATGCAGATGATACAGGATTGATTGCACACAATGAGAGGGATCTGCAACATTTAGTGGATGCGGTTGTTGCACACAGTGAACAACTAGGGTTATAATTAAATTGTAAGAAGTCACAGATTATGGTCGTCACTAGGAAAAAAGAAAAGTGCCAAATTTTAGAGAGGGGGTGGATGTCACAGCCCCATATTACACTTGATGAATTAATCTAACATAAGACATAACTATTGGCCCAATACGTGCTTGGGCTTGCGCACTGCTCGGTGCATGCGTGGTGTGCACCATTTGTAAAAAATAAGATAGAGAATGGAAGACGTCGTGTTAGAGAGGGTTAGCGTTTAATATGGCGATAGACAGGGTCGGTTTGTAGCAGAAGGTTAGGTGGTTATTAAAAGTTATTAGTGGCTAGACGGTTTAGCGGGTTATCGGTGATTAAGTGGTCCTTGGGCTAAGTATGTTTAATTCATGGTTTATGCAATTAGCGCTAATAATCATTGGCTATGGTCTCAAGTTTCGCAACGGTAGACAGAAGATCTCTTTCACGAGACAATGGCTGGCGTCACCGACCAGTATGGTCACTTCCAAGGAAGGAAAGCAATGGCAAACTTCTTTAAAAGTGCCTAGTTCATTATGATTCGCCTAAAAACAGATTATCGCAAGACAAAATTAGAAACATGGAATGTTAGGACGTTAAACGACGATGAAAAATTAGATAACATCAAACAAGAATTGGAAAGAGAGAAAATTAATATTTTACAGGTGTGCGGAACGAGATGGACAGGAGCAGGCTTTAAGATTGATGCAGATTTTAAGATTATTTATTCTGGAGGAGAAGATCGACAAAAAGTGGGTGGGGGTTAGGGGGTAGAAATTATCTTGGGCCGGCAAACATCAAAATCTGTTCAAGGATATCGGGCCATGTCAGACAGAGTTCTACTTGTTAAATTAAGCGGCAGACCTTTTAGCATAAATGTTATTCAAATATATGCCCCAGCAGGAGAATCCAGTGAAGATAGTGTAGATAAATTTTATAATGACATAGAGTCTGCTTTAAAGAAATGTAAAAATTCAGAAATAAACATCATAATAAATGGACTTCAGTGCAAAAGTAGGAAATCAAGGAGATAGACACACAGTAGGAAACGATGGTTTAGGAGAGAGAAATAAAAGAGGATACATACTTGTAGAGTGGGTAAAAGAGCAAGAAATGATTGTAGGAAATACCTGGTTTAAACAACACCCTGGAAGATTATGGACTTGGAGGAGTCATGGTAGCAGGATTAGAAACCAAATTGATTACATGCTTATTAGCACAAGATTTCGAAATGCGTTAACAATAGCGAAAACAGTTCCTGGTGCTGATTGTTATAGTGACCATAAGTTACTTACAGGTACATTGAGGGTAAAGTTAAAGAAAGTCAAGTATATAACAGGAAATACTAAATATGATTTGTGTACATTGAGTAATGACAAGGAAATACAAAAGAAATTCAACATGGAAGTACAGAACAGATTTCATATATTGTCTGATCTAGGGATCCTATTCAAAGATGTGGATGATCAATGGGAAATGTTGAAGAATTCAATCAGTTTGACTGCAGAAACAACTATTCCAAAATTAAAGAAGGTGGGTCGTAACAAATGGATGACTGAAGAAATTTTACAACTAATGGAAACAATAAGACTCAACAAAAATAACTCTGCCAAAT
Source organism: Cepaea hortensis (assembly GCA_963921405.1). Lineage (NCBI taxonomy): Eukaryota > Metazoa > Mollusca > Gastropoda > Stylommatophora > Helicidae > Cepaea > Cepaea hortensis. Next base: position 90,096,936 of record OY992876.1, read on the forward strand.
ATGAAGAAATTCACAGACAAATCAGAATATTATGTAAGGAGGCTAAAGAAGCATGGCTTGAGAAAAATTGCATAGAAATTGAAAACCAACACAACAGTCAAAATACCAAATTAGTGCACACAAGAATTCGGGACTTACTAATAAAAGAAGAAGTACATTAGCAGGCTGTCTAAAAACTAAAGATGGCAAAATCATAATAGAAAAAGATAGCATTCTACATGTATGGTCAGATTATGTGAAAAACCTTTATGATAATAACAGAGATGAACAGATTGATATTAGATTTAATAATGAAGGACCGCCAATTTTGAAGGTGGGGGTTCGATATGTTCTTAAACATATGAAAGCTGGCAAGGCCCCCGGTTCAGATAACATCACAACAGAAATGATTAAAGCTTTAGAAGAATATGGAATAGATCAAGCCATCAGACTGCTGAACACATTATATGATACCGGAGATATACCTCCTGAATTATGTAATTCTGTATTTATTGCAATCCCAAAGAAATCAGGAGCCTTGGAATGTGATCAACATAGAACAATTAGTATAATGAGTCACATCACGAAGACTTTGCTACGAATTATTATGCAAAGAGTGAGGAAGAAAATACAACATGAAATAGGGAAAGAACAATGTGGGTTTGTTGAAGGAGAGGGTACAGTAAATGCTGTGTATACGCTGCGATCAGTAATTGAACGTTCTATAGAAGTAAACAAAGATTCGATAGAGTAAGACATGCCAACATGGTAGATATGCTTGCAGCTCTACAAATTGATGGGAAAGACATAAGACTTATAAAAAATAAATTTTGGAAACAACAAGCTGCCATAAGGATTGATAATGTTTCTGTACGTCCTTTTCAGTTTGCATCCAACTAGACAGAAAATACAGACAAGAAAATCCGGCTGCTGTGGAGGAGGAAGAACAAGCGTTGATTTTCGAGAATTCGCTAGACGGCGATGCTGTCATTTACACAGATGGGTCGGTCGTCCGACATGTGAGAAGGTCATGGGCCTTTACGGCTCAGGCTGGAGGGAGAAGGAGGACTCTGGTGCTTTAGCTGAGACCACAAGTAGCCTGACTATGGAAGTCATGGCAGTAAGTAAGGCAATAACATAGCTCGAGATACAGACATTCACTAGGGCATGTTTCCTTAGCGACTCAATGAGCATGCCCAAGAGGATAGAGATGGGGTGGATCCGAAGAGAATGGTTGCTGTCTCTGGCGCGGTCTCGGCTGGCAAAGATTAATTTCATCTTCGTGCCAGGGCATGCGGGAGTACAAGGAAATGAGCGGGCTGACAAGCTCGCAGGTGAGGCTACTGTGGAGGGCGGACGCGCCATGGACCAGGCTGACATTCTGAATGCTCTACGAGAAGTAAGACTTTTGCGAGAATCAAGTGATGACTGTGAATCTACAACCATGGCCAGACTGCGAGAACAGCAAATTAAAAGAGGGGTGGCCAAACAAGAACACTACGCAGGAAGCCAAAGAAGATTGATAAACCAACACAGAACTGGTGTTGTAAGCCGCTACACGCTGCGGGATTTGCTGAGAAGGGGATCCGAGCACTTATGGACTGAATGGTTCGATGTGCAATGAGGATGATCTGCCGACTAACTAACTAACTAACTATTAAGAGAGGTGTGAGGCAGGGATGTGTAATATCTCCAGATCTTTTTTCTTTATGCAATGAAAATATTTTCAGAAATGTAGAAGATATACATGGAATCAGCATTGGAGGACGAAACATCAATAACATTAGATATGCAGATGATACAGTATTGATTGCAGACAATGAGCAGGATCTGCAACAATTAGTGGATTCGGTTGTTGCACACAATGAACAACTGGGGTTAGAATTAAATTGTAAAAAGACACAGATTATGGTCGTCACTAGGAAGAACGAAATATCACAATATAATATACATGTAAATGGGAATATTCTTCAACAAGTGAATCGGTACAATTATCTCGGAATAGTCATAACATCTGATGGGAGATGCCTTGAAGAGATTAGAACAAGAATCGCCATGGCGAAAGTAGCCTTTAGCCAGATGAAAAACATACTGGCCAATAAAAAGATGTCAATTGAAACGAGAAAAAGAGTGTTGAGGTGCCACATAGAGCCTGTTCTTTTGTATAGATGTGAAACTTGGACAAAGAGCAGTCAAGCTGAAAAACAACTGATGGCTGTAGAAATGTGGTTTCTGAGGAGAAGGCAAAGAATACCATGGACAGACAGAAAAACCAATGACCAAGTATTACAGGAGACAAATGAAAATCGTAAATTGATTAGAGAAATTAGACGTAGACAGTCAACATTTTTGGACATGTTATGAGAAGAAATGAATGGAGAACTTGGTGACAACTGGCAACAGACCAAGGGAACAGACCAAGAGGAAGACCGAGATGTAAATACCTGGATGGCTTGACCGCATGGCATAGTAGAGACAGGAACACTGAGCTGATCCACGACAATTGTGATCATATGAAATGGCGAGTCATGACCGCCCACGCTTTCCGGCATGGCACATGACTGATTCATTTGTTTAATGTTATCACAACATTGTTGCTGTATGATTACGTGACAATCAGTTCGGGTCGGTTGGGGGTCATTAGCAATATTACTTTCTGTCACAAGCGATAGGTTAATGACAAGTAGTAGTAGTAGTAGTAGTAGTAGTAGTAGTAGTAGTAGTAGTAGTAGTAGTAGTAGTAGTAGTAGTAGTATTAGCAGCAGCAGCAGCAGCAGCAATAGCAGCAGCAGCAGTAGAAGTAGTAGTAGTAGTAGTAGTAGTAGTAGTAGTAGTAGTAGTAGTAGTAGTAGTAGTAGTAGTAGTATTAGCAGCAACAGCAGCAATAGCAGCAGCAGTAGTAGTAGTAGTAGTAGTAGTAGTAGTAGTAGTAGTAGTAGTAGTAGTTGCTGCTGTTGTTGTTGTAGCAGTAGTAATAGTAGTAGTAGTAGTAGAAGAAGAAGAAGACTAAGTGGTAGTAGTAGTAGTAGTAGTAGTAGTAGTAGTAGTAGTAGTAGTAGTAATAGTAGTGTAGCAGATGCAGCAGTATTATTATTAGTAGTAGCAATAGTATTAGTATTAGTAGTAGTAGTAGTAGTAGTAGTAGTAGTAGTAGTGGTGGTGGTGGTGGTGGTGGTGGTGATGGTAGTAGTAGTAGTAGTAGTAGTAGTAGTAGTAGTAGTAGTAGTAGTAATAGTAGTAGTTATAGTAGTGTAGCAGATGCAGCAGTATTATTATTAGTAGTAGCAATAGTATTAGTATTAGTAGTAGTAGTAGTAGTAGTAGTAGTAGTAGTAGTAGTAGTAGTAGTAGTAGTAGTAGTAGTAGTAGTAGTGGTGGTGGTGGTGGTGATGGTAGTAGTAGTAGTAGTAGTAGTAGTAGTAGTAGTAATAGTAGTAGTTATAGTAGTGTAGCAGATGCAGCAGTATTATTATTAGTAGTAGCAATAGTATTAGTATTAGTAGTAGTAGTAGTAGTAGTAGTAGTAGTAGTAGTAGTAGTAGTGGTGGTGGTGGTGGTGGTGGTGGTGGTGATGGTGGTGTTGGTGGTTGTAGTAGTAGTAGACGCATAATAAAACATTATTGTTTATTAATAATTATTTCAAGATGTCCCACTAGAAATAGAAGACAATCCTATGGAATTGAAGAATGGTCATGCGGAGGAAGCATGCATTCGTGGACCCTTGTGAGATAAATGATTAGATAACAAGTACACAGGAAGTGCCATGTTGTCTGTGCGTGTCAGATTCTCCTTTTGTTTCCAGGAGACATCCGCCCGATGAGGAGATACGCTGGAATTCCCTGATCAAAGAACACCTACACAGCGTAATTTTGTGTTACTATCGACGAATGTCCCCAGTGACTGTGTATTTTTAATTTGTTACTTGACGAGGGCCTGAAAAAATTAGCGGAAAAGAATTACGTTTGGAAACGTGATGAAAATTTGTGCGTGATAGTCAGTCTGTGAAGTCAGTGTGCTGAGGGTAGTTGGTTGGGGGATTGCTTGATCTAGGACTTGTCTGGTTGGTGGTGTATATGATTTATGTGTTGTCTATTGCTTGAGTATATGATCCATGGGTTGTCTAGACCATAGAGAATATGATCTATGGGTTGTCTAGTTGCTGGTATATGATCGGTGGGTGGTCTAGACCATAATCTATGGGTTGTCTATTTGCTGGTATATGATCTGTGGGTTGTCTAGACCATAGAGTAAATGATCTTTGGGTTGTCTAGTTGCTGGAATATATGATCTAATGGTTGTCTAGTTGCTGGAATATATGATCTATGGGTTGTCTAGTTGCTGGAATATATGATCTATGGGTTGTCTAGTTGTTGGAGTATATGATCTATGGGTTGTCTTGTTGCAGGAGTATATGATCTATGGGTTTTTTAGATTCTTGAGAATATGATCTATGGGTTGCCTATGGGGGTTCTATTGGTTGTCTAGTCACACACATACATACACGCACGCACGCACGCACGCACGCACGCACGCACGCAGACAGATAGACAGACAGTCAGACATCCATCCATGCATCCATGCATCCATCCATGCATCCATGCATCCATCCATCCATCCATGCATCCATCCATGCATCCATGCATGCATGCATGCATCCATCCATCCATCTATCCACATACATACATACATACATACATACATACATACATACATACATACATATATACACACACACACACACAATACTCTCTCTCTCTCTCTCTCTCTCTCTCTCTCTTTCTCTCTCTCTCTCTGTCATGCCCATATATTGTGTATATTCAATTATACATAAAATCACGCAAGCATACGCACTCCGCTTCACACAGTCATCAAAATCAATATACGCAGATACCGAGATGTTCACATAATGACAGCTGTCATGAGCATCGACACAAAAATGGGAAATTATGGTATAATTCACACTGCATATATCAAAGTATATTAATGCAGTGCAACAGGAGAATGTTAGCTAAATGTTATAAAGTAATGCAATAGATTTGATATTGTACATTGTGGCATGATGTCTTCAGACGTTCGCATCCCCAGTCCATTTACATTTCTCAATACTCAGTAGTTAACCACGTAAGCCGTCGTGATACCCTAACTAAAAATAGAATCGTAGATTCTAGATCGAGAGAGGGTAGATGAATGGTGGGGTCTCAATTTGATTGGGTAACCCTTGGGCTGGTAACGCTCCTTAATACATAATTAGCCCGCCAGTCGAAGCCTTGATTCCATCCCGTAAGGACATGTTCAAGATGCAGTGGTAAAATTTGCCCAAAAGCATTCTTTGGGAGGTGGTCATCTGCACTCCAGGTACCTAAATCATTTAATATGTTATGTGTAAACCTGATGAAGTGAGAGAGAGACGAATGGCCGAGTATTTTCTTGAGAAAATGTAAAAAGAAGACAGGACTTCGGTACAGTGACTCTAAAACTGCCGCTCAAAACCTGTCATGTCTACCGCAGGGAAACATTCTTACCATGTCTATTGTCTGTCTGATTTGATGATTTGCATATGCTTATGACTGTAAACCACGCTCAATGCATATGGCAAAACCTTTGTGCGCTCTGAACATTCATTGAGTGCCTATCATGACCATTCTTAACCAAACTGTACATCGCTCTTGAGAGTTGCCTTTGGCAGTTATGTTTCAGAATGTGTGATGCTATATACTGCATGTAATTTCTCCCTTATAATGGCTGAGAATGTTTGAATGAATGAGATGGTAATTATATAATTAACTTCTCATATTTGTAAAAGTAAAGACACTTATTATTTCCATGTTTGCAGGACTGCATTGCACTGTAGAAATTAACCTACAGTGTTTGTCAGCTGAATACATGGGAAGGCTCATGCTATTTGTCAGGGAAAATTCATGTTTTCTTTCATTATGTGTATTCCACATGTGAAGGCAATTCTAGTGCATGATTTCTGCCATACAATGCCTACTTCTTGGTGCTTAATCACACTGTCTGTTCTCATGGTACACCGGTCCCTGTGATCTACTCATTGTGAGAATTTACAAGATAATTGTGTGAAGCTGCCTCTGATTAGGAGTATGTGCCTATGACTTCACGGTTTTGGGGATGAACCTGGAGAAAGGATATCACCCCAAACCCCCAAATAAAATTGCACTTCATCATCAGTGAGAGGCGGGTGTTCGAATATCACACTCCCCTTTCCCCTCCCATTCCTCTCTGAATCTGTGATAGTACTGTATAACTGTGACAATGGTTCAATAGATGTAAAACACATGTTGTGCCTTTATTTATTAACAGAGAATGAGAGAGATGGAGGAGGCCCTTTTCAATCACCAGGACAACTCCAGGGAAGTCCTGAGCTCTAGTCTTCAACTCCAGCTGAAAAGTCAGACTCCAAAAAGACCAAAATGAACAACAGGTTGCAAAGATTCAGCCTGAATCCACTAATTCTGGCCTATACAGATGTCACTGAAGAAAAGTCTTTCTTAAAAGCCTAAGACAGGGATACTCTCCAATTTTGTAAAAGCTCCAGGCTATATCTTCAAGATAAATTCAAGAAGAAACCTTAAGAGGAGAGATCACCTGGTTTTCAGCATGTCACTACTGGCTAAGAGTGGACATTAAAGGTGCACTTGGAGCAGACTATATTACAGTTATTATTAATATTGGCTGAAAGCTAAAGGAGCAGAAGTTAATACATAGAGCAAATTCCCAAACAATGGATTAGTGATAAGTCGGTGTGGTGATTCAATTACATCAGAACCTGTTGTGGGAGATAGACTGGCAGAGAAGAATGATGGGACATCATAGTTTTTAGATCTTCCTCTGCTGGAAAAGTAAAACTCATCCCAAATTATCAACTTTGCGAACAGTCTACTCACCTTTCGGAAGGACATGTTTGTCACTTGCTTCGGACTAGTCAAAGTAGGGAATAGCCTAAACTGGAAAAACATTATGGGGAAAGCTGAAACCTGAGACATTCCCAACACCTTCATTGGTGCTAAAAGACGGTATACGGATCAGTATAGCAGTGTCTCCCTATACTTGTGCCCAGCTATAGGTTTATCATGTGTTTTCCTCATTTGACGGTTGGAAAAGTGATAGCATGATTAAAGTGTTGTGGTGTAGGATAACCTATGGTGTAGATATGTGAAGGAGGAGGGTTTATTTAGATTGATGTTTCTGTGGGGATATTGAGTGATGTGTTTGGGTTTTCATAGATAATGTCACTATAATTTGCATATAAACATATTTGAGATGTAAATTGTTGGCAGAATATGAAGCCTGAGTCTTCACTTGACCTCATCAGACATTAATAAAGTATTAGTTGTAAGAGAACAGTTTTGAGATATATGTCTCTGTGATTGTCTTGTACATTGTTGAGAAAGAAATGTCCAACAGGTGTCAAGCATCTTCATGGTGACTGTTACTCTACTGTTGCTGTTGGTTACAGAGATTGTGAAAGTCTGTGTGGTTGTTGTCAAGTATCTTCCATGATGTATGACTTGTCTAACCTGTTGGTGTGATCATTCTTTGTGAATGTTTGTCCAACTGTTGTCAAGATCTTCTCATGTTGTCTTGTTCAACCAGTGTAAAATACAGTTGTTGTTGTTTATGTTCACTACAATGGTACAATTGTCAATGTGATCATTTGTCCAAGTGTCTTGTGTCACTTGAAATAAGTAATGAGATCAAAAATGAGGTTGGCGATCAGAGCACAGTCAGCTGGAAGATGAGAGAACTGCTTTCATTGGTTACTGTGGCTAACTGCCAAGATCTCTATATATATACATATGGCCTAGAAGAGAAATCATCTATAAATAATTCTGTGTAGAACTTAACTTAGGTCTAATTTCTCACAGTGGGGGTACTCGATGAGCCAAAATTCTGAATGGTTTCTCTACAAGGGTTATGCGAGAATAAATATCAATACCTCTAGACAACACTTGCTGTTACTAACCTATATCTTTTATAGAGAGATATACTTTATAGAACTTCACTCATTGGAACTTCTGTAATTCTCTATAAACACACAAAAAAACCTCACATGTTGGAGGCTCATATCCGCGATTGAACCCCGGGAACACCCCTAAAGGTGATCACATGTTGTGGACCTGTATCCGCGACTGGACCCCGGGAATAACCTGCTAAAGGGGATCACATATTGTGGACTAATATAGGCAATTAGAACTCTGGGAACACCCCTCAAGGTAATCACATATTGAGTGCTCTATGCACTAATTGAACCCTGGGAATACCTTTTATGGGATTCACATAACGAGGTCTGGCGACTCGGGATGTAAACTATGGGTATACCTTGTCTGGGACTCCTGTGGAGGATATCTATGCTTGTATTAGAATCAGGGAGTAACCTCTCGCAAAATTAAACCTATTGCTTAGAGTTTTATGATGTGGTTAATGGATCTCGTCACATAAATGTGGACAAAAGGTCCAGATGTTTAAACCCACAAGTAAATCTCGGGTGGTGGTTGTTTCATCAATGGTGGTAATATTGCATGTATCACTGTTCACAAATGTCACATTGTACAATGTAGTTGAACAAAAATGTAATTATCTTATGGGTCAACATGTTTGATATACCCATGATAATGTTGTGTTTCAAGATGGGCTGATGTAATGGACTGTCAATAATGTTGTGTAATTTTGTGCATACTATGTTCACTATGAGTATCAAAGGTACCTGAGAACCAGAAGACACAAATTATTTTTAAATAACATAGACAGCTAATTTCAGGATAAATTTGATTTTTCTTGAGATAAATTAAGACACTTTATCCAGGGGATTGATAGGGGGCCTACTCCATTTTCTAACTTATTGGCTAACATGGGAGAAAGGGGAATTAGTGTATTTACATTTTAATATCACTGCATCACATCATATAATGGGTACTTAATTCCTCAGTCCCCATAACATGTTGGCAACACTGAGAGCAGAGAGTGTGAACCCTGATGGAAAAATTGGGCAACCATTAAGACACCTCACTAACCATCTCTCTCAGTATAGTCAGTATTCGTACCGGCTAATGTCCAGTGTCGATTCGACATCTGGGTTTATTCTTCAGTTGTGTGACCCTGTCAGTGGCCCTGATCAAGCTACTGCGCGTGAGCACAATTGAATCTCCAGGGAAAACATCCTTATCAACTCAGTCACTTGCCATTCCTGAATTAATGGTATTATTAAGCGTACATGATACGTAATGGACGAGATGAAGGGAAGATTCTACCTGATGTCATGGTCAGTCACTCATGACCCGACCACAGTCTGGTGTCTATAAGACATTAGTCTATTGTTCGATGGTGTGATCTCTGGTGTACTAGGATCCAAGTCACTAGGAGTGAACTCATTGAATCTCCAGGAAGGCCATCAAAATAACTGGACCCCTAGCCATTCATATGGAAGTGGAGAGCGTACGCAAAAGTATGTGTCCAGGAAACGATGGATAACCAACCTGATGTCATTGGCGTATCATACGACTAGGAGCATAACGTGGACAACCTGAAAAATTTCATGAAGAGATAAAACAGGATCCGTCTCCGACGTCTGCCGTCAATTCATCCTCAGTTGAGAAAGCATTTCTGCCTGGAAAATGGTGGAGATTAAAGGGCGGACAAAGTTAGTGTAACTAATGTCTTTCTCCTTTTTCATTCTCAATGGGAAGACTTTTCTGCCTGGAAAAATGGTAGGAATGTAGCTCGGTTCTAGACAAGAGCAAAGTCTGTGATGGAATGGACTAATAAAGATTACTGTTCTTAAACAGTTAACTCTTATATGGTAGAGCTCACTGCAACTCCAGCAGTGACACTCTATACACAATGTCTGCGAAAGTAGACTAACGAAAGATCACTGTTCTCAAACAGCTGACTCCTTTCAAGATAAAGATCTCTGCAAGTTCAGCAGTCGACTCTTTATATAATAAGAACCATGCATTCCGCAGTGGAATCTTATATTATTACTGATCTGCGAGATGTCTTCACAAGACCTGGCCAGTCCTATCCTCAAAGTCAGTAAAATTGCTTCAAAAAAGAATTCCAGTCAATAGTGGGATCTATGAAGCTATACCCACATAATCACACCCCTTCAAAGGTAGCTGTGATAATGACGGACTTCTCTATGGCTGAGAAGAAACGCCTTATATTCGCCAATAGTAAACGTTTTGCTCATGTGGGAGAGAAAGAACGGATACTTCCCAGTCACTCAAAAGCATTTCGCTAGAGCATGGCTGAAAACAAGTTGGAAATTCCACCTGGGATTCTAGCTTAGTGGATGTTAGTATAACTACATCTACAAAATCAGTTGCTACGTTGGAAACAGCTTACACAAGATGGACGCTGAGTGGCCAATCCACGGACAAGTCTGAAATGAGATTGTTCACTATTGTAACTATCTAGCAACTAAGGAGAGAAAATGCTGTCACTTCTCACAACAAATCAAAATAGAGGCCTAACGGAATGAGGAAATCTCAACCAATAAGTGCACCTCTAAATCTATGGTAAGACTACAGAAATAAGTCAAGGAAATATAATGGGAAATTGCTACTATCTGCAAACACAAGAGGCTTATTGGAAAGGTAGACCCTGTGTCCAACGCTAACCAAATCTGCACTTAGTAGATTTTAGTCTTAAGTTCTGCAGCGGCTGCTATACAGTTCACCCGGAAGTGATTGTTTTTGCTCCGGTGATGATCAAAAATTTTAACCCAGTTCCAAATGCCAAGATTACTGTTGGAGAAAGTGTTCAGTTAAATACACTCTCACAGGATTATCATTCTCCAGAGGCGAAGGGAAGAATGAAGTTCTGATAAAGACAAATGAGTGAGAGACATATGGAATTATACCACTCTCATCAGACATATAGAAGTTGGTTTAATTGCAAAGCCATTACTTCTCATAATGAATCTCAATGGTCTACTCATGCTTTGAAAGTGTGGGACTCTGAGAGATCATTCATCATGGACAGGAAAAATAGCATGGAGATTGACTGTGGAGCATTGTCAGAAATGAGTTGGAGAGCAGTTCACTGATAAGTGTGGTCATAACTCTTCATACTTCCAGTGACTAAATGGAACTTCATGCAGGACTAACTTCATGGTCTTTGCAGATGCCACCGAATTCATGACTGATGGATGAATATTGGAGCAGATTTTTCAGGGAAAGAATCAATTGGTTCCATATGCACAGCTCTTGTTGGAGTAATGGGAGATGAGTACATGATGACACCACTTAAATGATCTGGGAACTGTGAACGCCTGACCTATCAGTCATTGTATCCATGACAGTTTTATGGGGAGGCTATGTGGCATGATGTCTTCAGACGTTCGCATCCCCAGTCCATTTACATTTCTCAATACTCAGTAGTTAACCACGTAAGCCGTCGTGATACCCTAACTAAAAATAGAATCGTAGATTCTAGATCGAGAGAGGGTAGATGAATGGTGGGGTCTCAATTTGATTGGGTAACCCTTGGGCTGGTAACGCTCCTTAATACATAATTAGCCCGCCAGTCGAAGCCTTGATTCCATCCCGTAAGGACATGTTCAAGATGCAGTGGTAAAATTTGCCCAAAAGCATTCTTTGGGAGGTGGTCATCTGCACTCCAGGTACCTAAATCATTTAATATGTTATGTGTAAACCTGATGAAGTGAGAGAGAGAGAGACGAATGGCCGAGTATTTTCTTGAGAAAATGTAAAAAGAAGACAGGACTTCGGTACAGTGACTCTAAAACTGCCGCTCAAAACCTGTCATGTCTACCGCAGGGAAACATTCTTACCATGTCTATTGTCTGTCTGATTTGATGATTTGCATATGCTTATGACTGCAAACCACGCTCAATGCATATGGCAAAACCTTTGTGCACTCTGAACATTCATTGAGTGCCTATCATGACCATTCTTAACCAAACTGTACATCGCTCTTGAGAGTTGCCTTTGGCAGTTATGTTTCAGAATGTGTGATGCTATATACTGCATGTAATTTCTCCCTTATAATGGCTGAGAATGTTTGAATGAATGAGATGGTAATTATATAATTAACTTCTCATATTTTTAAAAGTAAAGACACTTATTATTTCCATGTTTGCAGGACTGCATTGCACTGTAGAAATTAACCTACAGTGTTTGTCAGCTGAATACATGGGAAGGCTCATGCTATTTGTCAGGGAAAATTCATGTTTTCTTTCATTATGTGTATTCCACATGTGAAGGCAATTCTAGTGCATGATTTCTGCCATACAATGCCTACTTCTTGGTGCTTAATCACACTGTCTGTTCTCATGGTACACCGGTCCCTGTGATCTACTCATTGTGAGAATTTACAAGATAATTGTGTGAAGCTGCCTCTGATTAGGAGTATGTGCCTATGACTTCACGGTTTTGGGGATGAACCTGGAGAAAGGATATCACCCCAAACCCCCAAATAAAATTGCACTTCATCATCAGTGAGAGGTGGGTGTTCGAATATCACACTCCCCTTTCCCCTCCCATTCCTCTCTGAATCTGTGATAGTACTGTATAACTGTGACAATGGTTCAATAGATGTAAAACACATGTTGTGCCTTTGTTTATTAACAGAGAATGAGAGAGATGGAGGAGGCCCTTTTCAATCACCAGGACAACTCCAGGGAAGTCCTGAGCTCTAGTCTTCAACTCCAGCTGAAAAGTCAGACTCCAAAAAGACCAAAATGAACAACAGGTTGCAAAGATTCAGCCTGAATCCACTAATTCTGGCCTATACAGATGGCACTGAAGAAAAGTCTTTCTTAAAAGCCTAAGACAGGGATACTCTCCAATTTTGTAAAAGCTCCAGGCTATATCTTCAAGATAAATTCAAGAAGAAACCTTAAGAGGAGAGATCACCTGGGTTTCAGCATGTCACTACTGGCTAAGAGTGGACATTAAAGGTGCACTTGGAGCAGACTATATTACAGTTATTATTAATATTGGCTGAAAGCTAAAGGAGCAGAAGTTAATACATAGAGCAAATTCCCAAACAATGGATTAGTGATAAGTCGGTGTGGTGATTCAATTACATCAGAACCTGTTGTGGGAGATAGACTGGCAGAGAAGAATGATGGGACATCATAGTTTTTAGATCTTCCTCTGCTGGAAAAGTAAAACTCATCCCAAATTATCAACTTTGCGAACAGTCTACTCACCTTTCGGAAGGACATGTTTGTCACTTGCTTCGGACTAGTCAAAGTAGGGAATAGCCTAAACTGGAAAAACATTATGGGGAAAGCTGAAACCTGAGACATTCCCAACACCTTCATTGGTGCTAAAAGACGGTATACGGATCAGTATAGCAGTGTCTCCCTATACTTGTGCCCAACTATAGGTTTATCATGTGTTTTCCTCATTTGACGGTTGGAAAAGTGATAGCATGATTAAAGTGTTGTGGTGTAGGATAACCTATGGTGTAGATATGTGAAGGAGGAGGGTTTATTTAGATTGATGTTTCTGTGGGGATATTGAGTGATGTGTTTGGGTTTTCATAGATAATGTCACTATAATTTGCATATAAACATATTTGAGATGTAAATTGTTGGCAGAATATGAAGCCTGAGTCTTCACTTGACCTCATCAGACATTAATAAAGTATTAGTTGTAAGAGAACAGTTTTGAGATATATGTCTCTGTGATTGTCTTGTACATTGTTGAGAAAGAAATGTCCAACAGGTGTCAAGCATCTTCATGGTGACTGTTACTCTACTGTTGCTGTTGGTTACAGAGATTGTGAAAGTCTGTGTGGTTGTTGTCAAGTATCTTCCATGATGTATGACTTGTCTAACCTGTTGGTGTGATCATTCTTTGTGAATGTTTGTCCAACTGTTGTCAAGATCTTCTCATGTTGTCTTGTTCAACCAGTGTAAAATACAGTTGTTGTTGTTTATGTTCACTACAATGGTACAATTGTCAATGTGATCATTTGTCCAAGTGTCTTGTGTCACTTGAAATAAGTAATGAGATCAAAAATGAGGTTGGCGATCAGAGCACAGTCAGCTGGAAGATGAGAGAACTGCTTTCATTGGTTACTGTGGCTAACTGCCAAGATCTCTATATATATACATATGGCCTAGAAGAGAAATCATCTATAAATAATTCTGTGTAGAACTTAACTTAGGTCTAATTTCTCACAGTGGGGGTACTCGATGAGCCAAAATTCTGAATGGTTTCTCTACAAGGGTTATGCGAGAATAAATATCAATACCTCTAGACAACACTTGCTGTTACTAACCTATATCTTTTATAGAGAGATATACTTTATAGAACTTCACTCATTGGAACTTCTGTAATTCTCTATAAACTCACAAAAAAACCTCACATACATGATGAAATATCGTGCCATGGAAATATCAAAATAGGAAAGATGAAAATACACACATAATATGGTCACCTAGATAGATGTACCGACCGACCGACCGACCGACCGACAGACAGACAGACAGACAGACATATAACGAACGAACGAACGAACAGACTTTATTTTCAAAGGGTAACAAATTGGGCACGCAGGCCCGTCTTACATTCGGCCCTTCCAATCACTCATCTTTCTTTCATCAACAGTGCATAGGAAAAAAACATTGTCACATGAATTTTGTAAACATAAACAATGCATATTACTATGTTATGAGACACATCCACCACCCACCCACACATCCCCCATTCACTCCAACTCCCCCACCCAACCACACACACATACAATACATTCCCCCACCCATCCACCACATCCCTACACCTACACATCTCCCCACCCACACACACCTCTCACCCACCACACATCCCATCCACCCACACCCCAAGCACACATGCATTCAATAACCCACACATCCCCCACCTACACACATCTCCACACCCACTCACATATCCTCTACCCGTCCCATTTCCCACCAACAATCACTCACCCAATATCCTCCTCCACCCACACACCTCCAACCACCCAGCCTAACACACATTCCTCAGCCACACACACACCTCCCCGTCAACTCACATATTCCGCACCTACCCACACACAAATTCCGCACTCACCCACATAATCTCCCATCTCCCCCAGCCCACTCACAGATCCCGAGCCCACACCTACAAACATCCCACACCATCTCCTAACCTGCACACACTCACCCACCCACATATCCTCTACCCACCCACACATCCTCTACCCACCCATCCCCCAACCAAACATCCCTTAACCACACACCCTTACTCATATACAATCACCCATCCACACATCCTCTACCCAACCACACATCCTCCATCCACCCATTCCCCCAGCCACACATCCTTTAACCACACACCCCTACCCATATACACACACATCCCCACCCACGCACAATATAACTATTAATATAGGTAGACAGACAGACAGACAGACAGGCAGGCAGACAGACAGGCAGGCAGACAGACAGACAGACAGCTAGACAGGCAGACAGACAGATAGATAGATAGACAGACAGACAGACAGACAGACAAATAGATAGATAGATAGATAGATAGATAGATAGATAGATAGATAGATAGATAGATAGAACGAACGAACGAACGAACGAACAAACTTTATTTTCAAAGGGTTAAGAATTGGGCATGCAGGCCCGTCTAACATTCTGCCCTTCACTCTCTTTCATACATTATTTCATTCACACATCATTCAAGGCTAACTGAGAACAACAACAATATAAAGGATATGCATTTTAAAGGCATGGGCAAAATAGATAGATAGATAGATAGATAGATAGATAGATAGATAGATAGATTGATGTACTGCCATGCTTCAAAACTTACGCTATAATTTCCATTAAACGGACACAAAACCTCAGATAAAGTAAGCTGTATAGAGGTAATAGTTAGTTAGTTAGTTAGTCGACAGATCATCCTTATTGCACATCGAACCATTCAGTCCATAAGTGCTCGGATCCCCTCCTCAGCAAATCCCGCAACGTGTAGAGGCTAACGACGCCAGTTCTGTGTTGGTTTATAAATCTTCTTTGGCTTCCTGCGTAGTGTTCTTGTTTGGCCACCCCTCTTTTAATTTGCTGCTCTCGCAGTCTGGCCATTGTTGTAGATTCACAGTCATCACTTGGTTCTCGCAAAAGTCTTACTTCTCGTAGAGCATTCAGAATGTCGGCCTGGTCCATGGCGCGTCCGCCCTCCACAGTAACCTCACCTGCGAGCTTGTCAGCCCGCTCATTTCCTTGTACTCCCGCATGCCCTGGCACGAAGATGAAACTAATCTTTGCCAGTCGAGACCGCTCCAAAGGCAGCAACCATTCTCTTCGGATCGACCCCTCCTCTATCCTCTTGATCATGTTCATTGAGTCGCTAAGGAAACAAGCCCTAGTGAATGTCTATGTCTCGAGCCATGTTATTGCTTTGCTTACTGCCATGACTTCCATGGTCAGGCTACTTGTGGTTTCAGTGAAAGCACCAGAGTCCTCCTTCACAATTCTCCCTCCGGCCCGAGCTGTAAAGGCCCATGAGCATCTCACATGTCGGACGACCGACCCATCTGTGTAGATGACCGCGTCACCGTCTAGCGAATTCTCGAAAATCAACGCTTGTACTTCAGCCTCAACAGCAGCCGGATTTTCATGTCTGCATTTTATATCTAGTTGGATGCAAACTGAAAAGGATGTTCATAAGTCTGTTGGCCCTTGCACCCACTCCTCGCCAGGTTCTAAGTCCTCAAGTGAACACACCTGTTGAAGAATGTCTTCGGCTTGACCCATCCACGACCGTCCTCTTTTTAACCTGCTGCCCTTCACCTTCCTAATTTCACTATGCAGTGGATGTTGTGTGTTTGCGTTAATTCTGAGGTAGGCACGTGCCCTGCAAGCTTGTATTCTCTCTTCAATGGTTGGAAAACCAAGAAGGTAGCGCATCGCCCTGCATGCTGTATCTCTTGTACATTCAAGAATATTGCGCATAGCTTCAATCTGTATCCTTTCCATCCTTTCTATCTGCTTATGGCTGAGAGTCAGGATTGCCATTGCATACTCCAAAACGGACATGGCCAACCCCTCGTACAGAAGACATAGATGGCGCTGCTCACAGTTTGCTGCCGCCATCACCAGCATCGCTGCCACACCCCGCTTGGCCTTTGTTATCACCTGGTCTATGTGCACATTATAAGCAAGGCTTCGATCAAACCGTATCCCCAGGTAATTCATTGCCTGCGTTCTTTCCACCGTCTCTGAACACAGCATTCCAGTTGGTGTTGGAGTGTTGACAATATGATTATTCAACGAGAACCAAGTCACTGTTGCCTTTGTTGGGTTGACCATTGCCCCAGCTTCATCACACCAAGTACTTATGCGATTGAGTTCGGTTTGTAGTTCCACAGCAACCTCCTCTCTATCCTTCCCCTGACGATACACTAAAACATCATCGGCATACGACAAAGTCCTGCCAGGTCCAGTGATCTGCTCACTGGTGATTCTCACTGTGTAGGCGTTGAACAGTACCGGAGATAATGGTGATCCCTGTGGTAGGCCAGGATATATTGTTGTTGGTTCCGAAGTCCAACTGCCACATCTAAAAACTACTTTCCGTTGGAAGATGTCTGCAGCGATCCAACTAAGGAGGAATGGACTTACGTTTAGTTCGAGAAGCTGAAACATTAAAAAATCCAGTGGTACTCTGTTGTATGCGTCCTCAAGATCAATCGCTGCAGCAACGGTTTCAGTGCCTGAGTGGAAACCTTCATAGACATCCTGGGCAAAGACTGCTGCATTGGTCCAGGTTTCTCTCTTTGGACGGTACCCACCCAGGGTGCGTGGGAAAACACCTTGCCTCTCTAGTTGGCTTGATATTTTCCTGGCAATTACCTTCTCCAGCAGCTTGCCTATTGTATTCTGCATGGTTATAATTCGATATCCCTGAATATTTGTGTGGTCTTTGTCAGGCTTCGGCAAGGGAATCAGATAGCTGTGTAACCATTCCTCCTTGATGCTAGCACTCCCTATACTGTTGTTGTACATGTCTGCTAGTTTCTCTAGCTCATTGTCGGTACACCTATTTATGTCGTCGTATCTTATGCCATCAGGACCTGGAGCACTGTTTTTTGATCGTCGAAGCACAGCCTTGATTTCTTTCACTGTCACTGTGTCTTCATCCGAAGTGTTCTGGGCCTTGCATCTGTCTGAAGTGACCTCCTTGGCCAGATTTCGGCCTCCCATGTCTGTCTGGTTGCTTTGCTCAAGGTAGCGTTCAAAGAGGGCTTTGCCCTTGTCGTCGTCAGTCCTCTGCCAGATGAGGTCAGCACCTTGGAAGTCAGAAATGCTCTTATTCTTGACTACACCACTCATGCTTTTATGTAGTCGCCAGAACAATTTCAGTGACTTGTCTGTGCTTACTCTTTGACACACCTCTGCCCATTTTTCGCTTTTAACAACCATGACCAGTTTTTTGAAGTAGCTTACTTTTGTGTGCATCTCTCTTTCTAAGTGCAAGCAGGGACTAGGATGACCAGCTCTGTTCTTCTTGGCATTTTGCCATCTCCTTACAGCACTACGCTTATCCACCCAAGCCTTCTCCACTTCGAAAGTCCACCACGGTGGCTGCTCCCAGCTTTTTTTCCTGCCCTGAAACGTTCTGCGCTTGTCACGTCTTATTTTACTCACCACATCTTGCCCTGTACTGTCATACTGGAAAGTCTTTACCTTTAGCTTGTGCTGCCTGGTTCTGCCTTTCTCCACCAATATGCTGCAAGGGTGGTGGTCGCTGCCATGGTGTCCTAGGACACCCCATCTACACACTGTAGTGAGTGAAGGTGAAACTAGCGCCAGATCAATAGCACTGTCCTCATCGCACGGACGGCTTGCTGTCCTGGTGACACAGCCACTGTTGATACAAACCAGGTCGATGGTTTCCAGTGAAGTCTCGAGCTCCCCCCCCCCCCCCCTGTGTATTGGAGGAAGTGTTTCCCCATGATCTGCCTTTAGCGTTGAAGTCACCACAGAAAATAACATTTCTCTCTTGGCCTAATATGCCACTTAAGCACTGCCACTTCTGGGCGTCCACACTGGCATTGCGGGCATAAACATTAACCACCACGAATGGTATACTGGAATGAACTCTCAACGCCTGTATTTGTATATCGTCACTGTCCCAACTGGACATGTCTAGCTCTGACGCCACCATGCTGTCGCGAACGAGAATCGCCATTCCCAGATGTCGTCCGTTGTAGAAACATTTGAAGCCGGCAATTTGGAGTAGCTGATCGCCCAGTCTCGTCTCCTGGAGTGCTACAATGTCGTTCCTGTAAACTAGGGTTTCTAAAATAGAGCCCCGTTGTTTTACACTGGCACAGTTCCAATATAGAATACGGATATTCCTGAGTCCTAGTCGGTGACACTTTAGTCTAAAACGCCTCAAACCTCCACGCTTACCTTGCTTCTTTTTCCCTGCGCGGCTACCACGTCGCTTCGGTATGTTGACTGCTGACCGCACGAAGAAAACACGTTGTTCCGCCATGTTGAAAAAAACGTAAACACAGTCTGAGAACACCACACACGCTGCTGAAAATTAACTCAAGGATGGCTTCGCTCGATGCACGAACTCCGTAGCACCCGCGCAGATCTTGAGTAGAATCTCCTCGTTTTACATCCTGGCACACCAATTACACGCAAGAGATGAATAAATCCATCCCCTACGCGAAAACGTTAACGAACACAAAACAACACGACCGTCCGTCGCCATCTTGAAACCGGATATGGGATATTATAGTTTGCAGTGCACTTGAAAATGGTAATAAAAACGATAATAGAAATTATGATAATAAGACGATGATAATACTACTGACACCTTGCCATTTTGTAAGACTATTGTTTATTACATTTTGCTTTAAAAGAAAAAGACAATAACTACAACCTATGATGGGGAACAGAGATGGAATTTTATCTGTGGCTATAGCACAAGGCCTGGACTGAATTGTAGAGACTATGTGTTGCCCATTCAGCATGATCCCTCTCTCGGCCTGCCTAGTTCACTCCAGAGGAAAGTTAAGACCAATACTTCTGAAACGAGAATCTGCAGAAGCTGCCGGACCACCAAAGCAATGTTATAACTGTCTGTCTTTCGGAGCTTTATTCATAGACCATTCATCGACCAAGCCTTAGGTCCTGGTCTGCCCTGTCATGACATTTAGTCTTTAGGTTGCATTTCCTGGCACTAGGATAAGGCTTGTACCCTCCTAAGTGAGCTCCTCCGCCCGCAGCCGTTGGCACAATGTGGGCTGTCGGGTGCCGCCCAACATTCGGCTCTAACAGAAAGAAGGTAGTACCATCTACTGTCATACGGTAGCTCAGTCATGTCTGACTAAGACCCAAGATTCGGGTCTAACAGAAAGCAGGTAGTACCATCTGTTGTCATACGGTAGCTCAGTCATATCTGACAATGACATGACATCCCAACAATCGGCGCTAAAAGAAAGCAGATAGTACCGTCTGCAGTCATAATAATAATAATAATAATAAAAATAAATAATAATAATAATAATAATAATAAAGACGATGATAATAAATACGATGAAAACAAATGCGATAATAATAAATAGGATGATCATAAAGTCAGTAATAATAATACAATGATAATGCTTGCTTGCTTGTGTTCGTTGATTTGAGCTCCAACGCGAAGTCCTGTATGTCGGATGAAGGCATCCTGTTGTCCAACATCAGTGTGATGTCATACAGGACTTGAGGTTTGCGTGAGTATCCGTTGTCCCATGTCTGGCTTATTGGTGTGCAGACTGGTGGTTCCTCGCCGTACAGGCAGACACTCTCCGACTTCGGAGGAATCGGCGATCCTACTGACCTTAGCCAGGACCCCGAAGGGACCTGTTGCCCAGGACGCTCGATGAGGACGCGTCAATAGGTCTTGGCCAGTATATAACCCGGCCCTGGTGCCTTGATAATAAAGACGATAATAATAAAGACGATGATAATAAAGTTCACTGGCACCTTGCCGTCTTGATAGACGATAGTTTGTGCTTTAAAAAAGGAATAATAACTTTTACCTATGGCGGTAGAAAATGTGACTGATAAGGCCAATTTGCGCTGTAAATGTCCGTTCACAGTGGGTGCATGTGAACTCGTGGTCATTTCCACCATCATGCACCATCTTACGTCTCAAACGCTCCGTGTGTGACTTATCTGCAATAATTTTCTCCTTTGTCTTTATTAAATTTCTGATGTTTGCCCTCCATGCAACACGTTCAGCGGCGACTTGCTCCCAATGTGCATTATCAATGCCTGTATCAATCATGTCCCGCTTACACACATCTTTGTATCGTAGTAGAGGCCAACCCTGAGATCTCTTCCCCATCTGTAATTCACCAGAAAAAATGTCCTTTGATATTCTACCATCATCCATCCTCCTAAGATGTCCTATCCATCTAAGTCTACGAAGACTGAGCATGGAATAAACTGTCACATAACCTGATCTTTCCAATACTTCAGTATTTGTGATTTTGTCTTGCCACTTAATACCAAGAATTCTTCCCAGACACCGCATATGAAATCTGTTTAAACGTTTCTCTTGGTGTGAGTAAGTTGTCCAGGTTTCACTGCCATAAAGAAGAGTACTAAGGACACAGGCTTGATAGACAAGGACTTTTGTTTTTGCAGTAAGCTTTCTGTTCTCCCAGACTCTTTTTCTTAACCTGTTCATTGTTGTTGCTGCCTTACCAATCCTGATGTTGATTTCCTGATCTAGGGATAATTTGCTATTTACCACTAATCGTAGATATGTAAAATGATCTACCATCTCTAGTTCGGCGTCGTCAATAAAGATTGATGGTACCCCATGTGCACCTTGTGACATAATCTGTGTCTTCCATTTGCTAATTCTTAAACCAAATTCAGAACAAGCATTGGAGAATGCAGATAGTAGACATTGCACTTCTTCCTCAGAGTGGGTCGTAACTGCAGCATCATCTGCAAAAAGCAACTCTCTGATCAGTACCCTCCTAATTTTGGTCTTGGCCTTCAATCTCTGAGCATTGTAAAGGCCGCCATCTGAGCGTGAGTGAATGTCTATACCACCATCCTGATCACGAAAGGCATATTTCAGTAGAAGTGAAAAGTATATTCCAAAGAGGGTGGGAGCTAGTACACAACCTTGCTTAACTCCACTCTTGATTTCAAATTCTTCAGAAGTTGCACCATCAAACTTGATTATACCCTTCATGCCTGTGTGGAACGATTCCACAATGGACAGAAGAGTTGGTGGGCAGCGAATCTTCTTTAGTGCCTTGAACAGACCATCACGACTGACTAAATCAAATGCTTTTGTGAGGTCGATGAAGGCAATAAACAGTGGTTGATTCTATTCACGGCATTTTTCTTGCATTTGTCGCAATGAGAATATCATATCAATGGTAGACCGGTTCTGTCGAAAGCCACACTGTGATTCGGGGTAGACTTGATCTCCTAGGACTTGAAGTCTGCGCAGAACAATTCTGGCAAATACTTATCCAACAATACACAGAAGTGAGATACCCCTATAGTTGTTGCAGTCGCTCCGGTCGCCCTTGTTCTTGTACAGTGTTATGATGCTTGAATCTTTGAAATCCTGTGGGACTTGTCCTTCTCGCCAGCATAGCTCTATTAGCTGGTGGATCTGTAGAGTGAGTGTGTCTTGCCCACTCCTGATAACCTCTATTGGAATCTCATCCTTACCTGGAGCCTTGCCAGATGCAAGTTCATTTATAGCACACTTAACTTCTGTTATGGTGGGAAGTGTGTCCAGTTGGTCAAGAGTTGGTAGAGCCTCTATGGCGTTGAGGGCATCATCCGCTAGTTTGGTCTCACTTGAGTAAAGCTCCAAATAGTGCTCTACCCATCAGTCCATCTGCTGTGTCTTATCAGTGATGATTTCTCCAGTCAAGGTTTTCAATGGTGCACTTCTTTTGATTACTGGACCACAGGCTTTCTTTATTCCTTCATACATGCTTCTTATGTTTCTCGTATCACTTGCGATTTGAATGGACTCACATAACTTGATCCAATAATCATTTGCACACTGCCTGGCAGCCTTTTGCACATCCTTCCTAGCTTGCCTTAGCTCACGCAGAGTGTTATGTGTTGGTCTTTCCTTGTTTCTTAAGAGAGCTTTCTTCTTCTTATCAATAAAGGGCTGCAGAGTCTCGCTGTTTGCCGCAAACCAGTCCTGCCTCTTATGATCCACAGTACCGTAAACCCATACGGCAGTTTTATAAAGAGTTTCCTTAAGTTGACCCCACTTTTCATTTACTGTACAATTTTCTGGTGTATCAGTGAAAGCGTCTTCAAGTTGCTGTTGAAACTGAAAGCACTTTTCAGGATCGTGAGTGTTAATAATATTAATCCTGGGGCTAGATTTGTGTTTAGCTGTGTAGATTCTCTGTGGTCTCTTTAGTCCATAGCACAAAGCCTGGGCTCAAATATAGAGATCATGTGTTGCCCATGCAGCATGATCCCTCTCTCGGCCTGCCTAGTTCACTCCAGAGGAAAGGTAACACCTCTACATCTGGAACAAGACAAGCTGCAGAAGCTGCCATATCAGCAAAGCAATGCTCTAACTGTCCGCCTGTCGGAGCTTCGATCCTAGACCAGCCGCCAACCAAGGCTTAGGGCTTGGTCTGCCCTGCCATGCCATTTTGTCTTTAGCTTGCATTTCCTCGCACCAGGGTAAGGCTTGTACCCACCCAATTGCGCTCTTCCCCCCGAAGCCGTTGGCACAATGTGGGGTGTCCGGTTTGGTAAGCGCCGCCCAACGTTCGGGCTAACAGAAAGCAGGTAGTACCGTCTACTGTTATACGGTAGCTCAGTCATATCTGACTAAGACCTGACACACTGAAAATAAAGATGATAATAAAGACGATGAAAATAAAGACGATAATAATACAGACGTTGATAATAAAGACTTTGATAATAAATACGATGATAATAAAGACCATGTAAATAAAGACGATGATAAAAAGGACGATAATAATGAATACGTTATTGGATGTTGCATTTCCTAGGCAAGTGTACTTTCCATGGTTTACGATTGTTTTCTGGCCCTGTCGTATCAGGCGTATCGTGTGGAAGGTCCTGAATCCTCCTCCTTAGAGAAAATAGTTGAGCAGGGAATGACCAGAGGATCTGGCAGACACTCAGGACTCCGAGGAACGGCGGGATGGACATATAATCAGATTGCCACTGGTACCATTATTATTGGGACTCTTCGCTGACTGTTGAAGATAAAGACGGCGCACGTATGAGAAGGTCCGGAGTGCTGTGATGACGTGACTCAACTCAACTCAACTTAATCTTCTGAACGACCGACGCTCAAACCATTGTGAATATTATTGCAAGGCGGCTGGCTTCCAAATCGCCTTTGCCTGAATTCGAGCCCGTTATACCGAACTGTGAAAATGCGTACGCCTCGCCTGAGCTACATATTGAACAAAAGAAGCAGCGATTGCAGCAGGATATAAGCTTTAGCTCCTGCAAAAAGTGAGACATACTAAACATTGTGTTTGTGTTTAGTATGTCTCATCTTTTCGCTGGAACTAAATATGCCTAACTGTTTGTAATCCATACTGAGTTATATAAGTAGGCAAAATACGATTTTTAGGCTGATAACAATGAGAAATCATAGTACCAATGATATTTTGACGGAAGCTAAGTCGCAAAGAAAACTTATCACAGACATCACAAAGAAGCAGTGTTATGACTTGAAATGTCAGCTCTGATCACATTGAAGGGTGTACACAGCGTTACGGAGAGAACCACGCTTTGGCGATGGCCAGGAGAAAATGGTATATCCTAAACCGGACACTCAGTGCGGCGACCGTGGTCGAAGACAGACCGGTCGAGATTCGCCCGCCATGAACAATGGCGATGTTGGTGTCGCAGCCATCTATAAGTATTTTAATATTGTTATAAAGAAGTGTTGTAAAGTAAAAGTGATGAGAATAGATGTATGCTTATTGTAAACGCGTCAGTGCAATAGACGATATATAACTATCACGGGCTTCCGGTCAAGATGGCGGCGGACGTTGTGTTGTTCTGTGACCGTCCGCCTTTTTTCGAGCAGGAGATGGATATTTTCATCTCTTGCGTGTAATTTGTGTGCCAGGATGTAATACCAGGGGATTCTTCTCAAGATCTGCGCAGATGCTACGGAGTTCGTGCACTGAGCGAAGCAATCCTTGAGCGAATTTTTGCAGCGTGTGTGTTTCTGTGGTGTTCGGTTTTTCAAAATGGCGGAACGTTTGTGCTCCATGCGGAAGGCTGTCAACCCAGCAAGGCGACGGGGACGGGGTGCTGGCCGCAAACGGCAAGGAATACGAGGTGGGGTGAGACGTTTTAGACTTAAATGTGACCTTCTGGGCCTCAGGAATACTCGTATTCTATATTGGAACTGTGCCAGCGTAAAACAAAGAGGCCCTATTCTTGAAAAACCTGGTATACAGGAATACCATTGTAGCGCTCCAGGAGACGAGACTGGGTGATCAGCTACTCCAAATTGCCGGTTTTAAATGTTTTTACAACTGGCGAGACCTGGGAATGGCGATTCTCATTCGCGACAGTATGGTGGTTCAGAGCTAGACATGTCCAGTTGGGACAATGACGACATACAAATACAGGCGGTTAGAATTCAATCCGGTCTACCATTCGTATTGGTTAATGTTTATGCCCGCAACGCGATTGTGGATTACCAGAAGTGATAGTGCCTAACTGACATTTTAGGTCACGAGAGAGATGTTATTTTCTGTGGCGATTTCAACGCTGAAGGCAGATCAATAGGTAAAATTTCCTCCAACACACAAGGGGAGGAGCTCGAGGCTGCACTTTAAACCATTGATCTGGTTTGTATCAACAATGGCTGTGTCACCAGGTCAGCAAGCCGTCCAGGTGATGAGGATAGTGCTATTGATCTGGCGCTGGTTTCTCCTTCGCTCACTACAGTGTGTAGATGGGGTGTCCTAGGGTACCACGGTAGCGACCACCACCCTTGCAGCATATTGATGGAGAAAAGCAGAACCAGGAAGCACAAGTCAACGGTCAAGACTTTCCAATATGACAGTACAGGGCAAGATGTGGTGAGCAAAATAAGGCGCGACAAGCGCAGAAAGCTTTAGGGCAGGAAAAAAAAGCTGGGAGCAGCCACCGTGGTGGAATTTTGAGGTGGAAAAGGCCTGGGTGGATAAGCGCAGTGCTGTAAGAAAATGGCACAATGCCAAGAAGAACAGAGTTGCCCTTCATAGTCCCTGCATGCACTTAGAAATAGAGATGCTCACAAAAGTAAGCTATTAAAAAAAAAAAACTGGTTAAGAAGGTTAAAAGTTAAAAATGAGCAGAGGTATGTCAAAGAGTAAGCACAGACAAGTCACTGAAATTGTTCTGGCAACTGCATAAAAGCATGAGTGGGGTAGTCAAGAATAAGAGAATTTCTGACTTCCAAGGAGCTGACCTCATCTGGCAGAGGACTGACTAGAACAAGGGAAAAGCCGTCTTCGAACGCTATCTAGAGCAGAGCAACCAGACAGACATGAGAGGTCGAAATCTTGCCAAGGAGGTCACCTCAGACAGATGCAAGGCCCAGAATATTTCGGATGAAGACACATTGACAGTGAAAGAAATCAAGGCTGTGCTTCGACGATAAAAAAAAAACAGCGCTCTATGGCCAGATGGCATAAGATACGACGACATCACTAGTTGTACCGACAACGAGCTAGAGAAACTAGCAGACATTTACAACAACAGTATAGGGAGCGCTAGCATCAAGGAGGAGGTGTTACACAGCTATCTGATTCCCTTGCCGAAGCCTGGCAAAGACCACACAAAAATTCAGGGATATCGAATAATAACCATGCAAAATACAATAGGCAAGCTGCTGGAGAAGTTAATTGCCAGGAAAATATCAAGCCACCTAGAGATGCAAGGTATTTTCCCACCTACCCTCGGAGGGTACCGCCCAAAAAGAGAAAACTGAACCAGTGCAACAGTTTTTACCCATGACGTCCATGAAGGTTTCCACTCAGGTATTGAAACCTTTGCTGCAGCGATTGATCTTGAGGACGCATACAACAGAGTACCGTTGGATTTCTTAATGCTTCAGCTTCT
>OY992876.1:90134038-90151538 GCA_963921405.1 Cepaea hortensis
TGAGGACCTGAAAAAAGAAATCCAAATTATCATTCAAGAAATAACAACAGACACGTTGCAGAAGGTATTTGAAAATATGAAGAAACGTGTACAGTCATGTCTTGAAGCCCGTTGTGGGCATTTCCAAAACCTGTTATAATGAATACTTCATTGGTACTTTCCAGCTTCCCCAAAACAGCGTTAGACAATAACAATGACTTTTGTAACTAATTTAATGAATTTCTTAGCACATTTTTGATGACGTCATACACTTCATTAAAAAAACAAATTATACGTACAAAGTGTAGTGAGACTTACAAACATCCGGCATCTGTAGATGTTAAAACCGATGTCATGATCTCAAAAGAATTTTTGGCCATTCTTATTCTCTTTTTGATTTCTGTTTCACTTCTGCCATCGTCTGTTATTACATGTCCAAGATAGGAGAAACGTGTTATTTGTTCTAGTATATCCCCGTTTACTGTGATGTGTATTGCTAATTATCATAATTTTCGTGTTTTGTATGTTAATATCTCAGCACATTCTGCATTATGCCTATTTACTTGTTCCACTAGTTTGTGTAACCCCTGCTGGCTTTCTGCTAGTAACACGGTATCGTCACCATACCTAAGATTGTTTATGATTCTTCCATTAATATTAATTAAGTCCAGGCAGTTCGACTTGTTTAAAAATTCGTTACAGTTTAAAAATAAGACAAATGGCAGACAATTTTGTAAAGGCCTGAAGCAGAATTGTCATCAGGGAAGTGAACTGGCCACCTCATCGGATGAGGCAGCTATGGTCGAGATGTTGCGATGCCCGTCTCAGTCTCAAAAGGTGCCAGGTTAAACCCTCACATTCATGCATTCATGTGCCACGCCGATAAGCTTGGGCGGTCATGTTTCGCCGTCTCACCCTTGCATAGGGTTGTGCATTTCCCCATGAAATATTGGTATCTGATGGCCCCCTGAGTTCCAAGTGTGACCCAATACCCAACCTTCCCTGATAAGGGCGAAAACACGAAATCCCATGTGCGCACTGTATAGGGTACAAATCCAACGGCAGCTGGAAATCGGACAGAGTAGGCCGTCAGGTTTCCGCCTTGGCAAAAATATTAGGAAAAATAAACCCACCCACGGTAGATAGAGCCCGTCGGATGGAATCTATCTAGAAGAAGCAAACCTAGAACAAATGCTTGCCGAAGTCTGAAATACTGACCACTGGGATGCATAATTAGGTATGAGGCACTCCTCTTCATTTTGTGTGATATTCACTGGCACAGAAACGGAGCATAATGGGGCTACCATTTGCCGTGAAGTTGGAACCGCGTCTAACTAACCTCTTCAAAGAGAAACAAAATAAAAAAATCTGCATAGCGTAGGTTTTTCATATTATCTAACCCATATTCCTGGTCTTGTTTTGACCTCTCTCATTATGATTTCACTCAAGAGAAAGTGGTGATCTATTGAGAAAAATCTTACTCCTTGATTTATATCTTTATAACTGCCACATGTTTCCGATACTGTTCTTTAATATTCTAAGATCTTTCCCTTCAGTGCTAATGTCTTCCACGATGTTAACCATTTAACCATGTTTAACTTTATCAAATACATATGTATGATCTATAAAGAACGGGTACATGATTTTCTGTTGCTCTCTCTCTCTCCCTCCCCCTCACTCTCTTTCTCTCTGTGTGTCTCTGTCTCTATACTACTACTACTACTACTACTACTACTACTACTACTACTACTACTACTACTACTACTACTACTACTACTACTACTACTACTACTGCTACTACAAGCTGAGCAGCGCATAAATGCTTTTGAATATAAATCTTATAGAGTTCTAAGAATATCTTGGATAAAGGAAAGAACAAACGCTGAATATTGAAGAAGGTTGGCTACTAATGACGATAAAACAAAGAAAATTGAAATATTTTGGTCACTTGAAACGTCATGATAGACTGAGAGAACAATAGTTTAGGGGTAAATGCTCGGAAAGAGAGGAAGAAGAAGGCAAAAAAGAAGATGGGTACAAGATGTGGCAGATGATCTCCAGATGAGTGTATCGGACGCGGGACATCTTGCTTATGACCGAGAAGTTTTCCGGAAGGTTATTATGGGAGCAATGTTCTGTAAAGGACATGCTACTGATGATTGAATGAAACTACTACTATTACTATAATATTAATATCAATGACAATAATAATTACCAATAAAATAATAATAATAATAATAATAACACTAAAATAATTTAACAACAACAACAACAACAACAACAACAACAACAACAACTACTACTACTACTACTACTACTACGACTACTACTACTACTACTACTACTACTACTACTACTACTACTACTACTACTACTACTACTACTACTACTACTACTACTACTACTACTACTACTACTACTACTACTACTACTACTACTACTACTACTGCTACTACTTTTTAATGTTGCATATCCCTTACAGGACATTGCAGTCAACACTAATATTTTTCAGCTGCTATTGATGTACTAGGCAAGTTTTTACGTTCAGCAGTTTGCAATTGTTTTCTTAACGACCGGCTCCCATACCAACTCGTTATAACGCAACGCGACACGGTCTGCTGCACAAATCACGGCTACTTTTCGAACGCCTGGTAAGCGGCTCACGAACCGCGTTCGCAAGCCTTTGGACACGGAGACCAGCGACTACAACTTCTACAACAACTAATACTAATCTATCCATCATGTGTCATGCCGGAAATCGTGGGTGGTCATTACTCGCAATTTCACTCGATCACCAGAGTCGTGGATCAGCTCAGTGTTCCTGTCTCAACCATGCCATGTGGCCAAGTCATCCAGGTATTTACTTCTCGGTCTTCCCCTTGGTCTGTTCTCTTCGATCTTGCCAGTTGTCACCAAGTTCTCCAATTTACTTCTTCTCATAACATGTCCAAATAATTTTGACTGTCTGCGTCTAATTTCTCTAATCAATTTACGATATTCATTTGTTTCCTGTAGTACTTGGTCATTGGTTTTTCTATCTGTCCATGGCATTCTTTGCTTTCTCCTCAGAAACCACATTTCTACAGCCATAAGATGTTTTTCAGCTTTACTGCTCATTGTCCAAGTTTCACATCCATACAAAAGTACAGGCTCTATGTATCCCCTCAACACTCTTTTTCTCGTTTCAATTGACATCTTTTTATTGGTCAGTATGTTTTTCATCTTGCTAAAGGCTACTTTCCCCATGGCGTTTCTTGTTCTAATCTCTTCAAGGCATCTCCCATCTGATGTTATGACTGTTCCGAGATAATTTTACCGATTCACTTGTTGAAGAATATTCCCACTTTCTTGTATATTAAATTGTGGTATTTCTTTTTTCCTAGTGACCACCATAATCTGTGTCTTTTTACAATTTAATTCTAACCCCATTTGTTTACTGTGTGCAACAACCGCATCTACTAATTCTTGCAGATCCTGCTCATTGTCTGCAATCAATACTGTGTCATCTGCATATCTAATGTTATTGATGTTTAGTCCTCCAATGATGATTCCATTTATATCTTCTACATTTCTTAAAATATTGTCACTGTATAGGGAAAAGAGATCTGGAGACATTACACATCCCTGCCTAACACCTCTCTTAATAGGCTGATATTGTCCCACTTCATTATTAATACTAATAATAATGCAATAATAATAATAATTCTTATAAAAATAATACCAATAAAATAATATAGGTAATAATAATACAATAATACTCATAATACTACTACTACTACTACTACTAATAATAAAGCGACTAATAATAATAATTTTTTTTTTTTTTTTTTTTTTTTTTTTGCGTATCCTTTTTACAGGACTTAGCTGTCAACAGCAGCATCTTTCAGCTGTCTGTTGATCTCTTGGCAAGATTACGCTCAGTAGTTTGCCATTGCTTTCTGAGCGGCCGGCTCAGTATCCGCAAGTCACGAGCGGGGGTCGAACCACCTCAGTTCTCGCTCCGCTGCGAGACTCTGCGTGATAAACGGGATTACAGAGAGAAAGTGTTATAACCCCACAGCCAGAGAGACCGGCAATAATAATAATAATAATAACAATAATAATAGTAATAATACAAAAGATAATAATAGTAATAGTAATAATAACATTAGTGCACACACATTTTGGTGCATTACATTTTATAGCTGTTCTTGGGTAATTTTGTGTTGCTGATTCCAAAAATGTAATCAGTTTTTTTCCCTATCAGCTCTAGTTTTTGAGATAACTACGAATGAGCTTTTTTAGTAAGGCAATTGTTATAGTTAGGTGCCATCAATGTCATTTTGACTGCAATCTGCATTCATCTCATCTCATCTCATCAAGTTCCTCTTATACCTTGCGGTGTCGAGGTGAAGTATAAACTTCGTGAGAGTGCCCGATTATGGGCTTCATATATCGATATTCCCACGGACTCTGCTATTCCCTCCGTCCGTTTATACTTCTTAGTTTTTCTACGAGCAGTATTCATTCATATTATATGTAAATACTGTGCATTTATTACTTTCATATAAAACACCAAAAATGTATTAAAACGTTACCACTATCATTTTTTTATATGTAGTCAACACACAAAAGCTTTCTTTCGAGGACTTCCTAGAATGTGATATGCCCGGACAGTCACGCTTAAGGGTCCAACAGTAATCTGCCATCATGTGGCCATCTCAAAGTCCCTGGTATCTCTCTTTCATTTTTTTATACCTTGCTCCTCACTAAATTCATCAAGATGCTCAGGAAAGAAATGTAAATGGTTATGGAGGTAGTGCAATTTGATGCTCATGTTGCATCCAAGCTTAAAAAAAGCTCGACAGCATGTTTTCAACTAATTCAGAATAATTGTCTGCTTTAAAGTTACCCAGAATGTTTAGCACAACTAAAACAAATGGTGACCAGGTGTGGACTCTTGTTATGTTCATCGAATCAAAAAAATTGGGATCTTTTATTAACTTTCTAATTTGAGGCCCATCAAACATTTCAGTTTTAAGTTTGTCTATGCTCAATTCAAGAAACTGTCTGAATAAGTAATTAAAACATGTACCGTCTTTGCTCAGTGCCATAACAAATGGCTTCATCAAACCAAGTATTATATGTAATGGTGGCAGAAGAACTCTTTTTAGATCAATGAGAGTGTCACAAAGTAAATGATGACAGAGTGACAGATGGAGTGGCTATGGTTGTGTCTAGGGTTTGTTCTTGTAAATGTGATGGTGAACAACTGGTTAACCACGATGCATCAAAATCAAACACCAGACTGCGCACACAATACTTTAATTTGAACATCTGGATACAACATTATTCCTCAGGAACGTTCATTATATATATATATATATATATATATATATATATATATATATATATATATATATATATATATATATATTGCATAGTCACAGGTACAGTACACGTAATCCCAAACACTCACACTGCTGCCAATTAGGCCCAGTCTTGAATCCTTCGCCTCCGAATTACTTCCACTGAACACACATTACGGAGTTCACTTAACTCCCTCACTAGTCGAATTACTCCCACTGAAACACACGGCACGGAGTCTACTTAACTCCCTCACTATTCGAATACTACGACAGCTGACCCACACTCGACTCCTCGAACACCCGAACCTCAGTCGGTCTCTACCTCACTGGCCAAACTAATCACAACTCGGACTCCCGACCTCTCCTGTCGGTTCCCAACTTCAACTCCCCTCGTCACTGTTTGTCCCTGTCTTTTTAAACCATTCTATCCCTCACAATGCTCCCCACACAACATACAAACACTATCTCATCGCTCCCTGTCTGCCCCTTCTTGCAGCCCCTCTGCCTTACACCCTTCCCCGTTTATCTCTTTATATTTTCTTTCCGGTGAATGCCCTTTCACCTCGTGAACTGTTTATATTGTACGGCCACTCACCTTAATGCCAATGACCCCAGGCATATGTCATTACCCTACCCTCAAAAGAAAACATCGTTTTCAAATGTTGGGAGACTAAAACTGATTAAATATGTGACCCAGACATATTGCCTGGGTAGCCCTAAGTATGGCTCCATCTCACTTTAGGTACCCCATTAAATAATATAACAAATAATCCTAGTAAACTTCCATATTCCCTAAATATCAATACAAACAACTTAGTACTTGTGTATCAATGCATAAACTAATACATCACATAATAATAAACAACTCATCTAAAACATAATGTTTGTGTACCCGCAGGTCTCTTCCTACTTCACGACCACACAACACTATTTGCGTACCGACCCTATATCAGGTGGTTCTGTTCTTGCAATAACCCTCCTGATTCCTGTCGATTCTGTGTCTACCTTTCATATACCCATGACTCATGGTACTTATACAATTACAACATCTGTTTGCCATCCCTAGCTCTGGGTCAGTGATGTCGCGAACACTCTTTTGGCCGGACTCAACTTTCCTATCTGCATATTGCACCGTTACACTTGAGTCTCTGTTTAGTCTGAACTCTTTCTTCAATCTTGGTCCATATGCCTGGCACCCTGCCTTCTGCTGCATACACCTTATGCCTATGTGCCCTGCACATGCCCTATCCTGAGCTGTTCTTGTATATTGGTCTCTCTGTGCTAAAGGTACTACTAATTGCCCTCGTGCAGATCCGCTATCTGAAAACCGGCGAGTGAGAACATTGCTCTTCCTCTCGAAGCACCATCTAGCCTTCTTTGACTGTCTATTTTCTACTCTACTACACCCTTCGAAGCATTTGTTCCGAGTAGTATGTTGTCCCTGAGAGTCACTATCATTATATTTGAGATCCATTCTCACCTGCTCAACTGTACTCCCCTTTCTCTCAGTCCCTATGTCTACTTCAAGTGCCTCTTCTACTTCAACTATACTCTCTAATTTAGGTTTTCTTGTGGTAATAACCTCGTTACTGTTTACACTATGCTTTTGGTCCCAATAAACTACTTCCTCTTCTGTACACTCTTTAACTCCTATAACATTTCCTATGATGAGATCTGCCACTGGTGAGTCCAGAACACACGCTGTCACTCTTCCAGTGATATATGATGTTTTTACTGTTATTACGGCTAATGGGTAGAATTCTACAGTCCCATTAAATGTTATGGATCTAATATTTTTCCCTGTATAATCCGAGGGATGCACTAAACCCTTTCTAACTCCGATGAACGTACATCCGGAATCCTTAATTGTTAACGTTGGCCTATCATTAACAAATCCATGGTGCATCTTCAGACTTCCTCCTTCATGGACTGCTGATCCTGCTTTCACTGTATGACCACATATTAAGACTGGCTGGCCGTCTTTTTCAAACAAAGGTTTGCATCCACTACAATTCTCATTGTTCAGCGTCTCAATTACTTGTGCTGCATTAGAGTGCTCTGTTTTTCCCATCCTACATTGATGGCTGACATACCCCTTCTTTCCACATTTGAAACAGATGATCTCCTTCCTTGCGTTACTTGTTGGCTCACTGGATGGTTGTGCATCACACTGTGCTGACTTGTGTCTCCAGTTCCCACAATTCCAGCATCCGGCATAACTATTTGGACGCCTCTGGAAATTCCCCCTTTTGTATGGGTACCGTCCTGCTCTGCCAAAATGGTTGCCATGGAAACCATTATCTTGAGACTCTTGTTGCTCAAATCTATGTGTTGAATCCACACTTTTCGATCTTGGTCTAATAACTGGATTCTGGCCCTGTTTAGTGTACGCTGCACAGACTATTTCCTCACTCATTAGTCTACCAATAGAACTGTTTGGATGTGCAGTCATGTAGTTTTGCCCTAACTGTGACATTGTGTCTATGTCCTTTGGCTTACGTTCCTCAAAGAAAGCTACTAAGTTTGTATTGCATGCAGATACTACTTTGTCCCTTAACATTAAATCCACTAATTTATTAAAATCTTTTCCTACCTCTGCCAGCTCCATCCATTTGTTAAATGTGTTCTTCACTGTGTTAACGAAATCTGTGAAATCTTGATTTGTTTCTGGCCCTAACTGTCTAAATTTTGTTCTATAGCCATGCTCAGTTAGTTGGAACTTTGTTAGCAAACTTTGACGCAGAATAGTATAGTTATTTCTTTCTTCCAAAGGTAAATTAAACATAGTATCCAGTGCCTTACCCGTTAACAACTCACCAAGTCTCATAGAATATTCCCCCTCTGGAATGCCTAAAGCTTTTACTGACGCTTCGAATCTGGACAAATAAGTTTGAAGATGGTCCCGGTTGGTAAAATATGGCAGTTTTAGTCGTTGTGATGACTGCGAAGGTCTTCTGCCTTCCTCACTTGGTCCTTTAGATGATAGTTCTAGTTTTCTGAGAGCAATTTCCGTTTCCATTTGACACTTGAGTTTCTCTTTCTCATTTTCCATTTTTATTTATGTCTCTTTCTTTTCCTGTCGACGCTTGGCTTCCATTTCAGCTAACTTTACTTGTGTCTCTCTCTCTTCCTGTAGACGCTTGGCTTCAGCTACCTTTTCTTCCTGTAGATGTTTTGCCTCGCGTTCATTATGCCTCTCCTCTCTTTCCCAGTGCTGAACTTCTTTCAATTTTGCTTCTGCAAACTCCTGTAACTCTTTACCCTTCAGGCCTAATCGTTCACCTGCTTCAATATATTCCATTAAAGTAGGCATCTTGTACTTGTGAACCTGTTGCTGCCTGTCAGCCAACTATACATGTACAGACTCTGTTTCTAGTCTTTGTGTACTTTCCCTAAGTACACCACCACTCCCTGTGTACGTAAATTTGTAGTGCTAAAATATCGCTCTGTACTCACCCCGTCACTCTGCAAGCACTAGGTAGTGAGGGGGGAATATTAACTATACTCCCTCGTATATATATATCAAATAACTGTAGAACAATTCCTGGAAATAGTTTTAAACATACATATAAATACACCAATGAATGATACCCACTAAGTGCCAAATATTAGACGCTAGACGCATAGGCTGGTGAAACGCAGACGGATGATTACATAGAAATAAAAACCACTGACATAAACATGCCCATGAAAGCCCATACCGTGCGCATAATATAAACTGACAGATACCATCTAGATAGAAGCTGTATTAACATAAGAATTACAACAATACCATATATCCAAAGAAATCAAATATCATATGTAACAGTAAAGAGAAAACAGTAAAAAGAACAAATATAAAATGAATAATGTACATATATCTTCTTCTTCGTTCATCCGGAGTTTTTTTTCCGGATGTGATTGCGTTGTGCCTATTTACAGCAGAGCTGCGTTCTTGCGCCGTTAGGCCGACACATCCGACTTCTGCGGGCATTTGTTGACCGGGTTAACCTTCCCGGGGTACATATATCTGACGATAGGCACTTGGACACCGTGTATAATGTCGAGACGACCCAATTGCTAAATAGCACAAAACAAACTGACTCGTCAGTTGCCTCTCAACAACATACAATGTGCACCTAGAAACTTCCCCTTTGCCTTGTCTCCCGCACTTCGCGAAACAATGCAAAAATGTCCTACTTATTACGAACACTGGACCACATACAAATACTTGAGTAACACACAACCACAATACTTAGGACGATGAGAACAACAGAAGCAAACAAGGGTTGCCGACAATGGTAGAATCTCACAAAAGTCCTTAGTTTGTTTTCAATAGTCTCCAAAAATCGCCTGGAAATGTCTGTCCATTACTGTTTTTAAAAGATTACGACGTTAGATTCCCTCAATGAATTAGTGTTCTGATGCGTTGTCACTTTTTGTTGACGTGGTGACACGATTTTCGACTGTCGTAAAAGTTGAAGATAATAGTAATTATCCCACCGCCTTGTCTCTACACAGTCCGTAACGTTTTTGTAACCCTGCCTGTAGAGTTGGCCTGTGATTGTATAATGTATGTGAACGCTCTTGTTTTGCCAGGAATATAGGGTTTTCGTTGCGTTTTGGGGAGACGAAAATACCTTTAAAGTCAATAAATGTTTAACTGCGTAGTCGCTGTCGCTTTGAAGTGATGGTATGGCTTCACTGTTGCCGAAAAGGTTAAACCAACGAATGGCAGCAAATGTTCAAGCGCTTTAAATCCGTTTTGCAAGTCTTTTTTGGTAGAGAAATGCGATCATACTTGCGAAGACGGCACCTGAATGACTGTTGTGGATTGTTTCCCGATGATGACACACACACAAAGACGTTAATCCTAGTTTCCGTACAAAAACAACGTGTTATTCTCAATGACAATTTTTTTTTTGTCAAATTCCCTGGTTCTCGGCCTTGGCGCACAAGGTCATCTCAGTTAGTACCTCAGTGTACTACAATCTTCACTGACTGATAGAAATTTTCCTTTATCACCAAAGTCCTACCACCGACCTCTAGTAACTTTCCGTTGTCCACAGCCTCGAAATGAACCCACCGGTCATCTCTGTTTCTCTTTATTACAATAATCCGTGTAGAAACTTTTACTTTTCTGTGGAGCAACGATTGTCACCTTTGTGTGTTCTCCACAATTTTCTCCTATAGCTCCCCTCCTCCTGACGAGTTTTTAACCATGAATTACCCTCGTAACTCCCGTCGTATTCTCTGCGCGGAACTCTTGACCTGTCTGTCAACTGACATCAATTGTGGAAACGTTTCCGTCCCACACAAACACTCACTGTTCTCAAGTTCACCTGATCTCGCAAAAATCTCGTGTCCAAAATAATTCGCCCGCTGTCCGCCAGACGATTCTCTCTGCAGCGAACCCCTGTCTGTGTACTGTGCGTACCCCCCCCCTCCCACTGTCCCCTATCCCCCTCCGGGTGGGCAATGGTTTTACCTGTGGTGGCTTTGTTGTGAATTAGCTGTGGTTTGTAATCCTGTCTTCGTCTACTGGCTTTCACCGGATTGAACTTGGAGAACCATGTTGTTGCGCTTAATGAACTGATTCGTACTGATGTAAATCCGTATACCGAAGTCCAAGATCGGACAGCCCTCACTTCATCTTCTGTCACAAAGTAAATGATGACAGAGTGACAAATGGAGTGTCTATGGTTGTGTCTAGGGTATGTTCTTGTAAATGTGATGGTGAACAACTGGTTAACCACGATGCATCAAAATCAAACACCAGACTGCGCACACAATACTTTAATTTGAACATCTGGATACAACATTATTCCCCAGGAACAGTTCATTATATATAAATATATAGGTATACATATTGTAAAGTCACAGGTACAGTACACGTAATCCCAAACACTCACGCTGCTGCCAATTAGGCTCAGTCTTGAATCCTTCGCCTCCGAAATACTTCCACTGAACACACATTACGGAGTCCACTTAACTCCCTCACTATTCGAATTACTCCCACTGAAACACACGGCACGGAGTCTACTTAACTCCTTCACTATTCGAATACTACGACAGCTGACCTACACTGGTCGAGTCTCCTCACTCGACTCCTCGAACACCCGAACCTCAGTCGGTCTCTACCTCACTGTCCAAACTAATCACAACTCGGACTCCCGACCTCTCCTGTCGGTTCCCAACTTCAACTCCCCTCGTCACTGTTTGTCCCTGTCTTTTTAAACCATTCTATCCCTCACAATGCTCCCCACACAACATACAAACACTATCTCATCGCTCCCTGTCTGCCCCTTTCTTGCAGCCCTCTGTCTTACACCCTTCCCCGTTTATCTCCTTATATTTTCTTTCCGGTGAATGCCCTTTCACCTCGTGAACTGTTTATATTGTGCGGCCACTCACCTTAATGCCAATGACCCCAGGCATATGTCAGAGAGGCTTGTTGACAATATTTTTTTCTCCAACTTTAACTTCATCCTTCAAAGACCACCGTTTCCTTGTCCAGTGCGTATCTTTTGTCCTGCTATCCCACAAACATATAAAGCATGGATATTTGGTGAATCCCCTTGACTGGCCAAGCAAGAAGTTCATCATTTTAAGATCTACACGAACCATCCAATTATGTTCTAAAAACTTCAATTTTTCCAGAACTGTGCTTATTGCAGCATACTCCTCTTTCAATGTGGTAGAATGCGCATTTGGAATTGAGCCATATTTGTTACAATTGTGTAAGAAAACATCTTTCAAACTTCTTTTAGAGCTGTCAATGAAAAGTCTCCACTCATCTGGTGTATGACGTACAACCATTTCGTTTACAAGACCTCCTACATTAGTACAAAACACAAGGTTGTTGTCTTTACAAAAGAAAGAAAGAAATTCTTGCTCTCTGCTGCGATAAGATGTAACCTTTGTTTCTTCAGTATGTATTTTTTTCTTTTAATCTTGAAGCCAAAAGTTCTGAAGATTCCTTGGAGAGATATAGATCTCGGATTAGATCATTGAGTTCACGCTGGTCGTTGAACAGCTGGAAGATTATCTTCGAAATTACCATCGCTGCATCAAATTCTTTCGCTAGCAAACGTATGCTTCGACAACGGTTCATCTGTACTGCTGCGTCAACTTTGGCGATGGTGTTTCCTGTTGCAACAATATGCGCTTGACCCTGCCGTCGTAGATCTGTCGTGAACTGACGTCCTTTCCGAAACATTCTTGCCCAGTCTGTCACTGTTGTCTTCGACACACATTTGTTACCGTACGCTGCCTGCATTCTTCGATGAATGTCACTTGTCGATATCCTTCAAATGAAAGAAACTGAATCTCCGCTCTTTGAGCTTCTTTGGACGGATTTTGGATCAGCCCGGTCATTTTCCATGGGACGATAAGCACGTGCTATTTTATTCCTTGGTCAGTACTTATCACATGACTATGACATGATCATGTTCAACGTACGCAATTACGCGCGGTGCGGCACAAACGGATTTCAAATGAGCGCTCCTAATACTTTGTTAATCGGATAATTAATTTGTTGGTTTATTTGTTGGATGGTTGGTTGGTTGGTAAATTACTTTGTTGGTTGATTAGTAAATTAGTTTGTTGGTTGGTTTGCTGGATGGTATGTTGGTAAATTAGTTTGTTAGTTGGTTTGTTGGATTGTTGATTGGTACATTAT
This sequence comes from Cepaea hortensis, assembly GCA_963921405.1. NCBI lineage: Eukaryota > Metazoa > Mollusca > Gastropoda > Stylommatophora > Helicidae > Cepaea > Cepaea hortensis. The sequence continues at coordinate 90,147,026 of OY992876.1, forward strand.
TTTTTGGTTTGTTTGTTGGATGGATGGTCGGTACATTAGTTTGTTGGTTGATTGATAAATTAGTTTGTTGGTTGGTTTGTTGGATGGTTAGTTAGTGAATTAGTTTGTTGATTGGTTTGTTGGATGGTTGGTTAGTGAATTAGTCTGTTGGTTGGTTTGTTGGATTATTAATTGGTAAATTAGGTTGTTGGTTGGATGGATGATCGGTACATTAGTTTGTTGGTTGCGCGCGCGCATGTGTGTGTGTGTATGTGTGTGAATGTGTGTGTGTGTGTGTGTGTGTGTGTGTGTGTGTGTGTGTGATCGTTTATTAAATTAGTTGGATGGTTGGTTTGTTGGATGGTTGATTGGTAAACTAGTTTAGTGGTTGATTTGTTGGACGGACGGTCGGTTAATTAGTTTGTTGGATGGTTGGTAAATTAGTTATGTATATCATTCATTGGCACCTTGCCGTCTTGACAGACGATAGTTTGTGCTTTAAAAAGGCATAATAACTTTTACCTATGGCGGTAGCGAATGTGACTGATAAGGACAATTCGCACTGTAAATGTTCGTTCACAGTGGGTGCATGTGAACACGTGGTAATTTCCACTATCATGCACCATCTTACGTCTCACACGCTAGGTGTGTGACGTATCTGCAATAATTTTCTCCTTTGTCTTTATTCCATTTCTGATATTTGCCCTCCATGCAACACGTTCAGCGACGACTTGCTCCCACAGTACATTATCAATGCCTGTATCAATCATGTCCCGCTTACACACACACACACACACACACACACACACACACACACACACACACACACACACACACATATATATATATATATATATGTATGTGTGTGTGTGTGTTTGTGTGTGTGTGTGTTTAGTAAATGAGTTGGATGGTTGGTTGATTGGTAAATTAGTTGGTTGGTTGGTTTGTTAGATGGTCGGTTGGTAAATTATTTGGGTGGTTGACGTTTTGGTTAATTTCTTGGAAGAAGGGGCTGGAACCCTTAAGTCTGAGGCATTGACATTGGAATCGGTTTAGCCCTGTAGAGGGCCCGTGTCTGGTGAAAGAAGATCAGTTGAGTTGAGTTGAGTCAAGAACCGACATACTGCACTCGGGGCATTCCCATATGCGCTAGGTAGTCATCTTCAACAGCCAGCGTAACGTTCCAATACTAATGGTGCCCGTTACAATCTGATTATATGTCCGTCTTGCTTCACTTCTGTGTGACGACTGTCGACCAGATCCTCTAACCACCGCATGCTGTTGCCTTCTCTCTAGACCTTGATAGTCCCTCTGTGCTTCTGCATTAATCACATTCTCCCAGAGGGCCTTCACCACATCTACCCTACCATGCATCAAATAATCCCGTTAAAGATGAGGCACCAGCAATTCTGTCTGCCTGCTCATTTCCAACTCGATGTATACCATTCTGCACGAAGCATACCAATCTTCACTTTTGCCAGATCGGTGTAGAGACTGACTCCCGGCGCGGTATCAAAGTTAGTTAGTTAGTTAGTTAGTCGCGGTTCCAACTTCACAGCAACGGGTCGTCCCCATTATGCTCCGTTCCTGTGCCAGTGAATATCACATAAAACGCTCCCCACTGCCCAATGTGAAAAGTGGAAAAGACAGGAGTCTCGACAAACAACAGCCCTCACAGATACACTGTGCATAATGCCGCCGCCAGAATGTCAACACAATAGTCCCCCACGAAACATCCAGTTTATCTCTACTGGAATCGGCAGTCATTTTCCCATCTGGATGTGTCCTAGATGTTCACCCATACTATTCTATAGCCCTGGCTGGGATAGGTCTTTGCTGCCAACTCTCCTCCGTTCCCCGGACTCACTGTCACTCTCTCTTTCGACCTCGGGGTCTAGACTATAGGATCTGGCGATCCTTTCTTCGGGGCTTCGGTTAACGGCGCCCCAATTTCGTTGAACTTCAGAATAAATTTCTGGTAAAACCCACGCAGAGACAAGAAAGACCTAACATCCTTTTTGGATTTAGGACGGGGTGCGAGTCTGACCTTCTCAATATTCTTTTCCTCCGGTACCAGTCCCCCTGGGGTAATATAGTATGTCCCAGAAATTCCAAGGATTGATAACCAATCATGCATTTGGCTGGACGGGCGGTTAACCCTTCCTCTTTTAACCTTGTGAAAATCTGTCCCAAGGACTTCAGGTGATCCCTCAGATTGTCAGACGCGATGAGAATCTTCAGCAAACACTCGACCCTAAGTTTCAAAGTATCACGCCCACGGCCACTGTGTTGTGTTCTCCTTTCACTCTTTTAGTCCAGAAAACTACAGAAGTGTGCAGTGCCAGTGAGTGTATCTCACATGTACGGAGCCAAACATTTGATATAACATCCTCCAAGGCTAACCCGGCCAACAAATACCTCAAAAAGTCGGATGTGAAGGCTGAAATACGGAAATATCGCAGCTCTGCTTTAAACAGACACAACGCATTTACGTCAAAAACACAACATTTCGGACGAAGGAATAATAATAATAATAATAATAATAATAATAATAATAATAATAATAATCATAAGAAGAAGAAGAAGAAGAAGAAGAAGAAGAAGAAGAAGAAGAAGAAGAAGAAGAAGAACGAACGAACGAACGAACGTATGAACGAAAGAACGAACGAAAGACTTTATTTTCACAGGGCAACAAATTGGGCACATAATTACATTGTGGCTTACGTCTTACATTCGGCCCTACCAATCAATTATCTTTCGTTCAGCAATAGTGAATAATACATTCACATAGGGAAAAAAAAAACATTGTCAAAAGGATGTTGTAAACGTAAACAATGCATATTACCATGATATGACACATCCCCCAACAACCCATCCACCATCCACCCACACATCCCCCACAAACAAACAACCCCCACCCAACCACACACACACACACAAACACACACACACCCAGGCACGCATACATGCCACCGCCATCCACCCACCCCCACACTCACACACACCCCACACCTACACACATCTCCCCACCCACCCACACACACATCTGCCACTCACCACACATCTCCTCACACACACATCCCCACCCACAAACCCCAGGCTGACATTCATGCACCCACCCACATATCCCTCAACCCACACACATCTCCTCACCCACACACGTATAATCCACCCATCAACACTCACCCACCTACCCACACACCCCCAACCACCCAGCAAAACACACATCCCCCAACCACATATTACCAACCCACATATATCCCCGCCAACCCACACATCCCGCACCTACCCACACACAAAACCCGCACCCACCCACATTTCCCGAACTTATACACGTCCCTACCCACACAATTTCCCCCAACCCACCCACACATCCAGAGCACATAAACACACATCCCCCACCTATTCCCCCAACCTACACACACTCATCCATCCACACATCCTCCATCCACCCCAGTCACTCATCCCCGAAACACACATCCCTTAACCACATATCTTTTAACCACACACCCCCACCCACATATCCCCACCTACATCTCCCCACCCATACACACATCCTCCACACACACATCTTCACCCAACAATACATCACCCATCCACAAACACACACCTCCCACCCACACACTCCCCATCACCCACATAGACCCCCGCACACATCCCCCACCCACACACATCTTCCTACCCACACACACACATCCTCCACCCATACACTCTTCCCCCACACACATCCATCCACTCACGTACCCATTCCTCAACCACTCACACCCACAATTCCCACCCACCCATCAACACATACATCTCCCATCTACCCACCCACACTCACACACCCCAACCACCCAGCCATACATACACCCCCACCCTTACATACATCATTTACCCACACGCACATCCCAAACCCAATAACAACTCCCACACCAACCCACAAACCCCTCACCAACACACATCTCCCCTCCACCCATATACACATCCCCCACACATACGTCCTCCTACACACATTCCCCCATTCACATCCCAACCCACACATTCTTCACCCACACATCTCCCCACCTATCTCCAACCCACCCACACATCCCTCACCTACAAACATCCTCATCATCTACATATACATCCTCCACCTACCCACCCACACAATCGACACATACATATCCCCCACCGACACTCACATCCCAACACCCATCCCCCACACCCATCACACACCTATCCCTCAACCCACACATCCCCCACCCACCCACTCACCCACACATCCCTCACCCACCCACCCATATTCCCCACCAACACAACCCCCACCAACCAACATCCACACACTTCCAACCATCCACCCAAATATCCCCCGCCCCCCCCCCCCCCCCACACACACACATCCATCACCAACACACACATTCCCCCACCACCTACATATCCCTTCACCCACGCACACATCAGCCATCCACCCACACTAATCCCCCACTCACAACCCCTCCACACATACATCCCCCCACACACACATTCCCCACACAGTTTCCCACATACACACCCACACACATCCTCACATCTA
>OY992876.1:90154038-90174038 GCA_963921405.1 Cepaea hortensis
ACTTCTGAACCGACAACGTCCATCGTATCGTCGGGGCAATGATCGGGTTACTGTGGAACTACAAACATAACAAAATGGCATAAGCATTTTGTGTGTGGAATCTGCGGCAATGGTCAACATAACGAAGGCAGCAGTGACATGTTTCTCTTTAAATAACTATATTGTCAACACTACAACATCATCATCATCAAGTACACTGCCAGCTGGCGTAGACGTTCATGGTCTCGGTCTTTCGTGATCTGGATCAACTCTGCTGATGGTATTCCTCCATGCCAGTGTCTAAATCCATCCAGTATATGTTCTCTTGGTCTGCCTCTGCTTCTCTTAATCCTCGATATTTCCAATTGTCACGATGTTATCCAATGCCTCTTTTCTCATCACATGACCGAAGAAAGCTGTTTGGTCTCTTTCTTATTATTGTATATAACACTACAACAACAACTGTAAATCTGTGTTCAGAGACTGTGGGAAGAACGCAGGTAATGAATTACCCGTGGATGCGTTTTGATCGAAGCCTTGCTTATAATGGAAGAGGTGACCTCCTTGGCGAGATTTCGGCCTCTCATGTCTGTCTGATTGCTCTCATCTAGATAGCGTTTGAAAAGGGCTTTGCCCTTGTTCTCGTCAGTCCTCTGCTAGATGAGGTCAGCACCTTGGAAGTCAGAAATTCTCTTATTCTTGACTACCCCACTCATGCTTTTATGTAGTCGCCAGAACAATTTCAGTGTCTTGTCTGTGCTTATTCTTTGACCACACACGCTGCGAAAATTTCACTCAAGGATTGCTTCTCTCAGTGCACAAAACTCCGTAGCATCGGCCCATATCTTGAGAAGAAACTCCTGGTTTTACATCCTGGCACACAAATTACACGTAGGAGATTAAAATATATCCATCTCCTACGTGAAAAGTTAACGGTCACATAAACAACACAACCGTCCGTCGCCATCTTGACCGAAAGCTCTCCTTGAATGTTGAGAAAATGGCCGGATTGATCCAAAATCCGCCCAAAGAAGCTCAAAGAGCGGTTATTCAGTTTCTTTCATTTGAAGGATGTCATTTTTTCATTTGACGGATGTCGAACAGTCGACATTCATTGAAGAATGCAGGCAGCGTAGGTAACAAATGTGTGTCCAAGACAACAGTGACAGACTGGGCACGAATGTTTCTGAAAGGACAGATCTTCGTCGGCCTGGTCAAGCTCATATTGTTGCAACAGAAAAAAACATCGCTAAAATTGACCCAGCAATACAGATGAACCGTTGTCGAAGCATACGTTCGCTAGCGAAAGAATTTGATGTGTCAATTGGGACAATTCAAAAGGTCGTTCGTAAGAAACTGCAACATGGGAAGGTGTGTTCGCAATGGGTACCACGGATGTTGACCGACCACCAAAAAGAGGAACACATGGGATGGATTTTCAACCACTTGCTGCGTTACAGAGTGGAGGGTGGTGCATTTCTCTTTCGCATAGTGGCAGGCGATGAATAATGGTGTCACCACGTTGAGCCGAGCAGCAAAAGAGAGAGCATGCAATGGACGCTTGCTGGATCATCAAAAGCCAAAAAATTCAAGTTACAGGTTTCCGCTGGTAAGGTTATGCTGAGCGCATTTGATTACCATCAGGTACTTTAAAGACTCTGGTGCCAACATCAACTACCCACTACTTGCAAACACTAGACAAGCTGCAAAAACCCATCAAGAATAAACGACCCGGCATGCTTTCTCGCGTGTGATTTTGTTGCACGATAATGTTCGTCCGCATGCCGCAAAGATTGAGAGGAAGCATTAGCAAGGAAAAAGTGGGAAATTCTGCAAAATCCAGCCTATAGTCCTGATTTGTCACCATGTGATTTTCATTTGTTCGAACCTCTAAACAAAGCTCTCAAGGGGCAACGATTTCACACTAATGCAGACGCAATGAACGCGGTAAACACTTGGTTCAGTGAGCAACCACAATCCTTTTTCGCCGACGGCATTCGCCGCCTGCCCAAGCAATGGGATGCTTGCCTGAATGCATATGGCGACTTCTTCTGACAACCCATGGTGTATAATTCATTCAAAATGAATGCTTTGTTTAATTCTACCACACCTGTTAATGTTTCTTTCATGCTTTTGTAATAAAGCCATTGGAACGAGGTTCAAATGAACGTCTCTAATCTCTCTCTCTCTCTCTCTCTCTCTCTCTCTCTCTCTCTCACACACACACACACACACACACACACACACACACATATATATATATATATATATATATATATATATATATATATATATATATATATATATATATATATAAGAGAATGTTTGTGTATGTCTTTGTTTGTGTCTTTGTGTGTCCTTTATGCGTTCGCGAACGGTCCTTCCGATTGAGATGAAATTTTCTACAGATGTTCTTCTCATTCCCGCCAAGACAACTGGCATAGTTTGTAAATTTAAAAACAGTTATTTACTTATTAAATTGAACTTAATTAAAATTTTGGAAGGAGACTTAACTTAAGAAAAGTTATATCAAGGGATATTACTTTTAGTAACATTGCCATATTATGGAATTTAAATAATTGTTGCATGTTTCTTAAAGTTTTATTAAATGTTTAAAGTAGTTATATACAGTCATATGCGTTATAATATAATAATAAAATCTTTAAGGCATTTTCAAAGTTTTCATAAAAATAATGCATCTATTATAAATACATGAAAATTTTCGAACAAATTTTTCCTTCAACGGGAATGGGAAAGGGCCGAACATAGACAGACAGACAGACAGACAGACAGCCAGTTAGACTGACAGACAGACAGACAGACAGACAGACCGACCGACCGACCGACCGACCGATCGAACGAACGAACGAACGAACAAACTTTATTTTAAAAGGCTAACACATTGGGCACGCAGGCCCATCTTACATTCGGCCCTTTCGATCACTCATCTTTCATTCATTAAATGTGCATGTTACATTTACATAGGAAAAGAAAAACATTGTCAATGGATTTTGTAAGCATAAACAATGCATATTACGCTTGGTACATTCACATTGGAAAAAAAAAACATTGTCAAATGAAAGTTGTAAACATAAACAGTTCATATTGCAATGTTGTGAGACACATCCCCCATCCACCCTCACACCCCGCAGCCATCCACACATCCCCCACCCATCGCACCCCACCCACCCAGACATACCTCCACAACCTCACACAGACTCTGGCAAACATACATGCCGCCACTCACCCACTGATCCCCCACCCACCTACTGATCCCCTACCCACACATACACCCCCACCCATCCCATAACCGACACGCACCCACCCACCCACATATTCACCACCACCCACCCACAACCACCCAGCAAAACACACATCACAAAACCACATACACATACCCCGTCAACCCATACATCCCGCACCTATCCACACATACATCCCGCACCCTCACAATTTCCCCCACCCACCCACACACACATCAGCCAACCTACACCCACTCACCCACCCAATACCCGCCACCTCTTAACTACAGATCTCCCACCTATACACACATCCCCACCCACAAACACATCTCCCCACCTGCCCACACATATCCCCCACCCATAAACACCCCAAAACACACACCTCTCACCCACACACACCTCCCACCCACACATACCCCTCCCACCCACACATACCCCACCCACACACATCCGCCGCTCACACACATCTTCCCACAAACACATACATACCTCAACCATACACTCATCTCTCACACACATCTACCCACTCACGTACACATCCATCAAACACTCACACCCACACATCACCCAACCGCCCATCGACACATGCATCTCTCATCTACCCTCCCACCCACACACACCCCAACCACCCAGCCAAACACACATCCCCCATCCTCACATACATCCGTCATCCACTTGCACATCACACACCTCCCCCACCTCTCACACATCTCCCCTCCCAAACAAAACTCCACCCTTAAACACATTCCCCCACACACACATCCCCCACATGCATTCCTCATACACACCCCCGCACATCTCTCACCCACACACACATCGCCCCACCAACCCACATATCCACCACCTACAACCATCCTCACCACCCACACATACATCCTCCACCCACTCACATTTACCCCATCCACACTCACACACTCCCACCCACACAGACATATCCCATTCACAGACACCCCCACACTCAACCCCTACACCCATTACACACTGTGAGATATTCCCAGCCAACTCACAGCCTTCGACTTCATAGTTCTGATAAAAACGGCACGCCATACTTTTGCGTTGCGCAGAGACGATCAAAACATGCCTATTGCCGGAAACAGCAAGCGGAAGCCCGCTAGGCGCAAGTGTGGGGGAACAGGAAATATGGCTCTCATTTTAGATTGTAAGTTCACATGTTGTGTTCAAGCCTAGCAGGAGTTTAGGGTCCTCGGCAGGCAAAGCTTCATTGTATGACCAATCTATTCTTGAAGTAAGGTAATACAATGGTTATATTTATTATAATGCTGATGTACCGTTTAAAATGTTTACAAATGATCATAGTCTAACTTTGTGATCTTGTGGGATTGAAAACAAGCGCCATGTTTCTGTTTACTGAACTTGTTAGTAGAAACTTCAGCTAGACACTCTGTTGTCATTGACTACTAAAGAATATTTCCTTACATTCTGTTGCTATCTACTATTAAAGAATACTTTCGTACATAGTTTACGAGAGGCGGTTAAAGGAGATTTCTTTACATTCTTTACATTCTTTTACACAGGCGGCTAAAGAGTATTTTCATTCTGTTGCCATGTGCTGGCAAAAGAATATTTCTATTTTGTTAACACGTGCTACTAAAGTATATCACTATATCTCTTTATAGTCGGTTACATATGCGACCAAAAGAAGATTTCTTTATATTTTGTGACAATATGCCAAGGAAGAATATTCCCTTATATTATGTTACAATCTGTATATATTTACTTTTCTCAATATATGAATAATGTGCTTTTCAAATGTACTTGCTGAACATTGATGCTTTCACAGAGGAAATGTAGATTAAGAGTCTATCTCTTTAAAACCATGTACACTGACTCACACCTGTAGGGATGTGTATATATCTTGTGATTCTGTTATTCACATTTTTCCCCTGAATATGTTTTGTGAAATTGTCATGTTTTGTTCTGAGAATAAATGCTCATTAATAAGAGTTCCACCATATACCCAAATGTTAGCCGGACGTTGCACACACCGACAACCTTACGTAGTCATATGATTATTAGGTGGTTCTTACGGTCAAGGGCATGCCATTTATGTTCTGAAATATGATTGGAAAACAGCCCATTTCTGTCTATGTGCATGAGATAACCTGAAATCTTGGGTGGTTTAACAATGTCATCCCCAGCCCTTTGTTTAGAAGAGACCGCGGGGAATAACCATACTTGTTTTGTTTAAACAAGTGTATATGCTAAATACATAACACGTATAAAGGCAGTTATATCAATACATGATGATGATGATGATGATGATGATGATGATGATGATGATGATGATGATGATGATGACGATGATGATGATGATGATAGGCATTGGAGATCTAAGCTGAACCCGGAGAAAATAGTATGAGCTTAGTTACAGGCACCTGATGATGACGGTGATGATGATGATTTTATAAGGTTGACCATTAACTCAACTTACATCCATCTCAACACACCCTGTCTTATCAAGCAACAGTTTCAACCTATCTCTGGCTTACTAGGAAGTGTCACTACATGCACTTTTCCCATGCATCTACCATAGTATACATCTAGTTCAACCCACTTTCATCACAATATACCTTTATCTTAATCACATCATGCCTCTACCACAACATAACTTCTTTACAAACATGTCTGTTACATCCTGGATGACTTTGAATCAACTTAATTTAATACAACCAGATGACTTGATCACAATCAGACTCCCTGGTCTTAAAGTTATGACTATTATAGTTTTATTTGTCCTGGTTGCACCCAGAGTTGATCCCATCAGGACCATACAGCATGATATGATGGATTGAATGCCATCTATATAGATAAGAGGGATGTGACCTCACTATTGAGGAGACACATGCTTCCCTCTCTTGTCTTATTCTTTTTTTTTTTTGTCTTTATTTTTTTATTTGTTTCTTGACATGTTTTATGATTTACTGATATGTAAATTGTAGGCAAATGCTTATGAAGTTGTATTTTGTTTGGACCATCAGATGGGGCGCTTAACTGAAAGCCTACTGTTGTGAAGATGCGGTCTTGGTTGCTGAGGACGGTAAACTTGTATGTCATGTCCATCTTTTGCCAGCCCAAATAGTACAGCCCATTTCCTTGCATCATCCACCACCCCCCCCCCCCCCCATCCTACCAAGATCTCACCCATGTAACCCATGAACCCACTGAGAATTCCTGATGATCCTACTGAAGAACTTTATCACCCCTCACTTACATAAGAGATGACCCTCTGCTAGAGAACTGGTTCCAGGGAAGAAGCAGAATCATATACAACTGAAGTACCTACCGGCAGATATCAGCTGCACCGGAGATATATATATATCTTTTTTTTTTGTAAAGTGGTATCTACTTAGTGATGCATTATGATACTTTAATGTATTGTGGATAAATCAACTGTTGGATTTCTGTTTCCCATAATTATGCATTCACATCAGTTGGTATTCTTTGTAAACCTGACCATGTTTTTCCAGAGATGTACTCCATGTTAAAATAATATATTTGGTTGTCATATTTTGATTTATTACACTTTATGTTACCAGACCATTTGTTGATTGATTCTTACATATTGTTTGTAAACACCAATATTATGTGATGTCACTGTATGTCCTGTTAATACTGTGAATGGTTTGTCATGATATTGTTGGTCTGGTCTATCAAATACTTGTGTATTATAAATCATATGTGACCATATTAATTTAGACCGTATGAGGGCGGACACCTGCACACTAGCACCTTTTCCCTAGTGATAGAAAAGGGCATTAAATTTTGGGATAGTGGCAACAGTCAGTGGTCTCCACACCTTTCCAAGAAGCTTAAACTTATATCTATATATATATATTTTTTTTTTCTTCATTAATTCGTGTAGATACAACACATCCTTAGTATCTTCACGTAGGGGCACGAGCCAATAAAATTTAGCTTCCAGAAGGTGATTTTGATAGAGGATAGGAACCCATCCCCTTTGGGCTTACCCTGATAATATTCCTCAGACAATTAAATTCCTCTTAAGTGGGTGTTACATTCTAACAGATGTAACCCATATAAATAAACCCCACACACACCCATCCCCCAACCCACACAATCTCCTGCACACCCATTCACCCACCCAAATACACATTCCCTACCCATACCCCAACCCACCAACACCCACATACCTTCAATAATCCTCCCAAATATCCCCCACACACACATCTCTCACACACACATACATCCTCCACCGACTACACATTCCATCACCTATCCAACATCACCCATCAACCCATACACATCCACCATACACAATTCCTCCACACATACATTCCCCACACCCCCACACACATCCCTCACATACACACCCACACAAACATCCTCACATCTACACACATACATGATGCCTCACATGATCACTGAAACTAATAAGAACAAACTCCCACACTTTACACACAGTTGAGACACTGACGATTGTAAGAAGTGGAGAAAAAAATGTACAAATACATTGTGTAGATAGATAGATAGATAGATAGATAGTTAGATAGATCCCCACCAGGGCAGGGTCAGCTAGTATATATATATATATATATATATATATATATATATATATATATATATATATATATATATATATATATATATATATATATATATATATATATATAATCCATCCCCCGAAAATAAGCCCTAGTGCATTTTCAAGTTAAAGTTATTATAAGACAAGGTCTTATTTTCGGGGAAACATAGTTGCTGCCTCTGATTTGCATATGTTGAACACTCCTACAAGAAATAGCTGCCATTGTAAAAGTTCCTCAGTTACATTCATCAGTATCAGCTATTTATTTTTTTCAAGTGTGTGGTATCTCAGCCTGTTGTGTCCTATGCGGAGGATGAATATTACTACTTTCTCTTTTCAGTTGACTTAGTATTATTCATAGTCTTTCTTTGACCTAGATGCTGTGATTTTCACATGGCTCTTCGGGGTGTTTGTAAAGTCTCTCTACACTTTATTTGTATAACAAATTTGAAAAATGAAGTAAATGATGTCATAAAAAATGTACTCCACAGTCCATCGTGAAGAAATATGCAGCGAATGGCTGTCGTCTGCTGGAGTAATTGTTTGCACTCCAAACAGAATGGTGTTGTCAATGGTAGAAATAAGTTCTTTCAGATTTGTTCTACATACAAAGTGTAGTGTTACTTTACAAACACCCTGTATAATTCCTTCTTAAAAGTCTCTTGGCCTCATCATCGTTTACGCCTGTACCAGGCTGATGTAGTTTTCCCCTTTCCGTTGTCAGTCTGTCGAAATCTTCATTTCCTGGTATGCAGCAATGTGGAGAAATACATTGTCTCAAAATGTGCCGATGCCCTCCTCAGTAGCTCCATCAGCGTGTGGCGGTCTGTCGCGAAACGAGCAAAAGGGCATGTCTTCGCTTAACTCCTCCCAGTACGAGGGGCTTGGCGGGATTCCCAGTTAAAATTAACTTCAGGGAAACCGACGAATTTAGTAGCTTCTAGAGTCTAGACGGTTCTACGACTTTCTCGTTAGGGATAACCGGGTCCACCGAGATGTACCGGACAACATGGGCACTGAACTACCATGGGCTCCTCGTGGTTCTAACCCATGTTCCACGAGGAAAGCCTGTTTATGGGGAACACGCACTTCTTGTGTGGTTCGAGATTTCTACCTCAGCTCGGAACCCAGCCATTGTTTAAAAAAAAATCAGTCACCAACTTCTCTCTGGCCCGAGAAGACGCATTTTTGTCAGTCCATAGGTTGTCTTAAGGGAGATGTTCATCACTCGACAAGGTTATGACTACGTGCGGCAGTTGTTCATGCACTAAGGTAATAACCTGCTTTCTCTGTTTCTTGCGTTGGTTACTTGTATTACGCGAGTAGAAGCAGCGATATCGCTTATGTTCGCGTGTCAGAGCATGTATATTCAAGTAAGGCGATCGATCGATGTGAGATGTAAACATAGGTCGTAGGCTGTGTATGTATTACTTATTTCTCACCGTAGTTCCATGAATACGGCATGAAAATGGATATTTAGCAAAATCCTTTCCTACAGGCGGTGTGTTAGATCGTTACATTATTTTGTCGCTGTGAGAACTTTCTTAATTTGTGAAAATGTTATAAGTGCTCTAATTTCATTACTGCTTGTATCGAGAGTCCGTTTAGGGCACAAGGCAAGATTCAATAAAGCATGTAATAGACTCTAATGATTATAGATTAATCAGGTAAGCTACTGTGGTGCTGATTTATTTCAAGGTTGCTGTGGTGCGGTAATTCTACTGGAGTGAGGTGCGGCTGTATCCCAAAGTTATTGTGGCGATGCTTATTCTAATAGGGAAGTGGTGTTGATATTTCCGATGAATGTGCTGATGTTCAGGAAAATTGTTGTGATATTTCATGTAGGATCGTGATGTGTATATTTCGCTTGCGATTCAGGAAGGAACGGCGTGTGATGGGACCCCGTGTGTCCTGGAAGGATAGCGTGTGTAAATGCGTCGTAATTGCGATGGGAACGTTCGGTCTTGTACTCGACACATGACGCTATCCTATCCTCATTGTCTGGGAACACATAAAATAGGGGTATGGTGAGGAGGGGATTTCTTCTATACTTCAAAAGACGACAAGACTTATGGGATGGGATGCGTGATGCATTCTAAATTTGATGACTGGCCCTGCCGGGCCAATTGAACCGTTCACACATTGACCGCCGTTAACTTACGGGGCAATGGAACGGGTTTGGACACACACACACCACATGAAGTGGTTAAAAATATACATTTATAATTACTCTTTGCCTCCGATGACCGGAGGAGTTAACAAAGAGGGTTTCTCTATGGTCTGGGTTGAAAATCCCAGAGGAGAAGATAGTGAGTGATGATAAGGTTGATGGAAATGAAGGAGAATCGTCCCAACGGACTCAGCTGCATGAGGGAAACCTATACCGTAGTGTAATATGTAAATATGTTACTGTAATAATGGTAGAGTTGAAAATAGAGGGATAGCGGGAGGTACTAGGATCCGGTGACAGGGACCGAATGACCGGACCGGAGCTTCTTGAAACCGTACCTCCCAGAAGAGCAATTCGAGGTGCTCTCTGACAACTGAAATACAGTCTTGGTATATAATGGATGTGATCCAGTACCCGCGATACGTGGTTGCGATTATGCTGATTGCATGTGTTTATGATGTATGTCATGTATGTCAATGTTGGTGCCGAATGCTCTCACTCAGTCCTCTCCTTGCAGGGCAGGCTTCAACAGTGGCAATCAAGAGTTTATATTATGAAGAGAGAACTTGGCCATATGTGCTCATTCCAGTGCAACCACCAATGATTTTGGTGAAGTCTATACACCGGGAGCAGGCCTGATTAGTATCCTTCATTGTAAAAAAATCTGTCAGTTATAAGAATGAGTTGGTTCAGTTACGTACTACCTGCAGTGACTTTTCAGATAGTCCGACGGTTACTCCTGTCAGCATGACAATATGAGTTCATGGTAAGTCCCGGATGTGGTCTACTCAACAGTTCGTCTGAAACGACTTGCTTTTGGATCATCAAGATGGCAGCCACGCTACGTGACACGATCCAGTTGGAGTCCTACTTGTCAACGTAATAGTCTCTCACAATATTGACTTTAGGTACAAGGTCAATGAAGCTTATTAGAACTTATCCGACCAAGAACGGGTCAACTCAACTGATTGACATTAGATCCAGTATCGATAAAGCTTCCCAGAACGTAGCAGACCCTGAAGAGGTCAATAGACTATTGGGATTTGAATTCCAGTGACTTTAGTGGAACTCCCACGCTCTAGGAGATAGTGCCTCATTTCGAACTACATTGGGGACGCCTAACACCATATGGTATCCCAGTCAGACTTTTGCTCAAGACTTTAGTTGTGCGTCTACGTCACCACGGGACACCTTGGTAATGGATGGCGTGTATATAGACATCCTGTTAGTGCAACTCAGCGTAGTTCATTGTAGTTGACATTCACCGGAGACTTGGAGGAAGCGGAAGTGTGCGCAACTTTTCAGTCAACTCAGCTTGGTGGGATCCGGTGAGTCAATGGAACCGTCCAGACGCACATTTCACTGAGTCTAACGTGCTTCACGATGACATTTGGATCATTCCTGAACCTCTTCTACTTTCTGACGTCTAAACTGTAGATAGCTTTATTTTCTAACCGACTTGTTATCCTTCGTATTCGGAAGTTATTGTTTACTAAAAGTTGCATTTCTGTGTCCATGTTTCTGCCTGAGGTTATGTGTGTCGTCCAGGGTGAGCCCTCTATCGGGAAGGGTCCATATGTAGGGAGGGAAGGACAGGTGGAGTCTCGAATCTGGTAGGGACTTAGTAGACTAACAATCCTTGGGTGGTGGTCAGTGCAGGACGGGAACATCAAGGTGTACCACTACCTGTCTAGCCCCAGGTTTACATGTACACGATTAAGTGTGGGATCGTCAGGGATATTCTTCTGTGCTGACCTCTCTCAGGAATAAGAATATTTGTTCTTCGTCCTAGATTTATTTTCTACTTACAGATTCTGACTACTGTCTTACTTCGCTATCGATGTAGACTGACAGACAGTTTATGTGTTGTTGTGTTGCATGAATTAGCACATTAACCTAGTGATAATATTGTATTTAATTGCAAACACACACCTTACAGGTACTCACAGTAAAAATGGCTACAAGTAAATTAGATCTATCCGAGGTAGGGGCAACAGCTCATGCCTTGGGCCTAGAAGGAGATGCATTCAAGAGTTATGTCCAGGCGGTGGAACTAGACTTCCGCCAAGACGAAAGATATAGAAGGAAGGCAGAGATAGAATATGAGGCTCGAATGTTAGCTTTAAAAGAGAAGAATCTATCGCAGGAAGACAAGAAGATAGTAGCCGAACGTGAAGTTAAGAAGCTCGAAGCAGCACGGGAGAAAAAGGAGCATGATTATAGGATGAAGGAACTTGAGCTGAAAGCCCAAGCTGCTACGGAACCTAAGGAAGCAGTTGGAGGAACTGCACAACCAGGCACACCATCATCCAATAGATCAGACTATCATGCCTTGAATTGGCCCTTTACACCAATTGGCGAAGGAAAAGAACAGGTAGACCAATTTCTTTCGAAATTTGAAGCTATGTCAATTGCAATGGGTCTTAAGAGAGACAAATGGAATCTTAAGCTTTTTCAGGGACTCCGTGGGACCGCGAATAAAGTGTATGCTCGTTTACCACCCGGAATGGAGAATGATTTCCAAGCTCTGAAATCTGCACTGTTCAAAAGTTTTGAGATGACCGCACACACGTACAGACGGATGTTTAGAACCTCCAAGAGAGACCCGGAGGAGCACTTCTCAGCATATGGTGTTAGATTGAATTCGTACCTCGTTAAGTGGATGGCTTTGGTCGGATTCAAGGAGGAGTATGTCAGCTTGAGAGAGTTAATGGTCGTTTACCAAATGAAAATTCAGATGTCGAAACCATTGCGGAATTTCTTAGGGGAAAATGGTGCAGAAAGATTAGATATATTGAACATCTTAGCCGAAAGATATGTGGAAACGTATGGTGAGGATGGAGATTCGAATCAGACTAATCCTAGAACTAAAGAAAATGGATAAGGTAAGAAGCCCAAGTTAAACGGTGTAAAAGATTACACTAAGAATGCAGATGCCTTAGAAAAAGACTCTGGTAAGTAACCCGGAAAGGAAAGCCCACCTGGATCTCTCAAGAGGAAGTGGAGTACAAAGGGGTGAAAATTTTGTAAGTCAGTTACTCATAATACATTCGATTGTAAGAGTAAACCAAAGGACCTACACTTTTTTATATTGCTGAGATGGGGGATGGATCTAGCGAGCAAGTAAGACGGGTAATGAGGACTTACAGTCAGAGAGGTTACCTATGGTGGAGGTGATTGAGGTCAACAGGTAGAGTGTCTCTACGATACTGGTCTGCAATTTGAGGCCGTAATTGCAGCCAACCTGGTGAGAACAGTGCGACTCACAGGCGAGACAACGGAGTTCCAGCCAGCTATGAAGAGCGCCGTAGTTATGAACTTTCCGATTGTCAGGGTAGACATTCGTTCCATGTATGTTACATGTAGCATCAAGGCGACTGTGCTGCCCGATCCAATCTACCCTATGATCTAAGGTTGCAAATATGTGTTCTTGGGTGTGCCCAAGAACCCTATCCTAGTGGTAGCATTGCATACCAGGTCTCAGAAGGAAGATGAGCAGCAAGATGAAGTAGTCTCCAACCCTCTGCCTGGAGAAATGAGAACTTCCCAGAGTGATGTTGCAAAGTTGCGTCCTTGCTTTAGAAAATTGCCAGCGGGTACTGACCCACTAACACGAGGTCAGTTTTACATGAGGAACCGATTGCTATATCACAGAGCAAGGAAAGGGGATCAACAGCACGAACATCTGGTAGTCCCAAAAGACTACCGATCCAACTTACTTCATGAGGGACACACCAGCTCCTTAAATGGACATATGAATGTGAGGGCAACGATGTACTTGATTTCCCGCCATTACCATTGGCCGGGATTGACAAGCTTGGGTCTAAAACAGAGATTAGCTCTGAAGGTAGGGGACTGAGTTCTAGTACTACTCCCAACCGAGGGTAATAAATTCGAGATCGGATGGAAGGGTCCTTGCACAGTGGAACAGGTGATTTCCCGCACCCACTAAGGGGTCCCGATTAGGGGGAACGTGAAAATGTTCCACTCCGACCTCCTCAAGAGATATGAGGAGGGGTCCGAAAGGGAGTCTTCACACCTCCCGTTGAAGGCCGTTGAGGAGGTAATGGTTGTATGTCCGGACCAGGTTAACGAATATCCGGTACTACATAGGGAGGAATATGTGAACGTACGGGTTAATTCTTTTTTTTTTCACACGGGGATAGGCGAAAGATCACCCGTCAGGTAGAGGCCCATAATGCTAACCACACTGAGAACGGTGGCCAGAAAGGGTTGGTCGCGTCTGATACAATGCGATATCAAGACGACTAAATCCGCCAGAAGGCTGACCATCCATGCTCTTGAAAGAGAAGGCTTGAGATGCCAAAGTCTAGTAAGTTCTGGAAGATGCGACCATTCAATTCGGTCGATACGGGCACATCGAAAGCGTGAATTAAGCAATATCGAAATAAGGGCAACCTTATTACAAGAAGGGCAGGGAGACCTTTCTGTACTTTGTCCAAGGGCTTACGCGAGTTGGAAGTTATTACCAGCGGAAAGGAAATATTCGACTGTAGGGAGATAGGGATTTGTCTTGTCGGGGCAGTTCGAAAGTTACAGCCCTATATGTATGGGGTAACATTTAGAGTCCAGTCCGATCATCAGCCGCTTACGTTTCTTGCCTCATCGCAGAAACTAAATGCGCGACTCATGAGGTGGTCGATGCTCTTGCAACCCTACAAATTTATGGTAGAATACATCCCAGAGAAAAGAGCATGTCGGAGTGGACTTTCTCTCCCGCCATCCAGTCTCTGAAGGGGAAAGCTAATCTGCTCATATAGCCTCTTTGGGTAGAATACGTGCGACAGAGCCGACCTTCTTAAGTGGGGGTCTAGTGTTGCGAAACGAGCAAAGGGGAATGTCTTCGCGAATCTCATCCCAGTAGGAGGGGCTTAGCGGGATTCCCAGTTAAAATTAACTTCATGGCAACCGATGAAGTTAGTGGCTTCTAGATGGTTTTAAGACTTTCTCGTTAGGGATATCCGGTCAATCGAGATGTACCGGACAACATGGGCACTGAACTACAATGGGTTTCTCGTGGTTCGAACCCATGTTCCACGAGGAAAACCTGTTTGTCGGGAACATGCACTTCTTGTGTGGTTCGAGATTTTTACACAACTCGGGACCCAGCCATTTTACTGTCAGTCACCAACTCCTCTCTGGCCTGAGCAGACGCATATTTGTCAGTCCATAAGTTGTCTTAAGGGAGATGTTCATCACTCGACAAGGTTATGGCTACATGTGGTAGTTGTTCATGCACTAAGGTAATAACCTGCTTTCTCTGTTTCTTGCGTTGGTTACTTGTATTATGCGAGTAGAAGTGGCGCCATGGTTTATGTTCGCGTGTCAGCCCATGAATATTTAAGTAAGGCGATCGATCGATGTGAGATGTAAACATAGGACGTAGGCTGTGTGTGCAGTACTTATTTCTCACCGTAGTTCCATGAATACGGCATGAAAATAGATATTTAGCAAAGTCCGTTCCTACAGTGTTAGATCGTTACAATATTTGGTCGCTGTGAGAACTTGCATTAATTTGTGAAAATGTTATAAGTGCTGTAATTTCATTACTGCTTGTATCGAGAGTCCGTTTAGGGGACATGGCAAGATTCAGTGAAGCATGTAATAGACTCTAATGATTATAGATTAATCCGTTAGGCTTCTGTGGTACCGATTTATTTCAAGGCTGCTGTGGTGCGGTAATTCTGCTGGAGGGAGATGCGGCTGTATCCCAAAGTTATTGTGGTGATGCTTATTGTAATAGGGAAGTGGTGTTGATATTTCCGATGAATGTATTGATGTTCAGTGAAATTGTTATGGTGATATTTCATTTAGGATCGTGATGTGTATATTTTGCTCGCGATTTGGGAAGGAACGGCGTGTGATGGGACCGCGCGTGTCCTGGAAGGATAGCGTGTATAGATGCGTCGTAATTGTGAAGGAAACCCTCCGTATTGATTTCGACACATGACTATCCTATCCCCAATGTCTGGGAACACATATAATAGGGGTATGGTGAGGAGGGGATTGCTTCTATACTTCAAAAGACGACAAGACCTATGGGATGGGATACGTGAGGCATTCTAAATTTGATGACTGGCCCTCTCGGGCCAATTGAACCGTTCACACATTGACCGCCGTTAAACTACGGGGCAATGGAACGTGTTTGGACATACACCCTCCACATGAAGTGGTTAAACATGTACATTTATAATTGCTCTTTGCCTCCGATGACCGGAGGAGTTAACAAAGAGGGTTTCTCTATGGTCTGGGTTGGAAATCCCAGAGGAGAAGCTAGTGAGTGATGATGATGATAAGATTGATGGAAATGAAGGAGAATGGTCCGAACGGACACAGCTACATGAGAGAAACATATACCGTAGTGTAATATTTAAATATGTTACTTTAATAATGGTAGAGGTGAAAAGAGTGAGGGATAGCGGGAGGTACTAGGATCCGGTGGCAGGGACCGAATGACCGGACCGGTGCTCCTTGAAACCGTACTTCACAGACGAGCAATTCGAGGTGCTTTCTGACAACTGAAATACAATCTTGGTATATAATGGATGTGATTCAGTAACCCGTGATACGTGGTTGCGTTTATGCTGATTGCATATGCTTATGATGTATGTCTTGTATCTCAGTGTTGGTGTCGAATGCTCTCACTCAGTCCTCTCCTTGCAGGCCTACCTTCAACAGTGGTAATCAAGAGTTTATATTATGAAGAGAGAACTTGGCTATATGTGCTCATTCCGGTGCGACCAGCCATGATTATGGTGAAGTCTATACACAGGGAGCAGGCCTGATTAGTTTCCGTCAAAGTAAACAAACCTGGCAGGTATACAAATGAGTTGGTAATAGTTACGTACTACCTGCAGTGACTTTTCAGATAGTCCGACGGTTACTCCTGTCAGCATGACAATATGAGTTCATGGTAAGGCCCGGATGTGGTCTACTCGACAGTTCGTCTGAAATGACTTGCTTTTGAATCATCAAGATGGCAGTCACGCAACGTGACACGATCCAGTTGTGGTCCTACTTGTCAACGTAATAGTCTCGCACAATATTGACTTTAGGTACAAGGTCAATGAAGCTTCTTAAAATTTATCTGACCAAGAACGGGTCAACTGAACTGATTGACATTAGATCCAGTATCGATGAAGCTTCGCAGAACATAGCAGACCCTGATTTGAATCCCAGTGACTTTAGTGGAACTCCCACGCTCTACGAGGTAGTGCCTCATTTTGAACTTCACTGTGGACGCCTAACGCCATAGGGTCTACCAGTCAGACGTTTGCTCAAGACTTTAGTTGTGCGTCTACGTCACCATGGGACACCTTGGTAATGGATGACGTGTATATAGGCATCCTGTTGGTACACTTCAAGATAGTTCATTTTACTTGATATTCATCGGAGGCTTGGAGGAAGCTGGAAGTGTCCACAACTTTCCAGTCAGCTCAGCTTGGTGGGATCCGGTGAGTCAACGGAACCGTCCAGACGTACATTTCACTGAGTCTAAAGTGCTTCATGATGACATTTGGATCGTTCCTGAACCTCTTCTACTTTCTGGCGTTTAAACTGTAGATAGCCCCATTTTCTAACCGACTTGTTATCCTTCGTATTCGGAAGTTATTGTTTATTAAACCTTGCATTTCTGTTCCTATGTTTCTGCCTGAGGTTATGTGTGTCGTCCAGGGTGAGCCCTCTATCGGAAAGGGTCCATATGTAGGGAGGGAAGGACAGATGGAGTCCCGAATCTGGTAGGGACTTAGTAGACTAACAATCCTTGGGTGGTGGTCAGTGCAGGGCGGGAATATCAAGGTGTACCACTACCTGTCTAACCTCAGGGGTACTGATACATGGTCGGCGACACTAGTTCTGTGTTAACATTCTTTGGTTCCCTTAACATAGCATGTGTAGAGAATATTTAAAAATTGGGGTTTTAGTTGTGAAATCATCACAGATGGATACAGCTTGACAAGACGAATCCAACGGTATCTCAGTGAAGACTTACGTTAATTTTAAACGGAGTTATTGATATCTTTGTGTCGTTATTTACAATCAGGAAGTGTAATGGCATCTTGAGAAATATGGGCATTTTTATGGCGTCTCAATTAATTGGAAGCTGAGATATTCTGCCTTCTATTACTGTGGCTTGTTTATTTTTAAACGGACAACATAGTACCATATATCATTGCGTCCGGGGTTGCGAGGCCTAACTTTACGTATCATCTATTTTTTAATAAGATGTGCCGTGGCCTAATTAACAATTAAAAATGGCCGCCAATTGTTTATTATTAATTAAAATTGCTAACAAACCTGGTAAAATGTATATTTTATTATGCGTTTTGGTAATAGGAAAGTAAAGGTCACATTTCTCTTTTGATAGAATGTTGAGAGGATCAACTTCATTGTACCGGGTTTTACCCCATATGGCTCAGTCTCTTTCCGCATGGCGACCTGTCGAAAACATCGCACAAAGCACGAGTCTCCATGTCTCCGAGAAAAATGCACTCGACTTTTAAGACTTTTAGACAGGATGTGATGTGACCTAATTAAAAGTTAAAAATAGCTGCCCGTTTATATTAATTAAATGTCATGTGAACTGTTTGTCGTTAGTGAAAGAACAAGTCATGAAAATGTACCCATATTGTCTTAATGTGCCCATTGCATTGCGACAGCTTTCTTTTGTTGATTAAATATCATGCATTAATGTAAGTAAATAAGTTTGTAACTGCTGTATAAATTAAGTAGCAGTTAATTAATTATTAAAATATTAAATACAAAAAATAAAAATATTAATTGAATATTCACTAATAATTTATTTCTACTTATGTTCTATAATTGCACTGTTCTGCATCTAAAAGTGAGCAATTATTAATTAAATACTAACATTTAAAAAAACAATAACTTATTGGGGTTTCACAGTTTTTTTATTTAAATTTAAATAATTATGTACTGGTGCGCTGCTAAGAAAAAAAGTACTCCTTACGCTACACTACTTACAAGTTTACAGACGGGTCTGAAAACTGGCTTTCAAAATTATTTTCAGTCATGTCACTTGCTGAAAAATTATACAAGTACACAGATAAATTACTGCTACAAATGAAACTTGTATTCTGTTTAATTTTAGTTGTTAAATTGCCAGTTCTAATTATAAATAAATACAGGTCCGCTATCGTTTAGTACTATTGTATGGGCGCCGCCATCTTGAATTTTGTGTTATGACTGCCATATCTGATTTTCATGGGTGTGCTAAATATATTTTCCTGAACGCTATTGAATGGCATGATTGTTGAAACTATTCACATATATGTATAATTGAACGTAGAATCCAAAAATGCAATCAAAAGTCAAAGATGGTTAAAATACCGGAGTTTTAAGAAATATTAGCGTACTGTTGATAAATCAACTTCAAGAAATCGAAGAGAAGACTGTTTCTCAACGGCAAACGCTTGAAGTTGCACAGAGAGACCACTACTGCAATTATTAGAGCTGTTTCGCGCGACGTCGTGCGACGTTGGTTTCGAATAAATCGAATCAAACGAGACTTGGCTAAACCGGAAGTGACTGGAGAGTATCTCTAAAAATTTCCAGGGAAAACGGTTACGCCCGCAAACACAGCTTCTAACAAAGAACGACAACTGACATTGCTACTTAACATGGCGCTCATGTCTGGCGTCATTTCTTTTGACTTGATGTTCAAATCATCATCATCATCATCATCATCATCATCATCATCATCATCATCATCATCATCATCATCATCATCATCATCATCATCAACATACATTATCAATATTCATTATCATCATCAGCATACATCATCATCATCTTCACCATCATCACCATCACCATCATGATGAACATGATCATCCTCATCATCAGCACCAACACCACAATGATCCTTAATCATCATTATTAATCATCATCATCATCTGACTGACTAACTAACCATTTATGGGGATATCAAGTAACTAACTAATTATTATCATCATAATCGTCATAATAACCATCATCATCATCATCATCATCATCATCATCA
>OY992876.1:90176538-90235802 GCA_963921405.1 Cepaea hortensis
AAGAAGAAGAAGAAGAATAAGAAGAAGAAGAAGAAGAAGAAGAAGAAGAAGAAGAAGAAGAAGAAGAAGAAGAAGAAGAAGAAGAAGAAGAAGAAGAAAAAGAGGCCACACACACATACCCCCGCCAACTCACACATCCCGCACCTATCCACACACATATCCCGCAGTCTCACAATTTCCCCCACCCACCCACACACACATCAGCCAACCTACACCCGCTCACCCATTCAATATTAGACAGACAGACAGACAGACAGACAGACAGACAGACGGATAGATAGATAGATAGACAGACAGATAGATAGATAGAACGAACAAACACACTTTATTTTAAAAGGGTAACAAATTGGGCACGCAGGCCCGTCTTACATTCGGCCCTTTCAATCACTCATCTTTCATTCATCAAATGTGCATGTTACATTAACATAGGGGAAAAAACATTGTCAAGTGGATCTTGTAAGCATAAACAATGCATATTATGCATGATACATTCATATGAGAAAACAAAAAGAAAACATTGAACATAGACAGACAGACAGACAGACAGACAGACAGACAGACAGACAGACTCACAGACAGACAGACAGATAGATAGATAGATAGATAGATAGATAGATAGATAGATAGATAGATAGATAGATAGACAGATAGATAGATAGATAGATAGATAGATAGAGAGTTAGATAGTGATATATATATATATATATATATATATATATATATGTATATATATATATATATATATATATATATATATATATATATATATATATATGAGTGAGTGAGTGTGTGTGTGTGTGTATGTGTGTGTGTGTGTGTGTGTGTGTGTGTGTGTGTGTGTGTGTGTGTGTGTGTTTATAAAACCCACCACCTCTCTCTGGTATTTCAAAAATTACCCAATATTAAAGTAGAATAGAAATGAAATTGAGGAAAGTGGAATATTTTTGCCTTAGGAAATGAGATGAACATGAGGAAAAGATAACTATGGAACGAGTTGTCTAGTGTGAGCAAGGAAAGATAATTGCTAGAAGATAGGTGCTGCAAGATGTGGTAAATAATTCCGGACAGCAGCAGACGCGCTACACCTGGCTTATCATATACATACATTTACTATGTTTGCTGTGATAAAACGAAGTGTTGAAGTGCTTAAGAGGAACCATCTCGTTCATTATTCAATTAGTTGCCATCTCCACAATGAAGGTTGGCTGCAATGGATCTGTAATAGTAAAATACTATCTCTCAACTTGATTGTACCTTCTGCCAGACTGCTGTTCGTCCATCTAATGGTGTTTCTTCCCACTTGTATCGTTGTTTACCTCTTACTTGCTTGTCTTTAATGTTACCTTCCATTATGGTTTTTATAAGATTGTCATGTCTGTTAACGTGGCCGAAATATTTCACTTGCTTTATTTTTATTTATTTCATCAACTCTCTTTTCATTTAAACACAGAAGCCACACACAATATGTTGCACCATTTATTGCCTGGCATATTTCGCTGCATCTCGTCAGGTGCATACTGCAGAGTTGTATATTATATGAAGTGAATAAATGAATAATACTTAAGCCTAAATAATTAAAACACAGTCACAGGTATTGTTCGAATGTGGAACATCTGTTATCCCCACGGTAATTTTAAATACACAACGGACTCTTTCTGTTTAAACAAAACCAGCTGGATCTCGCCTGATGACTAACACATCTTTTCAGTTCCCAACTTTTCTAGAACCTCTGTATTTGATTGTTTTTGTTTCCATGAAATACAATAGATTCTTCTGTATATCCACATCTCCGGGGCCTCTATTCGACTTTCTAATTGCAAGTTGAATGTCCAGGCTTTCGCCCCATAGCGATTCTTGTTGTAATCTCTTCAAGTCATACCCCCCCCCCCCCCCACCCCATTAGATGTTATGACTGTTCCCAGATAGTTGTACCGATTCACTTGTTTAAGAATATTATCATTTACCCGTATATTACATTGTGGTCTTGCTTTATTTCCAGTGGCGACCATGATCGGTGTCCTCTTACAGCTTAATTCCAACCTTAGTTGTTCACTATGAACAGTACTGTATCTACTTAGTGTTGCAGATCCTGCTCATTGTCTGCGATCAATACTGTATCATTGGCATATCTAATACTATTCATGTTATGTCCACCAATGGTTTTTCCTGTCATATCTAATGTTATTGATGTTGTCTCCCCAATGGTGATACCTCTTATAACTAATGTTATTGATGTTATGTCCCCCAATGGTGATTCCACTCATATCTTCTGAAATTCTAAATATATTTTCACTGTATAGTCACTGCAAAATAACAGAGAATAACAGAGTCCATGGGAGCATCGATACATGAAGCCCATAAACGGGCACTCTCCCGCTGTTTAAGCTTCACCTCAACATCGCAAGGTACAAGAGGAACATGTTGAGATGAAATGAGTCACTGATAAACAGGGCAGCTATAGCAGTGAAGAGGTTTGATATGGGTTAACCTGATGAGTATCTCCGGTCATCGACTACCGTGTTTCCCCGAAAATAAGACCGGGTCTTATATTAATTTATCAATGTTAGCTTTAAAAATGCACTAAGGCTTATTTTGAGGGGTAAAGAGTGTCACACACACACACACACACCCCACACATACACACACACACACACCCACCCACACCCATACTCACACCCACACCCATACACACACACACGCACACATATATATATATGTGCCAATGAGCTGTTAGGGGTATGCTGACGCTACACTGGCAAACTAAGCTTGAACTCGTACTAGAATACACAGAACCACCACGGCTTTCCATCAGTGAAAAACACGCCGAATAAATAGCTTTATTTCCTCACAAGCAGTTCATACAGATTACAGTTATATACGTGCATAGCTAACCTACTTACAACTCGTAGGACGGGGTCACTACCGACCCGTTCAGCCACACCACTAGCCTCCCTCCGTGCAAACATGTCTTCACCGGCATGGCGGATTTACTACACAACTCGCCTTCTGTGCAACTGGTCTCAGGAACTATGTCGTTCTTTCTCCCTGTTGTCAAGCGCTGGTTGCTTGAAATAGTCGGACATCTTCATACTAGAACAATGATTTAGTACGTTCTATGAAATGTACATGGCGGTGTTCCCGACAGACTCAATTCTCTGGGCTTTCTTATCTGTCCGCGATGGCGTCCCAACTCCGACTGGCCTTCTTTGTCCGTGGCCCTTCACGACCCTTCTTATCACGTGGCCTAATCCTTGCAATTCTATTGGCCCTTACGAATACCCGCTCCCCCGGTGTATTCTTTTCCTCTGATTGCCCATGACAATTTATCCTATCGTTTCACAGTAATTTACTCAACCAGACTTGACTTAACCAGACTCATGGCATATGCCCCCCGCAATTTCAAAAAATGTTCTACATTTTTGGGTTCTTCCTTATCCCTACACTTGACATGAGTCAGCTTGGTCGCACATGCCTGTCCACTGGTCGCACATAGCTGTCTACTGCCTCATGCCTTAGAGCTTGCTTCTCCGATACCTTTAACTTCCCTCTGTGTTACGTTGATATCCTGCTATACCTTCACACAATTTATTATGTCGGACACGAATATCCGTCTATTCCCAAATAGACCTCGTGTGGCCTCAACCCCCTTTGTGTTCGGCAAGTTGAGGACCAACCTACTATGAGTCCCAATGTCCCACCCCGGACATTCCCATAAGGTTCCTCATTTATACCTCGGTACAAGCAACTGACACCCTCCCCAGCCATTAAGCCCTGGGTGCAGGAACGTGTGTATTGCAGACATATCAATTTCACCCATATTTTTCTAAGCTCTTATCTTGCTTATGAGTAGCCTCTCTTACGACTGTAGACCTTCTTGGTGCGAGTACCCATGCTTTCTGCATTTGTCTTGTCACAGTGTGTGCGTGGTCGGCTGCCATTAGTTACTTTTTTCTATGGTGTCCGCTTGTGCTCTATGGCTACATATTCCCTTCATTTGCCTTCTGTTTATCCCTGGTGTTCTTGCTACTAACTTTCCTTTGTAGTGTTCCTAATACCACGACCCTTATATCCATCTACTACCATGCCCGAGTACTTCATGTTAAAATATTATATGTACAAAGAACTACCACTTGGTACTTTTATCAATGGTACTACTAATAATCCTACTCCACTATCCTTGTATCCTTTCCTTCAATTTCACTTGCACTCTGTTCTCTCTCTCTCTCTCTCTCATTCCCTCTCTTCATCCTTTCATCGTTTCTCTCTCTCTCTCTCTCTCTCTCTCTCTCTCTCTCTCTCTCTCTCTCTCTCTTTATCTCTCTCTCTCTCTCTCTCTCTCTCTCTTTTTTTTTTTTTTTTTAATAGTGTTTAATTTTTTATTATGTACTCTGTCTCACAACACGCACACTAGAACCTCAAATGTTCCATCTATGCCTGTACGGTTCCTGTATACCGGTGTGCAAGTATCCAGGTTGTGTTCAAATTGATTCTCATTTGCACAAATTCTTACTCTGTCTTCTCGTCCCCTTTCTCTCACTTCACTGTCACTCCTCATATTCTTATGTTATGTACATATTACCACCATCACATACGTTTCTCCTACCAATTGTACATGTCTGTCTCTCCAATATACAATATTGTCATAAAACCTGAATAATATATAAAATTGGACTCACATGTAATGTTGCAAGCACTATTCAAACTTTCACTCGCCCATCATTATCATCTTTGTGACATCAATATGTATCACTGGTAGTAGTGTCTCAGTTAACATCATCTTCTTTTTCGTTTATGTTGTGGGTGTCATCTGCGATGTATCGTGGTTTTAGACCCACTGTCAACCTTCCTGCTTTCGCAGATGTCAATTTTACCAACATATCTTACACGTCCTGTGTTACAATCGGTACTAGTACAATCAATAATGTTACAATTATTGTTACAATTACATGCATACTGATTACAAATATACATGGCGTGATGATCAAGATCATAAGAACGTACTGATGTTTATGTATGTACTTAAAGCCATTAAAATTATATTTATCTCTATCTACGTGTATTATGAGTTTTGTTTATTGAATGATTGTGAATGTTATTAACTATTACTCCCTTGGTTGGTTCTGGCTGGTATCTGTCTTCGCTGACTGTATCTTCTACCAATCAGATTCCCAACCTTCACTTGCGTCTGTCTGTCTCAGCCTCTTCAGTCAGCTAGTGAGGTAACATCTTTGAGGTACCTTCGACACTATCTCTTCTGCTCAGTCATTTACACACCTTAACTATCTGAAATTAATAACAGCCTTGGGTGTATATATATCCATACATACATATGCATATTTACATTCACAATTGCATATTACAGCAATTATATCACATTTCCTACATTGACATGTTCTCATGGTCAGTACCACAACGTGCTAACCACTTGCCCAGTCACCTTGTATGAACGCATGGTTTCCTAGATGATAGTATTACCGTATGCCATATTATACTACCGGGATTCTGTCCCTAATTCGACCAGATCATTTTATCATATAGTCTGTGTGACAATTCTTAGGTCCTGTCATGGCTAGCATTCATAGATTTCATATAAACATTTTAACCACACTATTACACCTCTGTACTATTTTTTTTTCCCCTCTGATGACTTTACCACATCCTCATGTTACTTCAATCAACCTTATACCTATCAATGCATTCATTCTACTACAACAATTCTATCTATACCAATCACATCCATATAGCTTTTATATACTCTATAAAGTATCTAAACTATCCACACACACACACACACACACACACACACACACACACATATATATATATATATATATATATATATATATATATATATATATCTGTGTGTGTGTGTGTGTGTGTGTGTGTGTGTGTGTGTGTGTGTGTGTGTGGATAGTTTAGATACTTTATAGAGTATATAAAAGATATATATATATATATCACAAGATAAGAGTGTTTGAAATTGAGACATGTGATGTTATCTTGTGAGTGGTAATACTGATGTTTTATTATTCTTAAATTTGCAATTTCTGTTTGATGCTAATAGTTTTGACACTGCCTGCTGAACCCAGTAAGTATATGCCGTTACCAGTTTGTGATGTGATATGCCTGGTGGTATAGTGTAAGCGGTGAGTCTTGAGTGTTTTGTATATCTTGGGGTATACTGTTGTTTTCTAACTGTATGTGTTGTTCTTGTATTTACTGTTTTCAACATCTGATGACGTATTTCCTTTCCCATAACTATAGTATTCATCAAAGTTAAGAATGTTATAACCCTAAGTTTGATGCATTCTGCACATGTCTGACGACGCTGCCACTCTAATAAGCCACATGCTATAGGTGTGACTGTTGGCTGTTCATGTGTCAGTGGTTTGTCTGTCTCTTTGTCAGTGACCTGTTCTATGTGGTGAGTTTCTGATTTCTTGTCATCTTGTTGACAGTGTTTCTCACAAGTGTTTTCTATCTGTTGTTTGTTGCTTTTTTCTATCTGTATGCCTGAGGCTCTTACATCTGTTCGTTTGCACAATTTACATGATCGGACATGGCTTCTGATGTCCTTCTCACAGCCTGGCCAGTAGAACCCGGATAATAATCTCTTTCTAGTCTTGGCCAAACTCATATGGTCTGCACTTGGGGCGATGTGTGCCCGTTCCAGAGCGTTACTGCGCTCTCGCACTGGCAGCACCCTTTGTAAGATACATGTTGCATCTTTCGTGTATTCTCTCATGAGAATTTCATTCATCATTACAAATGACCACTTGCCTAATTTCGATTGTTTAGGTGGGCAGTTTGCCCGCTGAAAACAAGTTCGCAGTGTCTTGTCGTCTCTTTGTTGCTTTGCACGGTCTTCGGTTTGGATGTCTGGTACCCGTCTAGTGTCTGTCTGGTCAGCCCGAGGTATGACCACGTTATCTTCTTTCTTGTCTTTCTTAATATGCTGTCTGGAGTCTGTATTCTCCCGTGTCATTTTACCATTCCATCTTTGGGCTTCATCTTCTGTACACTCTGTCACTCCCGGTATGTTACCTATCATTAGTCCTGCAAGTGGACTAGGCAACACTGCTACTCGTATTCTCCCTTCATAGTACGGGCAGGATATCTGAACCCATGCTATAGCATACTTTTCCTTTGTACCACCGAAGGTACTGCACGTCACGCTCTCTCCCGTGTAGTCGCTACTCCTTGCCAGGCTATGATCTACACCAGCTATTGCCGACCCTGTATTCCTAACGCAAGTGGTCAACTTCCCGTTCACGAGTGCTTTGTGGGATTTTAAAGTCCCGCTCTGGCTACTGCTCGCATTCGACTTCCGTGTAGGCACTGTTTGACTACACGCAGTGTTACCGATCCGTTGTCTTTTATGTCCGTCTGTCGCTATGTATCCTAAGTTTGTCTTTTGGTCATGTTCTTCTTTAGTCAGTCGTCTCAGTCCACACTCTCTGGCTACGTGGTCCAAGCTGTTACAGACCCAACATTTTCGACTGCTTATGTAGTCTGTGTACCTATCGACTCTATTGGAAGGACGGTTTCTGATGCACGAGTCGTGCTTAGGGTTTCTGCCGCCTATTTTAAGAGACTCTTGTTGGCGACCACAATATGCCCATTCATTTACTGGCTCTAATCGAGTTACCTTAGGTGGTCTCTGTAGAGCCGGTGTATATTGAGTAGTTCGGTGATCTCTACTCTTGGGTATATTCTGCTGGTCTTTATCTTGGTTCTCCTTACGTTTCTGAAGTTCTGCCCTAAGCTCTTTGACTGTCAACCCACATCTCCCACCTAAAGCTATGAAATCTGTTCGGTGATCTTTACTCTTGGGTCTATTCTGCTGGTCTTTAACTTGGTTCTCATTCCGTTTCTGAAGTTCTGTCTTAAGCTCTATCACTGTCAACCCACATCTCACACCTAAAGCTATGGTATCTGTTCGGTGTTCTCTAATCTTGGGTCTATTCTGCTGGTCGTTACCTTGGTTATTGTTCCGTTTCTGCAGTTCTGTCTTGAGCTCTGTCACTGTCAACCCACACCTCATACCTAAATCTATGAAGTCCGACCATGTAGGCATGGTTATATGATGTAACTACTGAGTGGTATACCTATTACTATCCGTACACGCAGACCCCTCAAGTGTTGCTGCTTGTCTTATGATAACATCGACACAGTGTTGACCCTGCTGTAACACTGTTCAAACCAATAATACCTTTGCTGGACAACCAACGGCACTTATCAACCGTTTAACTAAATGAATACCTGTGGAGTGAGCAGCCCTAATAATGATGGTACAAATATATATATAGTCATGAAATGTATCCAATGACCCTGGACCAATAAGCAGAATATCCACAGTAATCAATAAGAAAACTTGACCTTGTATCCCTAGCGCTGGTGTCCCTGGTGACTTGGTCCAACTGCTCGGCTCCAGCTCCGCTTGTTTCAGGACTTGGTCAGGATCAGCCTGGCTCCAACTCGGTTCAACTGGCATGGACTTGCTCAACTGTGTCGTCAGGTGAACTGGTGGGTCCCCAAACGTGGTGTAGATAGCCCCTATGATACCGCTGCATAGCCATGTGGATAAATCTGAAACGAATACTCAATGTTGATAACGCGATTAGTTCTTGAAAGCACTATAGTGCCTGGAGCCCATGTAGACAGCCTATTAATGCTATTTATGTGGCTGCGCGCCCTTATTTTGAGCTTTTGGAGAACTTGAACTATTGCGCTTTATAGGCACCCTGCACAATTAGCCAACCATTGCTGTGGTTGATAGCCATGCTTGTTTGCTTTGCTGATACTCCTTGTGAAAAGTGTTCACTTTCATTACCACTGTCTATTTTCACTGTCGGCACTGTTCTTACAGAGACCAGATAACGTCTGCAGTATTCACCAAATGTTCTCACACCCGTCGTTAAACACCCCCTTATTGAGTACTTTAATATCGTTGTCTTCGTATTGTTCAACTTTACATCCAATATTGTTCAATACTAGTATATACTTTGCCATCTCTCATAACATCACGTAAATCACAGCGGCACATCTATTCCCTATATCCACATTCAATGTTATTTGACCCCAATTACAGGTCTAATCACAGTTAACACTTTAACTTTCAATGTTCTTTGATCCTTGTACCCATTTTCATTAGCTGTTGATTAACGCCCACTGCGAATTACTTTATTGTTTATATAGCGTTAACTTTGCAGAGTTTACAATCAATGCACTGGTACATTTGTAGCTTTGCCGTGTTTCTGGCTTTTCACTAGCCGTATTCTAGTGTTTGTTCTTAACTTTGATCTGAAACTTTCCAAGCAGTTTATTTTCTGTTGATTACCGTTCCACGGTCCTCCATTGCCCAGTTCAGTTACCGGCTTGGCCCCTATGTATGCCAATGAGCTGTTAGGGGTATGCTGACGCTACACTGGCAAACTAAGCTTGAACTCGTACTAGAATACACAGAACCACCACGGCTTTCCATCAGTGAAAAACACGCCGAATAAATAGCTTTATTTCCTCACAAGCAGTTCATACAGATTACAGTTATATACGTGCATAACTAACCTACTTACAACTCGTAGGACGGGGTCACTACCGACCCGTTCAGCCACACCACTAGCCTCCCTCCGTGCAAACATGTCTTCACCGGCATGGCGGATTTACTACACAACTCGCCTTCTGTGCAACTGGTCTCAGGAACTATGTCGTTCTTTCTCCCTGTTGTCAAGCGCTGGTTGCTTGAAATAGTCGGACATCTTCATACTAGAACAATGATTTAGTACGTTCTATGAAATGTACATGGCGGTGTTCCCGACAGACTCAATTCTCTGGGCTTTCTTATCTGTCCGCGATGGCGTCCCAACTCCGACTGGCCTTCTTTGTCCGTGGCCCTTCACGACCCTTCTTATCACGTGGCCTAATCCTTGCAATTCTATTGGCCCTTACGAATACCCGCTCCCCCGGTGTATTCTTTTCCTCTGATTGCCCATGACAATTTATCCTATCGTTTCACAGTAATTTACTCAACCAGACTTGACTTAACCAGACTCATGGCATATGCCCCCCGCAATTTCAAAAAATGTTCTACATTTTTGGGTTCTTCCTTATCCCTACACTTGACATGAGTCAGCTTGGTCGCACATGCCTGTCCACTGGTCGCACATAGCTGTCTACTGCCTCATGCCTTAGAGCTTGCTTCTCCGATACCTTTAACTTCCCTCTGTGTTACGTTGATATCCTGCTATACCTTCACACAATTTATTATGTCGGACACGAATATCCGTCTATTCCCAAATAGACCTCGTGTGGCCTCAACCCCCTTTGTGTTCGGCAAGTTGAGGACCAACCTACTATGAGTCCCAATGTCCCACCCCGGACATTCCCATAAGGTTCCTCATTTATACCTCGGTACAAGCAACTGACACCCTCCCCAGCCATTAAGCCCTGGGTGCAGGAACGTGTGTATTGCAGACATATCAATTTCACCCATATTTTTCTAAGCTCTTATCTTGCTTATGAGTAGCCTCTCTTACGACTGTAGACCTTCTTGGTGCGAGTACCCATGCTTTCTGCATTTGTCTTGTCACAGTGTGTGCGTGGTCGGCTGCCATTAGTTACTTTTTTCTATGGTGTCCGCTTGTGCTCTATGGCTACATATTCCCTTCATTTGCCTTCTGTTTATCCCTGGTGTTCTTGCTACTAACTTTCCTTTGTAGTGTTCCTAATACCACGACCCTTATATCCATCTACTACCATGCCCGAGTACTTCATGTTAAAATATTATATGTACAAAGAACTACCACTTGGTACTTTTATCAATGGTACTACTAATAATCCTACTCCACTATCCTTGTATCCTTTCCTTCAATTTCACTTGCACTCTGTTCTCTCTCTCTCTCTCATTCCCTCTCTTCATCCTTTCATCGTTTCTCTCTCTCTCTCTCTCTCTCTCTCTCTCTCTCTCTCTTTATCTCTCTCTCTCTCTCTCTCTCTCTCTCTCTCTCTTTTTTTTTTTTTTTTAATAGTGTTTAATTTTTTATTATGTACTCTGTCTCACAACACGCACACTAGAACCTCAAATGTTCCATCTATGCCTGTACGGTTCCTGTATACCGGTGTGCAAGTATCCAGGTTGTGTTCAAATTGATTCTCATTTGCACAAATTCTTACTCTGTCTTCTCGTCCCCTTTCTCTCACTTCACTGTCACTCCTCATATTCTTATGTTATGTACATATTACCACCATCACATACGTTTCTCCTACCAATTGTACATGTCTGTCTCTCCAATATACAATATTGTCATAAAACCTGAATAATATATAAAATTGGACTCACGTGTAATGTTGCAAGCACTATTCAAACTTTCACTCGCCCATCATTATCATCTTTGTGACATCAATATGTATCACTGGTAGTAGTGTCTCAGTTAACATCATCTTCTTTTTCGTTTATGTTGTGGGTGTCATCTGCGATGTATCGTGGTTTTAGACCCACTGTCAACCTTCCTGCTTTCGCAGATGTCAATTTTACCAACATATCTTACACGTCCTGTGTTACAATCGGTACTAGTACAATCAATAATGTTACAATTATTGTTACAATTACATGCATACTGATTACAAATATACATGGCGTGATGATCAAGATCATAAGAACGTACTGATGTTTATGTATGTACTTAAAGCCATTAAAATTATATTTATCTCTATCTACGTGTATTATGAGTTTTGTTTATTGAATGATTGTGAATGTTATTAACTATTACTCCCTTGGTTGGTTCTGGCTGGTATCTGTCTTCGCTGACTGTATCTTCTACCAATCAGATTCCCAACCTTCACTTGCGTCTGTCTGTCTCAGCCTCTTCAGTCAGCTAGTGAGGTAACATCTTTGAGGTACCTTCGACACTATCTCTTCTGCTCAGTCATTTACACACCTTAACTATCTGAAATTAATAACAGCCTTGGGTGTATATATATCCATACATACATATGCATATTTACATTCACAATTGCATATTACAGCAATTATATCACATTTCCTACATTGACATGTTCTCATGGTCAGTACCACAACGTGCTAACCACTTGCCCAGTCACCTTGTATGAACGCATGGTTTCCTAGATGATAGTATTACCGTATGCCATATTATACTACCGGGATTCTGTCCCTAATTCGACCAGATCATTTTATCATATAGTCTGTGTGACAATTCTTAGGTCCTGTCATGGCTAGCATTCATAGATTTCATATAAACATTTTAACCACACTATTACACCTCTGTACTATTTTTTTTTCCCCTCTGATGACTTTACCACATCCTCATGTTACTTCAATCAACCTTATACCTATCAATGCATTCATTCTACTACAACAATTCTATCTATACCAATCACATCCATATAGCTTTTATATACTCTATAAAGTATCTAAACTATCCACACACACACACACACACACACACACACACACACACACACATATATATATATATATATATATATATATATATATATATATATATATATATCTGTGTGTGTGTGTGTGTGTGTGTGTGTGTGTGTGTGGATAGTTTAGATACTTTATAGAGTATATAAAAGATATATATATATATATCACAAGATAAGAGTGTTTGAAATTGAGACATGTGATGTTATCTTGTGAGTGGTAATACTGATGTTTTATTATTCTTAAATTTGCAATTTCTGTTTGATGCTAATAGTTTTGACACTGCCTGCTGAACCCAGTAAGTATATGCCGTTACCAGTTTGTGATGTGATATGCCTGGTGGTATAGTGTAAGCGGTGAGTCTTGAGTGTTTTGTATATCTTGGGGTATACTGTTGTTTTCTAACTGTATGTGTTGTTCTTGTATTTACTGTTTTCAACATCTGATGACGTATTTCCTTTCCCATAACTATAGTATTCATCAAAGTTAAGAATGTTATAACCCTAAGTTTGATGCATTCTGCACATGTCTGACGACGCTGCCACTCTAATAAGCCACATGCTATAGGTGTGACTGTTGGCTGTTCATGTGTCAGTGGTTTGTCTGTCTCTTTGTCAGTGACCTGTTCTATGTGGTGAGTTTCTGATTTCTTGTCATCTTGTTGACAGTGTTTCTCACAAGTGTTTTCTATCTGTTGTTTGTTGCTTTTTTCTATCTGTATGTCTGAGGCTCTTACATCTGTTCGTTTGCACAATTTACATGATCGGACATGGCTTCTGATGTCCTTCTCACAGCCTGGCCAGTAGAACCCGGATAATAATCTCTTTCTAGTCTTGGCCAAACTCATATGGTCTGCACTTGGGGCGATGTGTGCCCGTTCCAGAGCGTTACTGCGCTCTCGCACTGGCAGCACCCTTTGTAAGATACATGTTGCATCTTTCGTGTATTCTCTCATGAGAATTTCATTCATCATTACAAATGACCACTTGCCTAATTTCGATTGTTTAGGTGGGCAGTTTGCCCGCTGAAAACAAGTTCGCAGTGTCTTGTCGTCTCTTTGTTGCTTTGCACGGTCTTCGGTTTGGATGTCTGGTACCCGTCTAGTGTCTGTCTGGTCAGCCCGAGGTATGACCACGTTATCTTCTTTCTTGTCTTTCTTAATATGCTGTCTGGAGTCTGTATTCTCCCGTGTCATTTTACCATTCCATCTTTGGGCTTCATCTTCTGTACACTCTGTCACTCCCGGTATGTTACCTATCATTAGTCCTGCAAGTGGACTAGGCAACACTGCTACTCGTATTCTCCCTTCATAGTACGGGCAGGATATCTGAACCCATGCTATAGCATACTTTTCCTTTGTACCACCGAAGGTACTGCACGTCACGCTCTCTCCCGTGTAGTCGCTACTCCTTGCCAGGCTATGATCTACACCAGCTATTGCCGACCCTGTATTCCTAACGCAAGTGGTCAACTTCCCGTTCACGAGTGCTTTGTGGGATTTTAAAGTCCCGCTCTGGCTACTGCTCGCATTCGACTTCCGTGTAGGCACTGTTTGACTACACGCAGTGTTACCGATCCGTTGTCTTTTATGTCCGTCTGTCGCTATGTATCCTAAGTTTGTCTTTTGGTCATGTTCTTCTTTAGTCAGTCGTCTCAGTCCACACTCTCTGGCTACGTGGTCCAAGCTGTTACAGACCCAACATTTTCGACTGCTTATGTAGTCTGTGTACCTATCGACTCTATTGGAAGGACGGTTTCTGATGCACGAGTCGTGCTTAGGGTTTCTGCCGCCTATTTTAAGAGACTCTTGTTGGCGACCACAATATGCCCATTCATTTACTGGCTCTAATCGAGTTACCTTAGGTGGTCTCTGTAGAGCCGGTGTATATTGAGTAGTTCGGTGATCTCTACTCTTGGGTATATTCTGCTGGTCTTTATCTTGGTTCTCCTTACGTTTCTGAAGTTCTGCCCTAAGCTCTTTGACTGTCAACCCACATCTCCCACCTAAAGCTATGAAATCTGTTCGGTGATCTTTACTCTTGGGTCTATTCTGCTGGTCTTTAACTTGGTTCTCATTCCGTTTCTGAAGTTCTGTCTTAAGCTCTATCACTGTCAACCCACATCTCACACCTAAAGCTATGGTATCTGTTCGGTGTTCTCTAATCTTGGGTCTATTCTGCTGGTCGTTACCTTGGTTATTGTTCCGTTTCTGCAGTTCTGTCTTGAGCTCTGTCACTGTCAACCCACACCTCATACCTAAATCTATGAAGTCCGACCATGTAGGCATGGTTATATGATGTAACTACTGAGTGGTATACCTATTACTATCCGTACACGCAGACCCCTCAAGTGTTGCTGCTTGTCTTATGATAACATCGACACAGTGTTGACCCTGCTGTAACACTGTTCAAACCAATAATACCTTTGCTGGACAACCAACGGCACTTATCAACCGTTTAACTAAATGAATACCTGTGGAGTGAGCAGCCCTAATAATGATGGTACAAATATATATATAGTCATGAAATGTATCCAATGACCCTGGACCAATAAGCAGAATATCCACAGTAATCAATAAGAAAACTTGACCTTGTATCCCTAGCGCTGGTGTCCCTGGTGACTTGGTCCAACTGCTCGGCTCCAGCTCCGCTTGTTTCAGGACTTGGTCAGGATCAGCCTGGCTCCAACTCGGTTCAACTGGCATGGACTTGCTCAACTGTGTCGTCAGGTGAACTGGTGGGTCCCCAAACGTGGTGTAGATAGCCCCTATGATACCGCTGCATAGCCATGTGGATAAATCTGAAACGAATACTCAATGTTGATAACGCGATTAGTTCTTGAAAGCACTATAGTGCCTGGAGCCCATGTAGACAGCCTATTAATGCTATTTATGTGGCTGCGCGCCCTTATTTTGAGCTTTTGGAGAACTTGAACTATTGCGCTTTATAGGCACCCTGCACAATTAGCCAACCATTGCTGTGGTTGATAGCCATGCTTGTTTGCTTTGCTGATACTCCTTGTGAAAAGTGTTCACTTTCATTACCACTGTCTATTTTCACTGTCGGCACTGTTCTTACAGAGACCAGATAACGTCTGCAGTATTCACCAAATGTTCTCACACCCGTCGTTAAACACCCCCTTATTGAGTACTTTAATATCGTTGTCTTCGTATTGTTCAACTTTACATCCAATATTGTTCAATACTAGTATATACTTTGCCATCTCTCATAACATCACGTAAATCACAGCGGCACATCTATTCCCTATATCCACATTCAATGTTATTTGACCCCAATTACAGGTCTAATCACAGTTAACACTTTAACTTTCAATGTTCTTTGATCCTTGTACCCATTTTCATTAGCTGTTGATTAACGCCCACTGCGAATTACTTTATTGTTTATATAGCGTTAACTTTGCAGAGTTTACAATCAATGCACTGGTACATTTGTAGCTTTGCCGTGTTTCTGGCTTTTCACTAGCCGTATTCTAGTGTTTGTTCTTAACTTTGATCTGAAACTTTCCAAGCAGTTTATTTTCTGTTGATTACCGTTCCACGGTCCTCCATTGCCCAGTTCAGTTACCGGCTTGGCCCCTATGTATGCCAATGAGCTGTTAGGGGTATGCTGACGCTACACTGGCAAACTAAGCTTGAACTCGTACTAGAATACACAGAACCACCACGGCTTTCCATCAGTGAAAAACACGCCGAATAAATAGCTTTATTTCCTCACAAGCAGTTCATACAGATTACAGTTATATACGTGCATAACTAACCTACTTACAACTCGTAGGACGGGGTCACTACCGACCCGTTCAGCCACACCACTAGCCTCCCTCCGTGCAAACATGTCTTCACCGGCATGGCGGATTTACTACACAACTCGCCTTCTGTGCAACTGGTCTCAAGAACTATGTCGTTCTTTCTCCCTGTTGTCAAGCGCTGGTTGCTTGAAATAGTCGGACATCTTCATACTAGAACAATGATTTAGTACGTTCTATGAAATGTACATGGCGGTGTTCCCGACAGACTCAATTCTCTGGGCTTTCTTATCTGTCCGCGATGGCATCCCAATTCCGACTGGCCTTCTTTGTCCGTGGCCCTTCTCGACCCTTCTTATCACGTGGCCTAATCCTTGCAATTTTATTGGCCCTTACGAATACCCGCTCCCCCGGTGTATTCTTTTCCTCTGATCGCCCATGACAATTTATCCTATCGTTTCACAGTAATTTACTCAACCAGACTTGACTTAACCAGACTCATGGCATATATATATATATATAATTTGTGGAAAGCTTTATTGCTGGACTTGAGAGATTAGGGCCAATGGTGCTACAGGAAATGGAGTCGCAAGAAATTCAGGCCAGAATTTGGGATTTAGAGAGTGACATGACTGTATTTTAATCAATGTAGAATTGTGGTCATGAATAAATGTAGATTTTTGTATCTGATATATATATATATATATATATATATATATATATATATATATATATATATATATATATATATATATATATGAGCGCAGTGCTGTTACCAAATGGCAAAACGTCAAGAAGAACAGAATTGGCCATCCTAGTGATTGCATGCACTTAGAAAGAGTAAGCAATTAAAGAAAAAACTGGTTAAGGTGATTAAAAGTGAAAAAAATGGGCAGAGTTATCTCGAAGAGTAAGCACTGATAAGCCACTGAAATTGTTCTGGCGATTACATAAAAGTATGAATGGGGCAGTCAAGAGCATTCCTGACTATCAAAGTGCTTACCTCATCTGGCAGAGGACTGACGAGAACAAGAGCAAAGCCCTCTTCGAACGCTTTCTAGATCAGAGCATCCAGACAGGCACGAGAGGCCGAAATCTTGCCAAGGAGGTTACCTCAGACAGATGCAAGGCCCAGAACATTTCGGATGAAGACACAGTGACAGTGAAAGAGATCAAGGCTGTGCTTCGACGATAAAAAAAAAACAGCGCTCCTGAGTCAGATGGCATAAGGTGTGACGACATCAATATGTGTACCGACAATGAGAAAGAGGAACCAGCAGACATGCACAACAATAGTATAGGGAGTGCTAGCATCAAGCATCAAGAACAAGCTATCTAAGTGCATGAATCCCACCGGCCTAGTCGTTAAACACACCAACTCAGGACAGTGTGTTACTGTTTCCTTCAACAACACACTCCACTATGAGGCATTCCGAACTTGTCTACTCAACTACTACAAGCTTGAACAAATTGAACCCAGGCAAGATAAGAGCGGGGCCCACGTTGAAGACCTGATTACGACGCCAGTGATTACAATACATATGTACCACACGAAAAAAAATTAATGACACAGGGAAATATTGAAAACATTAATTCTTGGCTAAAAGTAGATTTTGTCGAGCTTGAAAACTCGATAAGGACAATCACCGAATCTACACAGCCCACAACTACAGCTGTCGACAGCACACCAGCTAACAATGTTCGTCAATTAACTTATACGACGAGTGTACATGACAACATCAACACGAGACCTGACAACCCACCAGTGCTCTTGGCCTTTGAATACCCAGTGGAGCGCATCCAAAACAACATAGATCCCAACGTTGACATTGTTGAAGAAGTACCTGCCTCAGATAACAATAGCATCTGAACTATCAATGGACATTCGTGCGACTGTAAACAGCGCACTGAGGAACTAGAACAATCACTAAAGGCTCTCATTGTCACTATTTCAACCAACATTGAAGCAAACAGCAAGATAAGCAGTGATTACAATGCTCTCAAGACAGAATTTGCACTCTTGCAAGATTAAAATTTGCTGCTGAGAAAAACAG
Organism: Cepaea hortensis; assembly: GCA_963921405.1. Classification (NCBI taxonomy): domain Eukaryota; kingdom Metazoa; phylum Mollusca; class Gastropoda; order Stylommatophora; family Helicidae; genus Cepaea; species Cepaea hortensis. Next base: position 90,194,803 of record OY992876.1, read on the forward strand.
TTCAAACCTTACAGAATGTGTCCTCTACCGACCAAACCGAAGAAGCATGTAATTCCCAAGCAACCGCTTCATCCTTGGGAAATCTTGGGGAAGCTCAATCCCACCCAGAACAGATAACCACTATGAAAACACCTCAATGCGCAGAGGAAGATAAACAACAACAAGCAGTCTACCCCATTAACGTCAAAATAAGCAATAGGTTCGAAGTACTTCAAGAAAAGTCACCAGAAAACGTACAGTGCTTTAACATGCTGCTAACGGACAAGACATGCCTACAAGATACATCGGGAGAACCACACGGAGTCATAAAGACTGCTGATAATCGGAAATGGATGAAACAACGGCCGAGACGTGCTGACAGCCAACATGTACAGACAGCACGACCTGACTGTACACCCATTATACTAGGCGATTCCTTAATGAAAGGTTTATACAGCGACAGGATGGCCACTTCAGACACAATCCCACTGCCTGGGGCTGGTGTTCACCGGATATATATATATATATATATATATATATATATATATATATATATATATATATATATATATATATATATATATATATATATTGTCATATATTTTTGAAGGGACTGGGAGATCACTGTAGTGCATGCCCCATTTCTAAACAAAGAAGTTGGGCCCCATCCTCTTCTATCTTCAATAACACCAGAATATGACCCTCGAGTTATCTGCAGGCCTCGTCTTATTTGATTTAGTCTAGGACAGGGGTGGGCAAACTACGGCCCGCGGGCCGCATGCGGCCCGCCAAGTGATTTTATGCGGCCCGCGAGGCCATTTAGAAATACAAATTTTAAATTCGTTTTTAAGTTATTTTGTTGAATTTTACAGAATTTCATGTACCGTTATGATGAGTGTCAATAACAAACGTAAGATGGAAGATGAATGCCGTGTTTTTAATGATGAATTGACAACTAAGTACTGTTTTATGAAAGTTGGTAGCAAATCAGTTTGTTTGTTGTATCGTGAGTCAGTGGCTGTCTTCATGGAGTCATTATCATCATCATCATCATCTTCTTCCACTTCTGCCGTCAAGCATCGTGGGGAGGAATAATTTGCGTTCCAGTGCCCGGTGGGCGGCACTGGATAGGGTCATTCCGTGTGGCTGTAAAATGTCTTTGATGTCGTCAATCCATTTTCTTCTTGGACGTCCTCTTGGTCTCGTCGCAGATGATCTTTGATGTAAGGCCAGTGATGGTAGTTGCTGGTGTTGCATTCTAACAACATGGCCAAACCATTTGATCTCCTGTCTTTCAATAAATGTGGCACAAGGTGTTGATCCCACAGTCTGTCTGATAATAGCATTTCTTACTCGGTCTCGGATTGTTAAGTTGGCAGCTCTCCTCAGGCATCTCATTTCGCAGGTGTTGATTTTGCGAAGGTGTAATTTGGATAAAGTCCAGATCTGAGATTGGTAGCTGTCGGATACGTATGTGATTGATGGCTCAACCCCACAGAGATAAATGATGAAACATCATTTTTCCCAATGTGATCCTGCCCGTTTAATTAATTTAGCTGTACTGACTCAATTTTTGAGACCAGAAATAGAGTTTTAGAGAACCAAGGAATACCTTTAGGAAATACTGAAAAGTTGTACTCCCTTTTATACCCAATTTATTCCTTAAGTGGTTCCTTGCCTCTCCTCTACCAACTAATTAATTCTATCTAGGGTAATTTAAAACAGTTTGTTTATGACAAGTAAAATACAATCAATACATGACATGACCTCAGTTTTCATGATTTAATAAACACAAATATGGATTTTGTAAATTGCATTCAAAATTACAATTTCCTGTCATAAAATAAGGACATATACATATACATTAAATATTACAGACTTGATGTGCCCATGATAAGGTAGATATTAACAGTTAGATTTTTCGCAGTGGCATGTAATGCTAATCTTTTACTGGCCCTGAGGATCTGAAAAAAAAAGAACTGTCTGCAATCAGGATTCTCCACTTCCAGCTTTGGGAATCACTCTGGCTATCATCAATTGTATTATTAGTGTTCCTGGGCGTAGTAGAACATAAGTTGGCTCTTGGTTTTCTTTTCTCACAGCAGGTAATTGTTTAAATAAAGGTTACCTCTCCTATGAGACAAATGGAATGGTTGCAGGTAGATACGTTTCTGCGCTACTCTATCAAGGGCATCACTCAACCATGTGCTCACTCAACAGGTGCTGCATTCAATCTTCACCAAGTCAGGTCTGGATTTACATGAATAAGACCACTACCTTATTTATCAGAATGACCTCAACATGTCGAAACGTTTCATGATCTGAATGAGATGCAATTTCTCACAGCGATTTCGTAGGCTGAGGATTTTCTTTTCTAGTGAATTTTGAAACTCTCTCACTCCTTCCGCTGCTTCAGTTCTTATGTCTCATGCTGACTGATGAACAAACAGGTCATGTCGCTCTGCACGCTGCTATTTATACGGTCCTTTCCCAGTGAACGTTTTTCATTGACAACGGGTATATTAAATCTTGGATCGTACAATTGTGGAACAAATCAATTCTGTTTCGGTGAACTCCGATTTTGTCGTCCTGGATTTATTTAATGCGATGTTACGTTTTGTGAAAATATATCACATGGCTCCCCTCTCAGACTGTTGTTCGCCTGAAGAACAGTAGCATTGAGCAATCGTAACAAGCTTATATTTTCTCTAATCCTTTCTTGTCCCATTCTTTCTTTTCTCCTCTGATTCTTGTACAGAATCTTCAATAGGATGTCTGCTGAGAAAGTCTGCTCCTACATTCATCCTTCCTGGAATTTTCTCTAATCCTTTCTTGTCCCATTCTTTCTTTTCTCCTCTGATTCTTGTACAGAATCTTCAATAGGATGTCTGCTGAGAAAGTCTGCTCCTACATTCATCCTTCCTGGAACATATTCTACTTGAAATGAATACGGTTGTAGAAGTAACGACCATCTCATTAGTCGATCGTTTAAGTTTCTGGATGCTGCCAGGAACGTGAGAGGTTGATGATCGCACTGTATTGTGAAGTGTTTCCCATACAGGTACGCCTGAAACTTCTCTACTGCCTAAACTAAAGCTAAACATTCTTTTTCAATGGTAGAATAATTGCGTTCGGCTGAATTCAATTTTCTACTGGCATAGGCTACTGGAAAGAGCATTGATTGATCCTCATCCATTCCTTGTAATACGGTGGCACCAATTCCTATGTTGCTTGCATCCGTCCTAAGTATCCATGGACGCGTTAGATCTGGTAGATGAAGAACTGGTTGTGCTGTTAAAGCTTTCTTTAACTCCACGTAAGCTTTCTCGCAGTCAGCAGACCAAACAACATTCTCTGGTTCCCCTTTCCGAGTGAGATTTGTCAACGGAGATGCGAGGGAGTTGAAGTTCGGGATGTATCTTTGGTAAAATCCACAGAGAGACACAAAAGATCGAACATCCTTTTTGGTTCTGGGCCGCGGTGCATTTCTTAGTTTCTCCACATTACCATCATGAGGTTGCATTTTGCTTTGAGATATTCTGTGTCCCAAGAAGTCTAATTGCCTGAACCCAATCTGGCACTTCTTTGGTCTTGCGGTCAACCCCACTTCTTTCAGGCGGTTGAATAGTATCTTCAATGTCTCAAGATGTTCCTCGAACGTTTCTGTAGCAATCAGGATGTCATCCATGAAGTTGCTAAGACGTGGATTTTCCAATGGTCCTAAAAGTTTCCTCATCATGCGAGTGAAGACACTAGACGCATCGCTTAATCCGAAAGGCAGAACGTTAAATTCATAGTGTCCATCAGGCGTGCTGAAGGCTAACCATGGTCTAACTTCCCTTTTCACTGGGATTTGATAATATCCTTTGCTGAGGTCTATCTTTGTGAAGTATTTTGCTCTGTTGAGGCTGGTGAAAAGTTGATTTTGATCGGGCAGTGGTTCCGGTTGCAACTCTGTTACCGCATTCAGCTGACGATAATCAATGCATAATCTATGTTCACCACTGGGTTTCCTCAATAAAACTACACTTGCATTGTAAGGTGATTCAGAAGGTGATATTATCCCAGCTGAAAGCAATTGTTGAATTTCATCTTTGAGAGATTTGGCTTTGGCGTATGGATCAGGGTAGGTTTTGACTCGCGCAGGTGTTGTATCCTTCAACTTCATGTCGAATTTTTCAAGATTTGTTAATCCTGGCTTGTCTGTTAGTATCTCTGCATAATTCTCTAAGCACTCTCGAATCTGCTGCTGCTGGTCCGTCGTTAATGTTGAACTAATGTCCACATCTTGATAAGTCTCGTTGAATTGCAGTGGATACTCCACTCCCATTGAGTTTCCATGCTCAACTTCGGGTGCTACGGCCATTGCTATCAAATGTGCTGTCTCGGTGGTGGGTCTCTCGTTGTACTTTCGTAACAGGTTGAGATGAAAGATTTTCTCTTTCCCCTTTATAGCGTTCTTGTAGTTTGTTCTGGAATTTTTTTCCTTTACTACATAAGGTCCTTTCCAACCGATCTGCAACTTGTTTTGACTCGTGGGAAGAAGTAGTAACACTTTTTCTCCCACTGCTAACTCTCTATCTTTCGCTTTCTTGTTGAAATTTTGGGCCATTCTACACCGCGCTTGTCGTAGATTGCTTGCGGCTAATTTCCAGCCAAGTTGAAGTCGTTGTTTTAACTCTTCCACATATGCGGATGCAGTCACAACAGTTTCATCAACTGAATCATCAGTCCATGTACGAAGTAAAGCTTCTAATGGTCCCTTGATCGGCCGACAGAACAACAATGTTGCTGGTGCAATTCCCGTAGATTTGTGTGGTACTTCGCGGTACGCAAAAAAGTGCTTCCGGAATGTATGTATCCCACGCCTCTGGTTTTTCTTGAGCTAGTTTCACAAGATGGTTATTAGGGTCCCATTAAATCTTTCCACAGTCCGTTTGAAGCAGGGCGGTATGGAGAAGTACATATCTGCCTAGATTGGAACATTCTAAACACTTCCTCCATCAACTTCCCTTTGAACTGAGATCCGTTGTCAGTCAGGATCCGGATTGGAAATCCTAATCTTGTAAATATTCCAAGTAGAGCTTCTGCTACATGCTTGGAATCACTCGATGGCATCGGCACAGCTTCCGCCCACATCGAGCATGTGTCTACTAGTGTTAGTATGAATCGATTCCTCTTCTTTGTCAGGGTGAGAGGTCCTACTATGTCCACAGCCACTTTCTCGAATGGTGTGCCAGTGATGGGCATTTCTCCTAATGTCGCTGGTGGTGTCCAGTGCTTCGGGGCTACTCTCTGACATTCTGGGCATGATTTGACATATCGTTGAATGTCCGCGTTCATTCCAGGCCAGTAGTAGTGAGTTGAGATTCGTTGCATGGTTGCGTTGATTCCCATATGTCCGCTAAACGGCATACTATGTCCCATCTCCAGTATTTGTGTTCTGTAAGTAGTTGGAACAACCAGTTGAGAATACTCTTGTCCTAACTTTCCTGCCTTTCTGTGAAGAATTCCATTCTTCATGTAGAAATCACCCTTCCCAGGAGGTGTATGTGATTTTGGCAACTTACGGAAGCACGTCCCAAGTGAGCTCTCTGTTGCTTGGGCTTGTTTTAAATCTTCGGGCTGAAGATATGCTGGTGTCGTAGTCGTTGGAGTTTCCTTGGCCTGTTGGCGCGTAGTCACCGCTGATGCTATCATTGGCTGTACTGGTTCTCCTAAAAAGACGTAGCGACATCCAAGCATGACCGGGTAGATTGGATCTTCCATGACCGCTGCTCTGATTTCTCCCGTAACATAGCGTGCAGTTATGCTGACCTTGGCAACAGGAAGTGTGATAGGTACGAAACTTTTCAGAAATCCCTGTATTTCGACGGTTTCATCTGTAACTTGCTCTGGGTTTACCAATGAGGCTTGTACAATTGCGTCGAAAAATAAACCTGTATCATAGAGACATTCCACTGTCCATCCATTCAGGTTGACAGATTCTATGAATGGCAGTTTGGAGTTGGTATTCCGTTGCATGTCCATATTGGAATGAGTATTACGGTTCCTTCTCGCTGCTTTAGGTTTTACTGCACAGGCTGTGGTAAGAGGTTGAGGCTTCTTTTTGCAATCCCTTGTGTTATGAGTTTGATTTTTACAATGGCTGCAGTAGGGCTTCTCCCATTTGACCTGCTGGTTCTGTTTTGTATTGGTCTTATTTGATCCATTCGATCCATTTGGTTTGCTGGATTTCGGTTCTCCTTTATCTTTGGTCTTCTGAGGGAATTCGCGAGGCAGATTATTGGTATTTCGTTGATTACCTCCCGCCTCTTTCTGCGACTTTTCATATCTCTCTGCCAAAGTAATGATCAACTCCAATCTCTCAGCTCCATTCTGTGTTAAAAATGCTCTCATGTCCTGAGACATTTTCTGTTTGAGTTGATCTATCAGAAACATTTCTTGTAGATCTTGGTAGGTGTCCTCAAATCTAGACATGGTACGCCATTTGTTTACGTAGGATCTTAGTCTTTCTACATATTGAGAAAAATTCTCTCCGGCTTCCTTCCGAGCAGTTCTGAACTGTTTCTTGTAGTTCTCCCCATCTATCTCGAATCTGGCTAATAAGGCTTGTTTTAGGATGTTATAATTGCCCAACTCCTCCGGTCGTATCCTAGAAAATACTTCGTAAGAAATTCCACGAAGTCCTTGTGACAATTTAACTGCCCATTTGGTCTCCTCCAATCCGCACATCACACACATCCTCTCGAATCTTGATAAATAATTTTCGATGATGTCTGTTTGTTCGTTGAAAGGTTCCAATGGAAAAGACATGGCGTTCACTTGAACTGAAGCTGCTTCTCCTGGTGGGTCAGCTGAAGATCTACTTTGATCTGTCGAGGGATTATGTTGGTTCATGATTTCCAGTCGTTGTAACTCGGTTTCATTGTCCAACTTCCTCATTTCCAGTTCATGTTGTCGTCTTCTTTCTTCTTGTTCTGTGTCTGCCTGAAGCCTTTCTCTTTCTGCTTGTCTATCCTTCTCCTTATTTTCCAGTTCAACTTGTAGCCGTCTTTCCTCCTTTTCCTTCTCAGCTTGTAGCCGCCTTTCCTCCTTTTCCTTCTCAGCTTGTAGCCGTTCGTGTTTCTCGAACTCTTCGCTAACATACTGAGCTAACTCCTTACCTGTTAGGTCGCACTGCTTACCAGTCTCCATGAAAAGATTTCTCAGTCTGGCTGTGTCTGCCATTCTTACCTTTTTCTTGTCTTCTCTGAAGGTGAATACAACTGTATACCTGGAGAATAGACTTTAAGCAAAGCACGTATGTCTGATTAGAGTTATCTACCTAACTTTATCGATATCTAATGATATGATAACTCTGACTAGGTGAATGTTACTATCCTAACCTGCTATATTCTACTTTCTAATTAAAGAAATACCCGGACTTATCCCCCAACTTGTCGGATACGTATGTGATTGATGGCTCAACCCCACAGAGATAAATGATGAAACATCATTTTTCCCAATGTGATCCTGCCCGTTTAATTAATTTAGCTGAACTGACTCAATTGTTGAGACCAGAAATAGAGTTTTAGAGAACCAAGGAATACCTTTAGGAAATACTGAAAAGTTGTACTCCCTTTTATACCCAATTTATTCCTTAAGTGGTTCCTTGCCTCTCCTCTACCAACTAATTAATTCTATCTAGGGTAATTTAAAACAGTTTGTTTATGACAAGTAAAATACAATCAATACATGACATGACCTCAGTTTTTATGATTTAATAAACACAAATATGGATTTTGTAAATTGCATTCAAAATTACAATTCCCTGTCATAAAATAAGGACATATCCATATACATTAAATATTACAGACTTGATGTGCCCATGATAAAGTAGATATTAACAGTTAGATTTTTCGCAGTGGCATGTAATGCTAATCTTTTACTGGCCTGGAGGATCTGAAAAAAAAAGAACTGTCTGCAATAAGGATTCTCCACTTCCAGCTTTGGGAATCACTCTGGCTATCATCAATTGTATTATTAGTTTTCCTGGGCGTAGTAGAACATACGTTGGCACTTGATTTTCTTTTCTCACAGCAGGTAATTGTTTAAATAAAGTTTACCTCTCCTATGAGACAAATGGAATGGTTGCAGGTAGATACGTTTCTGCGCTACTCTATCAAGGGCATCACTCAACCATGTGCTCACTCAACAGGTGCTGCATTCAATCTTCACCAAGTCAGGTCTAGATTGACATGAATAAGACCACTACCCTATTTATCAGAATGACCTCAACATGTCGACGCGTTTCATGATCTGAATGAGATGCAATTTCTCACAGCGATTTCGTAGGCTGAGGATTTTATTTTCTAGTGAATTTTGAAACTCTCTCACTCCTTCCGCTGCTTCAGTTCGTATGTCTCATGCTGACTAATGAACAAACAGGCCATGTCGCTCTGCACGCTGCTATTTATACGGTCCTTTCCCAGTGAAGGTTTTTCATTGACAACGGGTATATTAAATCTTGGATCGCACAATTGTGGAACAAACCAATTCTGTTTCGGTGAACTTCGATTTTGTCGTCCTGGATTTATTTAATGCTCTGTTACGTTTTGTGAAAATATATCACAGTAGCAAAGGGTTGGTGTGATTATGCTGTTTATTATCTGTCGTTTTGCGGGCATGGGTATATTTGGATGTTTCAGTAAGGATGATAGTTGATATGTAAGTGCAATAGCTTTTTGACATTTAATTTCAATTTCTCTGTCTAATCTGCCATCTTATGTGATCATACTTCCAAGATATTTGAATTCTTTAACTTGTTTCAGAGTTCTGCTATTTAACTGTATACTTAGTGGGCCCGGCGATCTGCTAACTTGCATTACTTCGATTTTGGCTGCATTTATACTCATATTGTAACTCTTGCATGTTGGACTCAGATTATTAATATGATTTTGCAGTCTGCCGTCGTCGCTATAAAACAGACACTGATCGTCTGCAAATAAAAGTTCATTTATTTCCTGTGGATCAGTTGTTTCATCTGGAGTAAAGAGTTCTAAATTTTCTGAATCTGTTATGTCGAGACTTGCTTCTTTGGAATAGAAGGGGACAGAGCACACATCCCTGTCTTACTCCTGTATTGACTGTGAACATATCTGATATACCTTCTTGTGTTCTTACTGCACTTCGGCTCAAGTGGTACATTTCTATGATGTTTTTAGCAGTTGCCCTTGTATCCTTCAAGGAGTACAATTTAAAAAGACATTATCAAACAAAACATTCCGATTTCGGATACAATGTAACAACTGAAGAGAAAGAAAGGAAATGCCATGAGTTGGTGAAACATTTGGAGAAACAGCGAACTGTTTTCACTAAACAGTCTTCAATTCAAGATGCCGCAACTGAAGCTAGTCTTGTGCTGTAACACAGAATTGTAAAACAGAACAAGCCATTTTCTGATGGTGAGTTCATCAAGGAATGTTTGGTAGATGCAGCAAACATTATATGTCCAAAAAAAAAAAAAAAAAAAAAAAAAAAGATTTGACAACATTACTTTATCAAGGAGAACTGTGGTCAGACGTGTTGACAAGATCAGTGACGATTTGATGCATAAATTTCAAGATACAAGTAAACAATTTTTGTGGTACTCTCTTGCATTGGATGAGAGTACCGATGTACATAATACTGCCCAATTATTGATATTTATGCGTAGAATAAACACGTCTTTCAAACTCACTGAAGAGTGACTGAGTGTTGAGTCACTCAAAGACACAACCACAGGCCATGATATATTCAATGCTGTTACTAACTGTTTTGAAGGAACTGGGTTGGTTTGGAATAAGATGGCAAGTGTTACAACTGACGGAGCTCGAGCTTTGGCTGAAAAAAAGTAGGTCTGGTAAAGTTTATAAGTGATAAGATTAAAGCAGAATATCCAGACCACACATTATTACCACTTCACTGTGTGATTCATCAAGAAAGTCTGTGTAAAACTGTTTTGAATATCCGTCATGTTATTGACCCAGTTGTCAGTGTCATCAACATCATCAGATCAAGAGGACTTCATCACAGACAATTCAAGTCATTACTTGTCGATTGGAAACTGAACATTCCGATGTCCTGAACCACATCAATGTTCGATGGCTGAATATCGGCAAGGTGTTGAGGCGAATGTGGGAACTCAGAGAAGAAATAGTGATGGTCCTAGAGATGAAAAGCATTGCATGGGACTTTAATACTAACATTGTAAATAAATACTGGCAGTTAGACTTTATGTTTGCCATTGAAATTATGGAAAAGTTAAATGAACTGAAATTCAAAATTCAGGGCAATAGTGTGTTTGCACATGCATTGTATATATGTGTAAATCATTTCAGGCAAAACTCTCACTGTTCTCCAGACAAGCAAGTGAAAAAAGAGTTTGTCACTTCCCTTTGCTGAAACAAGAATCCATTTCTGGTGAAATGACTGAAAAATACAAAGCCCAATTAGATGCATTGATTGAAGAATTTGGATGGAGATTCCAAGATTTCAAGAAATTAGAGCCATTGTTCAATATTCTCAGTTCACCTTTTAGTGCAGAAGCTGATACAGCCACAGAGGACATACAGTTGGAGCTGCTTGACTTACAAGCAGATCATGATCTGAAAGAGAAATTCAAGGCAGATGATTTGCTGGATTTCTATGGATCTTTATCACAAGAATCATTTCCCAACTTGAAAAACTTTGCAGCTAAACTTTTATCATTATTTGGATCAAAATACATAGCGAACAAGCATTCTCTTGCCTGAAGATCAACAAATCTAAGAATAGGTTTTTATTGTCGGACTGCAACTTGCATGCTGTCATGCGAATTTCAACAAGTAAACTTGCTCCAGATTTCAAGAATATTGTCAAAAATTGCAAGCAGTTACATACATCTCATTAGAAATCAACAATTGTAGTGACAATGTAGTCGCTGTGTGTCTAAATTAAAGCCATTGATAGATAATAAAGAATATTTGTTTGATAAGAAGTTGTAAAATTGTGTTAACAAATTAGTAAAAGTTTTTGTTCATATTGTCAAATATAATGTATAAGTGTATAAGTAAAATAAAATTGCAATAATTAGTTATTTATACTGCTTAATAACCTATAAATAATTAATAATTACTTATTGTGACAGGTTGCTGCAAACAAAATGGATATATATATATATATATATATATATATATATATATATATATATATATATATATATATATATATATATATATATATATATGCCCGCCACGAGCTTTACATTTGTCAATGCGGCCCTCCGCACGAAACGTTTTCCCACTCCTGGTCTAGGAGATATAGATTATGGCCTGGTGAGAATAGTAATTACTAACTGGGAATCTGCCCCTTCTCCAAGGAATCTTTTAGCTCTTGAGCCCCCCTTTTTCTGTTCATTCTGAGGAAAGTCTGGAGAATTTTCTCAGCCTGATTTATGTTAAGAAAGCATGGATGTTGAGCAGTTGATAGACCTTGAGTCTCTCCCAATTTAATATTCCTTCATGAGTTAATTTGTTTTTAAACAATTAAACACATAACCAATCACAATAGATCTTGACAACATGGTATACACACATAAGATGGTGAATCACAGATATGTTGAACTGACTAATCAACAAAGATCAGTTAATGTTAATTATTTATTGACTGGGCCTGTGTCTTCTGGCCTGGTACATACATTTTCTATTGTGGTTTACACAAGATACATTAGAAAAATGCATATAGGACCAATGTCACAGTTAATCAACAAATAGGCATCAATACATAAGATGTCAACAAGTATGGAAACAAATTGTAAACATTTGAATGTTGTACTTGTTAAGTGTGGAGATAATGCATATACATTTATGTATCAAATCTTGAGCTTGAGTGATGTGTGTTTTCTTAAGAGATATGTAACCTTGCGATTGGAGGAATAGGATAAGCCTGGGTCCTTCGACTGATGGATCCAATTCAGTTCTGCCCGTGTAGCTTCTCTGAAGGCTTCCCATACTCTGCTCACGGCCAAGTCTTCCTCCATCTCAAGTGCGGTTCATCTCTTTCTCTCTGGTCTGGTTTGGTTGGTTGGTCAGTTGGTTGCCAGTTGGTTGCCAATTGGTCGCCAATGGGTTGCCAATGGGTTGCCACCAAGAATTCACTGTGTAAAATTCACATAAACATATACAATCCTACCAATGCAATATTCTAGAAGTAGGTCGGAAGAAACCTAAATTCTTGAAGTAGGAACTAGTCCCCCCCCCCCCCCCTCCCTTCTCTTCTTTTCTCTAATCTAGTGTTGGGTCAATTTGGGGTGGTCAGAGTTTATCACACTGTGTACTCCTGGTATCTCTGGTTCCTACTGTATGTAAGTTCTCACTGGACCTGGGGCCAGTGATACGTGTACAGTAAGACAGTGACAAGAGTGAGGAGGTGTCAAGATGCATGTGAATAAATGGCATACATTTATAACATTTCTATCACTCCATTGGGTTTTGTAGTGTGTATAAATGGTTCTCTGTGTTTTCCCAAGTAACCAACTTGTCCTTCTTCTTTGTATAATAACTCCTCTCCCATTACCTGTTGTTGTGGTTGTTGTTGTGGGGTTGAGTGTTGAGTTGTGTGGTGTGGTGTTTTAAGTTATGTTGAGTAATGAGTTAAGTTCACTTCTGATGGTGGAGTTCCGCGAAGCACAACTTTTCTGATGTAATGCAGTTCATGAGTGCCGTTATCTAAGTAAAATCTGACACAAATATAAATATTTATTCCATCAAACTCTATTTATTCAATAGATGAAGGAGAAAGAGAAGATTTGATTTCTCTTTCAGCTTTCTAGATTGAAAATAGACATAGATAAGTCTTGTTTTAAAACGAGGCACTTATTCTAGTACACGAACTGTCTGATTAGCTGTAGATAGTGATAGCATTTGAAGCAGTGTTTCTAATGAAATGCACAAGATTGCTTTAGAATTATCACTTCGCACAGTTGTCCAGAATAGAATGTAGTATTATTATGCACTTCTTAAAGTTAATAACTATCTTTAAGAATATCAGAGATTGCAGTATTCGAAAAGAGTATTAGAGTGTTAGTTTGCCCGGGAATCGGCTCTGCGTCGTCAGAATCTACAGTCGAGCATTTTTCACTTCAGAGGTTTTAATTTATAATAATACATTTCAATTGACATTACAACCACTGAATACCATTACTTGTCACTTGATACATCTGGTCATCAGTTTAATCCAAGGAGTAACAAGCTTACCTCGGATCTAGACATTCTGCCGTCCCTATTTGAAAATGTGGTCACACCGGCTTTTACGTCTGTTCATCAGGCGGGTTGCAGTAGAAGTGCGCGATTAACATATTCTAAGCGGGCTTTCGAATGAAGGCGTTGTCACGTGTCTGTTCTTATCCAATGATCTCCTGAGTTTGGGCTGATGAAATGTTTCCTAGAATTGACGTCATCTGTCACTTGTTCCAGTTTCAGTTTTGATGTTGCGTTAGTTTTTAAGTTTTGGTTTCAGTTTGAGTTGGTGCAGTCAATTGTTTTATATTTTCCCCTCTCTTTGGCGTGCATTCTTGTCAACTGAATAATGGTGGTTAGTGGTTATGCCACATGGCCCCACCCCAGATTGTTCTACGGTATGGAACTATGTTTCCAACATTTTCAGTCATCAAGCTGTTCTCGTATTTTCCTCCCTTGTAGTCTCTTTTGCATCTGATTGACCTGGTTCATCGGGCACTGGGTGTCGACTCAGGAAGTCCGCTCCCACATTCATTTTCCCAGGAACATATTCAACCTGGAACGAGTAGGGTTGAAGAAGCAGCGACCACCTCATAAGTCGGGCATTCAGAGTCTTAGATGCTGCGAGAAACATGAGTGGTTGATGGGCACATTGCACTGTGAAGTATTTGCCATATAGGTATGCTTGAAACTTCTGTACACTCCATACGAGCGCAAGACATTCTCTCTCGATAGTACTGTAATTTCTCTCTGCTGCATTTAATTTCCTGCTAGCATAGGCTACAGGGAATAGCTCTGATGGTACATCTCTCTTTCACTGCAACAACGTTGCCCCAATTCCAATGTTACTGGCATCGGTGCGCAGCACGAATGGTTGGTCGAGGTCTGGTAGATGTAAGACTGGATGAGCAGTTAATGCCTGCTTTAGTACTGTGAAAGCTCTCTCACAGTCAGCTGACCAAGTGACTTTCTCTGGTTTCCCCTTTTTGGTAAGATCCGTTAAAGGTGCTGACAGAGTGTTGAAGTCCTTGATGTATCTTTGATAGAATCCACATAAGGATACAAATGATCTTACATCCTTTGTTTTTGAACGAGGTGCTCTCTGGAGTTTGTCCACATTTCCCTCTTGTGGAGTTATCAGTCTATGAGATATCTTATGACCTAGAAAGTCCAATTCTTGGAATCCCATTTGACACTTCTTTGGTCTAGCCGTCAATCCAGTTTCTCTGAGGCACCTGAACAAAAGATGCAGTGTTTCTACATGCTCTTCAAATGTTTCAGTTGCGATCAGGATGTCATCCATGAAGTGACTAATGTCTGGATGCTGTAGTGGGTCAAGTAATTTTCTCATCATACGTGTAAAAACGCTGGGAGCATTACTTAATCCGAATGGAAGAACGTTGAACTCATAGTGTCCTCCAGGCGTGCTGAAAGCTAACCATGGTCTAACTTCCGGTTTTACAGGAATCTGGTAATATCCCTTACTGAGATCAATCCTAGTAAAGTACTTAGCTCGGTTGAGTGCTGTGAAGAGTTTATTCTGATCAGGCAGGGGTTCTGCTTGGAATTCAGTAATAGCATTGAGCTGTCGATAATCGATGCACAATCTATGTTCTCCACTTGGCTTTCTTAATAAAACGACGCTAGCACTGTAAGGTGATTCAGATGGTGAGATTATTCCTGCGGTGAGCAGCTGTTGTATTTCTTCCTCTAAAGTCTTTTGCTTTGCATAAGGAACTGGATAAGTCTTGACTCGCACAGGCACTGTGTCATTTAACTTCATGTCAAATTCCTCCAAATCAGTTCTTCCTGGCTTATCAGTAAGTACTTCTGCATACATTGCCATAAGTTCCCTAATCTGCTTTTGCTGATCCTTTGTTAAGCTGGGATTGATTTCCACATCTTTTTTTTTTAAAGGTCTCTTTGGCTTGCAGTTGGTACTCGACTCCCATTGCTGATCCTTCTTCGACTTCATTAGCCACACTCATGGCCATCAGATGTACAGGTTCGGTGGTTGAGGGTCTTTCATGATATTTCTTCAAGAGGTTTATGTGAAATACCTTCATCTTGCCTTTGACTGAAATTCTATAGTTGGTACGTGAGATCTTCTCCGTAACTACATAAGGACCACTCCATCCGATTTGCAGCTGAATCTGACTGGTTGGAAGCAGCAACATCACCTTCTCTCCTACCTCTAACTCTCTATCCTTTGCCTTGCGGTTGAAGTTACGAGCAATTCTTCGTCTGGCGTGACGTAGATTGACATTCGCTTGTTTCCAACTGTGTTGTAAACGATTTTTCAACTCGGCAACATATGTAGATGCAATCACGACTGTATCATCTGTAGTATTGTCGGTCCAGGTTCGAAGTAACGCCTCAAGTGGTCCTTTGATCGGTCGTCCAAACAACAGTGTGGCTGGAGCAAAACCTGTTGAGTGATGGGGTACTTCCCTGTAAGCTTATAAAGCTGCGGGTAAATACAAGTCCCAATCCTATGTCTTCTCCTGGGCAATTTTGCGAAGGATACTAATCAATGTCCCGTTCCACTTTCCACAAGTCCATGTGACTGAGGGTGATATGGTGAACTGAAGATATGGCGTGCATGAAAAAGTCTGAAGGTCTCTTCCATGAGCTTACCACGAAACTGTGAACCGTTGTCCGTCAAGATCCTTTGCGGGAATCCTAGACGTGTGAATATTCCTAATAATGCATCAGCGACGTGTTTGGAGTCACAGCTGGGCATAGGAACCACTTCGGCCCACATGGTTGTTGTGTCCACAAGCGTTAATATGAATCGGTTTCGCCTCTTCGTTGCTGAGAGAGGTCCGACTATGTCTACAGCCACTTTCTCAAATGGAATTCCAGTGATAGGCGATTCACCCAACATTGCCGGTGGTGTCCGGTGTTTTGGTGATACTTTCTGACACTGTGGGCATGATTTTACAAACCGTTGTATGTCTGAGTTCATCCCTGGCCAAAAGTAGTGTGTAGTAGCGTTGATACCCATATGCCCACTGAATGGTAGACTATGACCCATTTCCAAGATCTGAGTCCTGTATTGAGTTGGTACAACAAGTTGATTAAACTCTTGTCCAGCTCGTCCTGCTTTTCTGTAAAGAAGTGCTGACTTCATGAACAGATCACCTTTACGTAGAGGTAAATGTGATTTTGGCAGTTTTCTGAAGCAGGGATCCAAGGTGCTGTCGGCTTCTTGTGCCCTCTTCAGTTCCTCCGTTCGAGGGATTGGCGTAGTTGTTTCTGGAGTTTTTGTCGCCTGGGATCGAGTGGTCATGGTCGCCTTCGCCACAGGTTGAACAGGTTCTCCTAGAACGATAAATCTACAGCCGAGGATTACAGGATATATCGGATCGTCCAAGACTGCTGCCTTGATTGTCCCAGTGACATACCGCGAGGCTATGTTCACTCTTGCCACTGGAAGAGACATATGTGTTGAACTCTTCAGTGGTCCCTGTAATTCCACTATTTCCTCTGTCACCTGTTCAGGATAAACTAAGGATGATGAAAGAACACAGTCATACGATAATCCAGTATCATATAGACAAGTCGTTTTGAATCCATTTAGCACAATGGATTCTATAACCGGAATACGAGATGATGTGTCTTGATGAGGTGTCTGTTTGGCCGTTTCACCAGTGCGCACTTTTTTCTCTTTTCGGTTGTCCAAACAGGCCGCTGTGTGTGGAGGTGGCTTCTTCCTGCAATTCTGAAATGTGTGACCTCTAATTTTGCAATGGGTGCAGAATGATCTTTCCTCCTTCGGCGCTGTTTGGGTTGTGTTTTGAGTGTTTTTCTGGGATTTCCCATTTTTCTTGGTGGCTAAAGTGTTTTCACCCTCTTTTGGCTTTTGAGATTTGTTGTGAGAGGGGGTGTTGTTCGAACGTCCCTTACCTCCCACCTCCTTCTGAGATTTTTCAAATCTCTCTGCCTGGATGATGATGTTTTCTAAGCGGTCAGCCCCATTTTGGGTTAAGAATGCTTTCATTTCATTCGACATCTTCTCCTTTATCTGATCAATGATGATCATTTCACGGAGTCCTTCAAAACTTTCCTCAAACCCTCCTAAACAAGCCCATCTTTGTATGTATGACTTCAGTCTTTCAACTAGTTGCGCATAACTCTCACCCGGTTCCTCCCTTGCGGTTTTGAAACGAGCTTTGTAAGAATCCCCATCCACTTCGAATCGGCTCAAGAGTGCCTTTTTGAGTGTTTCGTATTCCTGTTGTTCCTCACGAGTGAGCCTCAAGAACACGTCATACGCGGTAGATCTTAAAGCTTGAGCTAACTTCGTTGCCCATCTCCCTTCTTCAAGCCCACAGCTGACAGCCATTGCCTCGAAGCGTGATAAAAATCCTTCTATGTTGTCAGTCTTTTCATTGACGGGTTCCAGAGGAAACGACATAGCTCCTGAATTAAGGTGGGAGACATGAGGATGTGGTTCTGTCACTGGCAATCTTGATGAGGTTGAGGGCGTGGGACCACTCCCTCCCCCTAGTCTTCGAATCTCCAATTCAGTCTCCATTCTCTTCAACTCCAGATGGTGTTGACGCTCTCTCTCCTTATCTTCCATTTCAGCCTGTAGTCGTTTCTCTTTCTCCTCTATTTCTGCTTGAAGTCTCCTATGGTCCAACTCGTATGCTTGTAGGCGTCCTTTCTCTTTCTCAGCTATATCAGCTAGTTGTTGTTTTTCTTTGAGGGCCAGTTCGGCTTGAAGTCTTTCTCTTCTGTCAAATGCTTCTGAAATATAGTTAGATAGCGCAGGGCCATCCAACCCGCATTCCCTACCTGTTTCCATTAATTGGGCCCAGAACTTAGCAGTTTCCGCCATGCCTAGAATTTATTGCTTTATTTGCCCTGCCTAAAAATATATAAGTGCAGGTTGGTCTGATCCGCGTAAGCTTTTCAGTCCCCGATCTGCAAATATACAGCAAAGCATGCACAATATTAAACACTTTATGTTATGTCTGTCTGCCACTGCTGGAAAAGCCAAAGGCAGCAGGCATTAAAGTAACCAGAATTAATCCCTAGTAAAGAAAAGAATCTGAAATTAGACAGAGTTTTCCCAACGGATAAGATTTTCCGGTGGTTGATGAAATGCTGTATGATCAGACTTCTCAGGAAAAGAACACCTTCTCTGGAAGAGAAGTAGTGTTTGAATAGTAGATTCACACTCTATATTTCTCCTGGAGCACCTTTTTCTGAAGTATAAACCTATTTGAAAGAGGCCCCCTTTATTCAGAAGAAATGATCAGTCACCTACTCTTATTTATCTATAAATGTCATTCACATCATGTGGCTGTCAATCAATACCCCACACGATGTCTGCTATATCATATCAGAAAATGACAATGTTCAAAATCTAAAGCTATTTGTGTTAATGTTTTATGTAATACAATGTTTGATGCAATCATTAAATTACACAATGTTTTATGTAATGGTTTAATTACACACAATGTATTATGTAATTGTTTAAAAGATAATTCATGGGAACCATCCCGGACGAGCTCCCAATATGTCATATATTTTTGAAGGGATTGGTGCCATAAGGTAGATACCCGCGGTTGACGTCATTAATAATAGGTAGAGAATCCTGAAGCTCAAAAGCTTACGGATAGCTAGGAGACTGGTGAAAAACGGTGAATCGTCACTCTGACGTAAAAGGACAACAGAGGTTGTGACTTTGACGGGAAAGATCGGTGGTGCTTCGGAGTGTCAGAAAAGGAAGAAGGCGCGTTCCGGAGGAATGAGGTATCAACGGAGATTCATTCTGTAAAGGACCTAGACGATATTGAAACAGAAAACGATGGAACAAGTGGAAGAAAGATAACTGGGAATCGGAGACGTAGGATTTTAAGAATTGTTTTGGGAAACTAGTTCTTAGATGTTTTGAATGAAGACCGACCATGCATTAAATGGCACTTCATTTGTCTTCGAGTAGTTTGATCCATGAAAGATTCTACAGCGCATGAATAAATGCCGTCCTTCAGTTCTCACGGTTTGTCGTCAGTTATTTCCGTTCGCCGCGTTTGAGCATTTTTCAAACAGGTGAGAAGATACTTTCGTTTTGTTGTTGACTGTTACTAATTATCATAAACGAGCGGCAGCTCAGGCTACGTGGCAACTGGGAGATCACTGTAGTGCATGCCCCATTTCTAAACAAAGAAGTTGGGCCCCATCCTCTTCTATCTTCAGTAACCCCAGAATATGACCCTCGAGTTATCTGCAGGCCTTTTAAATATAACGCTAGACATAGCGAGCGACTAAATATGCTTCATGTCCCTAAACCTAGGATAGACTTACATAAAACAAGCTTAGCATACTCTGCCGCTCAGTTGTGGAACAATCTTCCACAAGAAATAAAAGACACCACCAATCATTATACATCCATTCGCAACCTGTTTGAACATTACCTCAGTACAGACTACATGCCCCCCCCCCCCATAAAGAAAAACACAAAAAGATAATAATCGTAACTTATCTCAAACGACAACTAGCCAAAAAACATTCCCTTATGTATGGCACGTTACACCCTCCTTAGGTATGAATAATGCCCGTGTTAAATACTACCTCGGTGACTCATTTGTTATTGATTATTTTTCATGCGTTTTAATGCTATTGTTCTTTTGTTGTCAAAATTTGCTTCATAAGTGATGTTGAATGAAAGAATGTATGAGAGGAAATAGAGAAGAAGGGCAGAATGTCAGACGGGCCTGCGTGCCCAATTCTTAACCCTTTGAAAATAAAGACTTTCGTTCGTTCTGTCTGGGAGGGGTATAAAACGTTTAAAAAGAAGATTATTTTTTGGTGTCTGTGAGATATTTCCAGCCACCTCACGGCTTCGACTTCAGATTTATGACCATTTCCGCACGCCATACACCCGCGTCGCTCAGCAGGCGATTCAAACCAATGAGAGCGATTGCCTAAAGCCGGATGAGACAGCCAGACCCTCTAGGCGCAATTGGGGGGGGGGGGGGGGTAATGAGTTGTAGCAAAAACATTCTAAGTTGATCGCCAGCAAGGTGCATTGAAACGAAGCAGTGTTCTAGTCCTTGAGAAGGCTCAGCTTTCATTGTGTGACGAATCAATTTAATACAAGGTTTATATTCATAATAATTCCGATGTACTGTTTAAAATGTTTACAAATGATCATTGTCTAATTTTGCGTTCCTGTGGGAATGAAAACATGTGTCATGTTTTCTGTTTACTGCACTAGCCTAGTTAGAACCTTCAGCTAGACATTTTGTTGGCATTTACTACTAAAGAATATTTTCTTACATTCTGATGCAATCTACTAGTAAAGAATATTTTCTTACATTCTTTTACATATGCGGTTAAAGAATATTTACATTCTGTTACCATGTGCTAGCAAAAGAATATCTTTTATATTTTGTTAACATGTGCTACTAAAGAATATCTCTTTATATTCTGTTACATATGCGACTAAAAGAAGATTTCTGTATATTTTGTGACAATATGCCAATGAAGTTACAATTATATTCTGTTACAATCTGTATATAACTACTTTTCTCAATATACGAATAATGTACTTTTCAAATGTACTTGCTAGACATTGATGATGTTACAGAGGAAATGTAGCTTAAGACTCTACCTCTTTAAAACCATGTACACTGAGTCACACCTGTAGGGATGTATATATCTTGTGATTCTTTTATTCACATTTTCCCCCTGAATATGGTTTGTGAAATTGTCATGCTTTGTTCTGAGAATAAATGCTCATTAATAAGAGTTGCACCATATACCCAAATGTTAGCCGATCGTTGCACACACCAACAACCTTACATAAATTCAAATGATGATTAGGTGGTTCTTACGGTCAAGGGCATGCCATTTATGTTCTGAAATATGATTCTAAAACAGCCCATGTCTGACTATGTGCATGAGATAACCTGCAATCTTGGGTTGTTTAACAATGTCGTCCTCCAGCCCTTTGCTTAGAAGAGACCACGGGGAATGACCATACCTGTTTGTTTAAATCAGTGCTTATGCTAAATACATAACTCTAAGGCACTCACATAAACCCAGGAGATAAATATATTCTTAATTGTGTTTGTTGTAAAATGACTGATGGTTAAGGAAGATAACTGTGGTGTGGGAGGAAAAGCTATAATCTTTCCCTCTGATATAAAAAGACAGTTATATCAATACATGATGAGGATGATGATGATGATGATGATGATGATGATGATGATGATGATGATGATGATGATGATGATGATGATGATGATGATAATGATGATGATGAGATTATATGGTGGACAATTAACTCTCAATACTTGATGATGATGATGATGACGTTGATAGGCATTTGAAATCTGAGCTGAACCCAGAGAAATGGGTATGAGCTTATTTACAGGCACCTGATGATGACAGTGATGATGATGATGTTATAAGGTTGACCATTAACTCCACTTACATCCATCTCAACACACCCTGTCTTATCAAGCAACAGTCTCAACCTAGCTCTGGCTTACTAGGAAGTGGCACTACATTCACCCTTCCCATGCATCTACCATAGTAGGCATCTATCTCAACCCACCTTCATCATAATATGCCTTTATCTTAATGACATCATGCCTCTACCACAACCTACCTTCACCCCAACATGTCTGTTACATCCTTGGTGGCTTTGAATCAACTTACTTTGTTTGACACAACCGGATAACCTGGTCACAACCAGACTCCCTGGTCTTAAAGTGTGACTATCTTATTTTATTGTCCTGGTTGCACCAAGAGTTGATCCCATCAGGACTTTACAGCATGAGATGATGGAATGAATGCCATCTATACAGATAAGAGGGAGGTGATCTCACCATTTGAGGGGACACATTCTTCCCCCTCTTATTTTCTTATTCTCTTTTTTTTTCTTGATTGTTGTTTTTTTCTTGACATGTTTTATGATTTACTGATATATTTTAGCAAAATGCTTATGAAGTTGTATTTTGTTTGGACCGTCAGATGGGCGGTGCAACTGAAAGCCTACGGTTGTGAAGATGCGGACTTGGTTGCTGAGGGCGGTAAACTTGTATGTCATGTCCATCTTTTGCCAGCCCAAATATTAGTACAGCCCATTTCCTTGCATCATCCACCACCCCATCCTTCAAAGATCTCACCCATGTAACCCATGAACCCACTGAGAATTCATTCCTGATGATCCTAACTGAAGAACTTTACCATCCCTCATTCACATAAAAGATGACCCTCTGCTAGAGAACTGAATCCATGGAAGAGACTTTCATCCAGTAGAATTCCAGATACACCAAAGTAACTACCGGCTGATATCAGCTGCACAAAACATAATATCCTTTTACTTATGTTTTAGTTACTTAGGATACATATATCCATTTGTGGTGTATACTGAATGATTCCCTTGGTTTCTGTTTTGTTTCTACCATTATGCATTCACCCCAGTAAGCATTTCAGGTGAAAATATATGTCAATTTTTCTTCAGAGATGTACTCTATGTGAAATTAATATTTTTTTTATCATAATGTTTTTGATTTATTACACTTATGTTACCAGACCATTTGTTGATTGATTCTTACAGAATGTGTGTAAACATAAATATGATGTGATGTCACTGTATGTCCTGTTTATACTGTAAATGTTCTGTCATGATATTGCTATTCTGGTCCATCACATACTGGTGTAAGTCAATAAATCATAGATGATAATACTAATTTAGACCGCATGAGGGCGGGTACCTGCACACTAGCACCTTTTCCCTAGTGATAGAAAATGGCTTCAAATTTTGGGATAGATTCAACAGTCTGTGGTCTCCACACCTTTCCAAGAAGCTTAAACTTATATCTATATTTTACATTAATTCGTGTAGATACGAAGACTCCTTAGTATATTCACGTGGGGGAACGAGCCATAAAATTTAGTTTCTAGAAGGTGATCTTGATAGAGGATAGGAACCCATCCCCTTTGGGCATACCCTGATAATATTCCTCAGATAATTAAATCCCTCTTAAGTGGGTGTTACATTCTAACAGATGTAACCCCTATAAATAAACCTTCACAGTGTCAAATGGTTTTCTACCTAGTGACATTACAGAATTTATGATGCTTTTAACGATGTGCATGAGAATGTGGATTCATGCATGCATGCATACACTTTGCATAAAACGTGGATATATGACTGGCTGACACATGCATAACTGACTGACTGGCACTTTACCATCGAACAGACGATAGTTTGTAAAATGGAGTTATACATCTCCATATCACAAAACCTGGGCTGAATTTAGAAACCAAGTGCTGCCCTTGCAGCATGATTCCTCTCTCTGCCTGCCTAGTTTACTCCAGAGGAAAGGTAATACTATTACGTCTGGAAAGAAAGAAAAAAAAGCTGCAGAAGCTGCCGGATCAGCGAATTAAGGCTCTAATGTCCCTCTGTCGGAGCTTCCATCCTAGACCAGTTGCTGACCAAGGCTTAGAGTCTATAAACATTTGAATCAAGCACTATATTCTCAATGCGCCTTAAGACATATAATCACATCCATGCCTACAAATGTCCGAAAAAACGCATACACATATGCATACAACTGCCTGGTACGATCGTTTGTATATTTTTAACTAATTAAGTGCCATGCGATGGTAAATGCGATGGTCGAGACAGAAACACGGAGCTGATCCACGACTCTGGTGATCGAGTGAGATGGCAGAACATGACCGCCCACGCTTACCGGCATGGCACATGATGGATGGATGGATGATAAATCGTCTTAAGCGACTTTCCGTATCTGCCATGGACTTATATATCGCCGAAATGTTGTCCTTGCATTATAATACACCATGTCTTTTAGAATATTAACAACGTTTAAGTCATAACTATCACACACTATTACTTCCAATTTTCCGCCATCCATTTTTGTTTGGTTCAAGCCTAGTTTTTTGATTGACCAAGAATTTGTTCATGGTTTTGATTGGCCCAGAACCTGTTTATGGTTTTGATTGGCCCAGAACCTGTTCATGGTTTTGATTGGCCCAGAACCTGTTTATGGTTTTGATTGGCCCAGAACCTGTTCATGGTTTTGATTGGCCCAGAACCTGCTCATGGTTTTGATTGGCCCAGAACCTGTTTATGGTTTTGATTGGCCCAGAACCTGTTTATGGTTTTGATTGGCCCAGAACCTGTTCATGGTTTTGATTGGCCTAGAATCTGTTCATGGTTTTCTTTAGCCCAGAATATGTTCATGTTTTATTTGGCCCAGAATGTTTTCATGGTTTTGGTTGGCTCAGAATCTTTCCATGGTTTTGATTGGTCCAGAATTTGTCCATGGTTTTGATTGGCCCAGAATATGTCCATGTTTTGTTTGGCCCAGAATCTGTTCATGGTTTTGATTGGCACAGAATCTGATCATGGTTTTGTTCTTGCCGACAAAGACTCGCTCAACTGTAACTCTATGTTTTTGTCTTCATCCGTCTAACTTCCCAGTAACGTGTTGTGTTTTTGTCTTCATCTGTCTAGCTTCTCAGTCAGTCACATGTTGTAATTTTGTCTTCATCCATCTAGCTACTAGCGACATGTTGTGTTTTTGTTTTCATTGATCTAGCTACTAGCCATATGTTGTGTGTTTGTCTTCATCCATCTAGCTTCTCAGTCAGTCACATGTTGTGTTTTTGTCTTCATCCGTCTAGCGTCTCAGACAGTCACATATTGTGTTTTTGTCTTCCGGTGCTAACAGAAAGCATGTAGTACCGTCTCAGTTATATCTGACTAAGACCTAACTAACAACTACTTCTCATAATATTAAATGACATACTTTGAGTAATTATTTATTGTTGAAATTTTCTTCAAACACATTGAGTAGGAAATCAATTAGTGACAACTGGCAAAATTGAGGCGAAAAGAGCAGAGGGCAGCAAGAGAGACACATACCTGAATGGGTTTACCACGTGGCATAATACGCGGGTAAGTTAATAAGTAAGTCACAAATGGCTGTAGAAAAATAACTAAATATGATAACTTGAAACCAGTTTATTTGTATACATACATTGTCCCTTTATTTCTCAACATAATTTCCACCAATATTGATGAACTTATACCATAGTTTTATAAGTTCTCCCAAACCGACTGCATAGATCTGCGTGCCCTGTTCTCATTTGCCTGCCATCCCACAGAACTGTGTGACTTACTTATTGAGTCGCCCTCGTAACGTTTTCTACCCAAATACGCACCGCTTGCCGGGCTCTCTGGCCGAGGGGTTTCACGACTTTCTCCGTAATCCGGTTTATCCACACAGGGTAACGCAGTGCGCGAGAATTGGAAGCGGTTCTACCCGCGTTGGTGACTTGCGGGATAATTGAGCCGGCCGCTCAGAAAGCAATGGCAAACTACTGAGCGTAATCTTGCCAAGAGATCAACAGTCAGCTGAACGATGCTGATGTTGACAGCGATGTTCTGTAAAGGGATATGCGAATTAGAAAAAAAATGCACCGCTTTACTGGAAATAGCTAGGGGCTAAGTCCACCGAAAACCCACCTTGGCGAGAGACATTTCGCGAGTGACGCCGAAGTTGAAAGTGAAGTGAAAACGTGGTTTAGAAAACAGAGCACGCAGTTCTATGCAGCCGGTTAAGGAGAACTGATAAAATTATGGGATAAGTTCATCAATGTTTGTGGAAATTATGTTGAGAAATAAAGGGACAATGTATGTATACAAATAAACTGGTATTAAGTTGTTATAATATTTAGTTATTTTTCTACAGCCATTTGTGACTTAATTATTAACTTACCCTCGTAGATACAAGCACGCAGAGCTGAACACACATACAGGACATCGTGTGATATTGCGTATCATGACTGCTTACATTTGATAAAAAGAAAACAAACAGGCGTTAGACAGGAGCAAACGCAGACAGCAACAAATTACATTAGTGTGAAAAACAAGTTTGCTAATCATGTGTACACAAATCTCATCAGTTAATTTATCATTAGTAAAATATATCTTGTTTGCGATTTGTCTGAGTCGCGTCTATCTCGATCACTATTTTTACGTTACCGTAGGCAAAGCGGAGAATATATAAAAGTTGAATATAATTGTATTTCGTCATTTGATTTATCATTATCATCATTATGTGCCATACCGATATGCTTGGGTGGTCATGGTTAGAAATTTCACACGAGATCTTGGGTTAGGTCTGGAATCTTGTCCCGATAATCCCATCTGGCAGAGACATCCAATTATTTATTTATCTGCCTTCCTCACGCCCTTTCCCCAACAGTTTTGCCATTTGTCACTAAGTTTTCTAGCTTTATCATTATTACTGCGCGTGACTGCATACGGTGAACAGAAAGCATAGTATAACCTTATAATACGGTCAGAGCGTGAACATAGGCAAAGCGTTTCGTATACTTTATGCGACAAATAATAAAATATTACTCAAATGTAGTGTGGCGGTAAAAATTATGTATTTAAAGCCGGTATTTTGCATTGTAAATTTTAAATTACCGTGGGGATAACAGATATTCTACATTCGGTAACAGCTGTGGCTATGTCTTTTAATTATTTTTTTTTTCCAGGTTAAATATTATTCATTTATTCACTACACATGATATAAAACTTTGCAGCATGCGCCTGATCAGATTCAGAGAAATATGCAGGCCATAAACTGTGCAATATATTTTTTGTGGCTTCTGGATGTAACACTTTATAGACAGAATGAGAGGCATGAGGTCGTGTCGTGTATTACCGGTAAGAATGTACAATATTTAACCAGAGAGCAGAAGAGCAAGTTTATGAATACAGACAGTTCATCAATAAACGCTCCTGTATTGTTTGATGCTCATAGAAGTAGAAGAATGAAATACAGACTAGAGGACATACGTTTTTTTGTTGTTCGCATATCCTTTACAGGACATCGCTGTCAACATCAGCATCTTTCAGCTGATTGTTAATTTCTTGGCAAGATTACGGTCAGTAGTTTGCCATTGCTTTCTGAGCGACCGGCTCACATACCCCGTAAGTTACCGACGCGATGAGAACCGCTACCGATTCTCGCGCACATCACGTTACCTACGAGAGCATACGGGATTATGGAGAAAGTCGTGGTAACCCTTAGACCAGGGAAACCGGAAGAGGAATACTGGATAAGATAAATAAACAAGATGTATTGTTTGGTGCTCACAGAAGTAGAAGGAAGAAGTAGAGACAAGAGGATGGACTAGACAACATTCAACCAAATCTTCAACCAAACAATACATCTTGTTTATTTATGTTGGCTAGTCCATCCTCTAGCCTCTATTTCTTTCTTCTACTTCTATGAGAGTCAAACAATACTTTATTCACAGCCTGGCCTCCGGCGCCGAAGCAGCTGCCAGAACTGGAAACAACAGAGCCGTATTCCATATCATTGTGATATATTACATTTTCACAAGCGTAACATGCGGTAAATATTTCCTGGCGTCGATAAAAGTTTGACACCGCCTCATTCTCTGCGGCAATAATCCGACTTTTTCATCGACCCATTGTGACGTCACCACCGGAACAACAAAACAAAATAAATACCTCATGCGGGAATGAAACTGTCTGTTTGTGAACCAGCCCAGCACAAGGCGAGGAGAAGATCTGAGGCGACGGGAATGACGAAATAAGTCTAAACATAAGATTTAAATATAAGTATTTTAAATGAAGATAGGAAACATCAGCCTACAACATCGCACCCAGATACGGAAACCTGTCGCTGAAGTGTTGGAAGTCGTCCTGTTTGGATAAGGTGAATATAATTATTTTAAATTTTAGTTAGTTGTGAGTCTTTTGTTTCCAGAAGGAGAGTTGGTTAGTCGACTTGTTGAAAACGTGGTGAATTCTTAAGAAGTTAATTATAATATAGTTAATTGTGACGGTTTATAGTTAAATTATTCCTTAAGAATAACCATAGTGAATTTTATTTTCTCCCAAAGAAAACAACTGATTTAATGTATAAGCATTAATCCAAGTTGTACATTTATTTCTTAAGCAACTCAATCTACAATGATTGGAATGGTGAGTTCTTAAGAATGTAATCTAGTACAAACTAAATAATATTATACTCAGTTATCATAGTCATAAGATAAACTGCACATTAGGAGAAAACCACAGTGTTTTATTTTCTCCCAGCTAAACAACTTAGTTAATGTATAAACATTAGACACATGTTGTAAATTTTATTTCTTAAGCAACTCAATCTACAATGAATTAGAGTAACTTAAGACTTAAGGAAACTATTGTAAAT
Organism: Cepaea hortensis; assembly: GCA_963921405.1. Classification (NCBI taxonomy): domain Eukaryota; kingdom Metazoa; phylum Mollusca; class Gastropoda; order Stylommatophora; family Helicidae; genus Cepaea; species Cepaea hortensis. Next base: position 90,223,277 of record OY992876.1, read on the forward strand.
GTGTAAACACTGGTAAGTCAAACTAGTGTAATGTGTAATTAGTCAGTAGATTTAATTTTAACGTGAGCACATGTGCAAACAAATAGTTTTCTGGTAGTTCATGAACACATGAGAACCAAAAAGAGTTCTACAGATATCATAATTTGTGTGATGGTACAGCACACATGGGGTAAGGCAAATAGATAGACATGGCTGTTAACCATGGGGAATAATAATATTTGTGCCACATAATAGTGCGTAACCAACCACCATGCAAGAAGTATTTTAATTCATAATGTCTGAATGTGAATTGGATATATCACCTAAATTGTATGTATTTTATGAGAGCATGTGACAACTCCTGGATTTCATGTTGCTAAATCCTGGGTGAATTTCATAAGTGTGTCTAATGATCACATGTCTGTGTCATTGAAGAGCATGCTTGTGTCATGTGTGGTTCATCATTGTTAAACAGATGTGAATGTATCATTTGATAAAACCCATCAGCATGCATGACTAAATATCCATGAAATAGTATAAGTTAGGTTGAAGGATGAGATTTCCTTGTAATGTCATTCTTGTGAATCTGTGAATGTATTCTGTGTAAAGCACCTACATATGCATGATTGTCATCCATACAGATATGATTGTGTCTGATGAATGGGTGAGATCTCATTGTGATGTCAATGGTGTTAACATTTAAGGTTATCATTGGGAAATCACATAAGTACCCACCTTACATGCCAATATGAAGGATGTGTGATGAATGATTCCTATATGATCACCCATACCAATATGAATGTGTCTATGGACTGAGTGAAATGATCATCCATACATATGAATGATGTATGAGAGAGTGAATTGAACCCACATGCAAAGATGGATATGGTGACTGATGCATGAGGAGTTTGAGTGAGTAAAGTTACAGGCTGAGAGAGAGGGAGTATAAGCCAACAGTCAATCTCAGAATAGCCAGCAACTTGATGTGAAATGCCAGGACTATCACCAGAGAACTGCTTCGGCATACCCCATAAACTAAATAATAATTTAGGACACTCCGGCGCATATCATTCATGTTACAATCATTTAGTTTTGTGCGCTAAGCACGACACAACCAATATCATACATTACGCATATTACAGCATCTGTATGTGTAATGCAAAATCCCACTTTGCATTTCATGTCACTACTGTTAACACATATGGTCTGGTGTAATGATAATAATGTACTACAAAGATGATGATGATGACTGTAATGTAATGAAAATGATGTACTAATGATTATGATGATAATGTTAGAAGGATGTAATAATTTCTAATGTCATAAACATGATAATAATGTAATCATGATGATGATGAGAATGATTATAATAAGCATGATGATGCGGATAGCTGAAGTACACTCTTAGTATAGAAACGGTGAAGAGGGGGGGGGGGGGGAATATACTCTCCATACAACTTTGGACTAAAAAGAGAAGTCACCTGAATACTATACAAGAATGGATACCATAATGTACTTATATTGCTTATAAACAAACACTCATTGCAATGGGGACTGATTTTTAAAAGCCCTTAATGTATGAGACCCTTTTCCTGAATAGAAAAAGATGATGAAGAGAATGGTCAACATAATTGTCAAATTCTAAATCACTCAAGGTATTACTTAAACTATAGACTTGAGGACAGGCATAAGTGAAGATGAAACTGCACATCTGCTAGTTAAACATTGAACAACTGATAGTGGAAGATTGGAGTGAAAGCAAACAACTATGTTGGTGATAACTAATTGAGAACACCAAGACTATCTTTCTTCTATGTTTATTTTCTCTAAGAACAAGATTCCTTTTATTGTTTTCACTGGTTATGTTCTTAGGCTTTTACATTTCATTTCTAATGTCACATTTATGATATCAATAGAATTATGAGATTGATTGAATTTCAGGTAGTGGTCTTATTCATGTCAATCCAGACCTGACTTGGTGAAGATTGAATGCAGCACCTGTTGAGTGAGCACATTGTTGAGTGATGCCCTTGATAGAGTAGCACAGAAACTTATCTACCTGCGACCATTCCATTTGTCTCATAGGAGAGTAATCTTTATTTAAACATTTACCTGCCAAACAATGGAAAGGAAAACCAAGAGCCAACTTATGTTCTAAGACCTGGAACACTAAGACTACAGAAAATACAGCAATTAATTGATAGCCAAAGGGATTCCCAAAGCTGGAAGTGGAGAATTCTTAGTGTAGACAGTTCTTTTTTTCCCCAAATCATCCAGGCCAGTAAAAGATTAGCAGTACATGCCACTGAGAAAAGAATATCTCTGTTAATACACACATTATAATTGGCACATCAATTCTGTATATTTCCTGTATATGTATATGTCCTTATTTTATGACAGGAAATTGTAATTTTGAATGCAATTTACAAAATCCATGTTTGTGTTTATTAAATCATTTTTTAAAAATGAGGTCATGTCATGTATTGGTTGTATTTTACTTGTCATAGTCAAATTGTTTTAAACTACCCTAGATAGAATTAATTAGTTGGTAGAGGAGAGGCAAGGAACCACTTAAAGGATATTTTGGGTATAAAAGGGAATACAACTTTTTCAGTTATTTCCTGAAGGTATTCCTTGGTTCTCTAAAACTCTATTTCTGATCTCAAACAATTGAGTCAGTACAGCTAAATTAATTAAACGGGCAGGATCACATTGGGAAAACGGATTTTGCATCCTCTATCTCTTTGGGGTTGAGCCATCAATCTCGACGTATCCGACAATCATGAAGCAATTATGCAATCACTCACCTACACCAAATATACTCATCAAAAACAAACAAGGTAAACATTCTTATCCGATGACCTTCAAAAGCAACGATGGGCAGAACATTTCAAAGAAATATTAAATAGACCACAGCCTGACACTGTTCCAAACCTGGATGGAGAAATTACTATGCCCCCACTAGATGCCTCCTGCGAATCATTCACCATGGAAGAGATTAAGGCAGCCATAAAAAATTGAAGAACAACAAAGCTGTTGTTGAAGATGACATCTCAGGAGAAATGCTCAAAGCAGCAGATGAGAACACCTTACAACGTTTGTTACAGCTGATCAACGAAATCTGGCAAAGCGAATCCCCACCACAACAGTGGAAAGATGGTGTAATTTTCAAACTGCCCAAAAAGGCTATATGTCTTATTGCAATAACTGGTGTGGTATCACTTTATTGTCAGTACCAGGAAAACATTTTTGTAGCATGTTACTTGAGAGATTGAAAAAGGCTATAGATGAAAGGCTCAGAGAAGAGCAAACAGGCTTCAGACCAAAACGGTCTTGCATAGACCACATTTTCACCCTCAGAATAATCATTGAAGACTCCGTAGAATTCCAATCAAAATTAATCACCAACTTTGTCGACTTTTAAAAAGCCTTCGACAGTATCCACCGTCCTTCACTTTGGAATCTACTTAACATCTATGGTTTCCCTACCAAATATACAAACGTCATAAAATCTTTCTACAAAAAGACACGTTGCTGTGTAAGAACAGAAACAGGCAACTCTGACTGGTTCTCAGTCGAAACAGGAGTGAAACAGGGTTGTGTCTTATCACCGATGCTCTTTGGAATAGCTATCGATTGGGTCATGCGCAAATGCACAAACAACACAAGTATGGGTATCCATTGGGTTGACAAAATTCTAGAAGACCTGGACTTTGCCGATGACATAGTGCTTTTGAGTTCAACACACCCAGATGCCCAAGAGAAAATAAATCATCTCCAAAATGTTTCAGGGCAAATTGGTCTCCAAATTAACACCACAAAAACAAAAGACTATTGATCTTACCTACAGTTCAGATGACACCAAATTAAACAGCTACGTTCTGGAAAAAGTCAGCAGCTTCACATACCTAGGAAGCAAAATGACATCTACAGGGGACTCAACACCAGAAATATCATCTAGAATCGCATTGACATCTGGTGCCTTCAATAAACTGTCAAACATCTGGAAGTCAAGACACTCAGCAAACTCACAAAACTTAAAATCTTCAACTCTTATGTGATTCCAGTGTTAACGTATGGATGTGAAAGTTGGAAATCAACGGTAGCGTTAGATAAAAAAATTAGATAATTTTGAGAACAAATGTCTTAGTAGACTTCTAAACATCCACTAGACAGACTTCAGAACCAATACGAAAATAAGACAAGAGACTAAGCAAGATACAGTATCCAATTTCATAAGAAGACGCCGTTGGAACTACATCGGCCATGTACTCAGAATGGACAAGACAAGACTCCCCTACCAAGCCCTCATATGGTCACCGGTAGGGAAAAGAAAACGGGGAAGACCAAGAGAGACCCTGCGTAGAACCATCATCAGAGAAGGCTCATTCAATGGCCAAGTAAACATCCAGGATCTACAACAGGTAGCAGCGAATCGCCAAGCATGGAGAGTCAGGACTTCTGCCCTATGCGCCGCCTTAGGCTCAAGAGGAAATACAAACTAACTAACTAATTGTTTCGTGTTCATAGAAGTAGAAGAAAGGAGTAGAGACTAGAGGATGGACTAGACAACATAAATAAACAAGATGTATTGTTTGGTGCTCACAGAAGTAGAGGAAATAAGTAGAGGCTTGAGGATGGACTAGACAACATAAATAAACAAGATGTATTGTTTGGTGCTCATAGAAGTAGAGATTAGAGGATGGACCAGACAACATAAATAAACAAGATGTATTGTTTGGTGCTCACAGAAGTAGAAGAAATAAGTAGAGGCTAGAGGATGGACTAGACAACATAAATAAACATGATGTATTGTTTGGTGTTCATAGAAGTAGAAGAAAGAAGTAGAGACTAGAGGATGGACTAGACAACATAAATAAACAAGATGTATTGTTTGACTCTCATAGAAGTAGAAGAAATAAGTAGAGACTAGAGGATGGACTAGACAACATAAATAAACAAGATGTATTGTCTGGTGCTCATAGAAGTAGAAGAAATAAGTAGAGGCTAGAGGATGGACTAGACAACATAAATAAACATGATGTATTGTTTGGTGCTCACAGAAGTAGAAGAAATAAGTAGAGGCTAGAGGATGGACTAGACAACATAAATAAACAAGATGTATTGTTTGACTCTCATAGAAGTAGAAGAAATAAGTAGAGACTAGAGGATGGACTAGACAACATAAATAAACAAGATGTATTGTTTGGTGTTCATAGAAGTAGAAGAAAGAAGTAGAGACTAGAGGATGGACTAGACAACATAAATAAACAAGATGTATTGTTTGACTCTCATAGAAGTAGAAGAAATAAGTAGAGACTAGAGGATGGACTAGACAACATAAATAAACAAGATGTATTGTCTGGTGCTCATAGAAGTAGAAGAAAGAAGTAGAGACTAGAGGATGGACTAGACAACATAAATAAACAAGATGTATTGTTTGACTCTCATAGAAGTAGAAGAAATAAGTAGAGACTAGAGGATGGACTAGACAACATAAATAAACAAGATGTATTGTTTGGTGTTCATAGAAGTAGAAGAAATAAGTAGAGACTAGAGGATGGACTAGACAACATAAATAAACAAGATGTATTGTTTGACTCTCATAGAAGTAGAAGAAATAAGTAGAGACTAGAGGATGGACTAGACAACATAAATAAACATGATGTATTGTTTGGTGTTCATAGAAGTAGAAGAAAGAAGTAGAGACTAGAGGATGGACTAGACAACATAAATAAACAAGATGTATTGTTTGACTCTCATAGAAGTAGAAGAAATAAGTAGAGACTAGAGGATGGACTAGACAACATAAATAAACAAGATGTATTGTCTGGTGCTCATAGAAGTAGAAGAAATAAGTAGAGACTAGAGGATGGACTAGACAACATAAATAAACATGATGTATTGTTTGGTGTTCATAGAAGTAGAAGAAAGAAGTAGAGACTAGAGGATGGACTAGACAACATAAATAATCAAGATGTATTGTTTGACTCTCATAGAAGTAGAAGAAATAAGTAGAGACTAGAGGATGGACTAGACAACATAAAAAAACAAGATGTATTGTTTGGTGTTCATAGAAGTAGAAGAAATAAGTACAGACTAGAGGATGGACCAGACAACATAAATAAACAAGATGTATTGTTTGGTGTTCATAGAAGTAGAAGAAAGAAGTAGAGACTAGAGGATGGACCAGACAACATAAATAAACAAGATGTATTGTTTGACTCTCATAGAAGTAGAAGAAATAAGTAGAGACTAGAGGATGGACTAGACAACATAAATAAACAAGATGTATTGTTTGGTGTTCATAGAAGTAGAAGAAAGAAGTAGAGACTAGAGGATGGACTAGACAACATAAATAAACAAGATGTATTGTTTGACTCTCATAGAAGTAGAAGAAAGAAGTAGAGACTAGAGGATGAACTAGACAACATAAATAAACAAGATGTATTGTTTGGTGTTCATAGAAGTAGAAGAAAGAAGTAGAGACTAGAGGATGGACTAGACAACATAAATAAACATGATGTATTGTTTGGTGCTCACAGAAGTAGAAGAAATAAGTACAGACTAGAGGATGGACCAGACAACATAAATAAACACGATGTATTGTTTGGTGCTCACAGAAGTAGAAGAAATAAGTAGAGACTAGAGGATGGACCAGACAACATAAATAAACAAGATGTATTGTTTGGTGCTCATAGAAGTAGAAGAAGGAAGTAGAGACAAGTGGATCAAAATTCACCCACCCACATATCCTCCACCACCCACGCGCAGATCCCCAACCACCCAGTCAAACACACATCCCCCAACCACATATCCCCACCTACACACACACATATCCCCGCCATCCCACACATCACGCACCTACCCACACACAAAACTAACATCCACTCACATATCCCCCTCTTTCACACATCCCCCACCCACAAATTCTCCCCCCACCCACCCACACATCCCACGCCCACACACACACTCACACACATACATCCCCACCCCAACCTACACACACTCACCCACCCACAAATCCTCCACACCCCCCCCCCCCCCCAATCACTCATCCCCCGATCACACATACCTTAACCACACATCCCCCACCCACACACACCCTGCCCATGCACTCACACACACATCTCCCCACCCATACACACATCCTCCAAACACACATCCCCACCCACCAACACATCCCCATCCACAAACACATACCTCCCACTCACACACACCCCCATCACTCACACACCTCCCCACCCACACACATCTTCCCACCCACACACACATCATCCACCCATACACTCATCTCCCACATATATCCACCCATCCCTCACCCACTCACACCCACACACCCCTCCACCAACCCATCAACACATACATCTCCTATCTACCAACCCACACTCACACCCCATCCACCCAGGAAAACACACATCCCCCCTCACATACATCCTTTACCCATCCGCACATTCCACACCAATTCACACCTACCCCACCTACCCACACACACACATCCCTCAGTATAGACTAGACGATGGACAAGACTACATAAATAATCAAGGTGTATTTTTTGGTGCTCATAGAAGTGAAAGAAGGAAGTAGAGACTAGAGAACATACTAGACAAGATAAATAAACAAGATGTATTGTTTGATGCTCCCAGCAGTAGAAGAGTGTGAGACTTACCAGACGTGACAACAAGATAACACCCAGCATTAGAAGAGTGTGAGATTTACCAGATGTGACAAGAATACTCAGCAGTAGAAGAGTGTGAGACTTGCCAGACGTGACAACAAGACAACACCCAGCAGTAGAAGAGTGTGAGACTTACCAGACGTGACAACAAGATAACACCCAGCATTAGAAGAGTGTGAGATTTACCAGATGTGACAAGAATACCCAGCAGTAGAAGAGTGTGAGACTTACCAAACGTGACAACAACACCCAGGGAGTAGAAGAGCGTGAGACAAACCGGACGAGACAACAAGATAACACCCATCAGTAGAAGAGTGTGAGACTTACCAAACAAGGCAACAACACCCATCAGTAGAAGAGTGTGAGACTTGTCAGACGTGACAACAAGACAACAACATCCAGCAGTAGAAATTGTGACATACCAGACGTGACAACAACACCCAGCAGTAGAAATTGTGACTTACTAGACGTGACAACAACACCCAGAAGTAGAAATTGTGACTTACCAGACGTGACAACAACACCCAGCAGTAGAAATTGTGACTTACCAGACGTGACAACAACACCCAACAGTAGAAATTGTGACTTACCAGACGTGACAACAATAACCAGTAGTAGAAATTGTGACTTGTCAGTCGTGACAACAAGACAACAACACCCAGCAGTAGAAATTGTGACTTACCAGACGTGACAACAACACCCAGCAGTAGAAATTGTGACTTACCAGACGTGACACAAAGACAACATCCAGCAGTAGAAATTGTGACTTACCAGACGTGACAACACCCAGCAGTAGAAATTGTGACTTACCAGACGTGACAACAGACAACACCCAGCAGTAGAAATTGTGACTTACCAGACGTGACAACACCCAGCAGTAGAAGAGTGTGAGACTTACCAGACGAGACAAGAACACCCAGGAGTAGAAGAGTGTGGGAGTTTCCAGACGTGACAACAAGATAACACTCAGAAATAGAAGAGTGTGAGACCTACCAAACGTGACAACACCCAGCAGTAGAAGAGTGTGAGACTTACCAGACGAGACAAGAACACACAGGAGTAGAAGATTGTGAGAGTTTCCAGACCTGACAACAAGACAACACCCAGGAGTACAAGAGTGTGAGACTTACCAGACGTGACAACAAGACAACACGCAGCAGTAGAAGTGTGTGAGACTTGCCAGACGTGACAACAAGACAAAACCCAGCAGCACAAGAATGTGAGACTTACCAGACGTGACAACAAGACAACACCCAGCAGCACAAGAATGTGAGACTTACCAGACGTTACGAGAAGACAACACCCAGGAGTACAAGAGTGTGAGACTTACCAGACGTGACAACAAGACAACACTCAGCAGTAGAAGTGTGTGAGACTTGCCAGACATGACAACAACACCCAGCAGTAGAAGCGCGTGAGACTTACCAGACGTGACAACAACATCCATCAGCAGAAGAGTGTTAGACTTGCCAGACGTGACAACAAGACAACACGCAGCAGTAGAAGTGTGTGGGACTTACCAGACGTGACAACAACATCCATCAGCAGAAGAGTGTTAGACTTACCAGATGTGACAACAAGACATCACGCAGCAGTAGAAGAGTGTTAGACTTACCAGATGTGACAACAAGACATCACGCAGCAGTAGAAGAGTGTTAGACTTACCAGATGTGACAACAAGACATCACGCAGCAGTAGAAGAGTGTTAGACTTACCAGACGTGACAACAAGATTACATCCAGAAATAGAAGGGTCTGAAACATACCAGACGTGACAACAACACCCAGCAGTAGGAATTGTGACTTGTCAGACGTGACAACAAGACAACAACACCCAGCAGTAGAAATTGTGACTTACCAGACGTGACAACAACACCCAGCAGTAGAAATTGTGACTTACCAGACGTGACAAAAAGACAACACCCAGCAGTAGAAATTGTGACTTACCAGACGTGACAACAACACCCAGCAGTAGAAATTGTGACTTACCAGACGTGACAACAACACCCAGCAGTAGAAATTGTGACTTACCAGACGTGACAAAAAGACAACACCCAGCAGTAGAAATTGTGACTTACCAGACGTGACAACACCCAGCAGTAGAAGAGTGTGAGACTTACCAGACGAGACAAGAACACCCAGAGTAGAAGAGTGTGAGAGTTACCAGACGTGACAACAAGATAACACTCAGAAATAGAAAAGTGTGAGACCTACCAAACGTGACAGCAACACCCAGCAGTAGAAGAGTGTGAGACTTACCAGACGTGACAACAAGACAACACCCAGCAGCACAAGAATGTGAGACTTACCAGACGTTACGAGAAGACAACATCCAGGAGTACAAGAGTGTGAGACTTACCAGACGTGACAACAAGACAACACTCAGCAGTAGAAGTGTGTGAGACTTGCCAGACGTGACAACAACATCCATCAGCAGAAGAGTGTTAGACTTGTCAGACGTGACAACAACATCCATCAGCAGAAGAGTGTTAGACTTACCAGATGTGACAACAAGACATCACGCAGCAGTAGAAGGGTGTTAGACTTACCAGATGTAACAACAAGACATCACGCAGCAGTAGAAGAGTGTTAGAATTACCAGACGTGACAACAAGATTACACCCAGAAATAGAAGAGTCTGAAACATACCAGACGTGACAACAACACCCAGCAGTAGAAGGGTATGAAACTTACCAGACGGGACAACAAGACAACACCCATCAGTAGAAGGGTGTGAAACTGACCAGACGTGACAACAAGACACCACCCAGCAGTATAAGGATGTGAAACTGACCAGACGTGACAACAAGACAACACCCAGCAGTAGAAGAGTGTGGAACTGACAGACGTGACAACAAGACAATACCCAGCAATAGAAGAGTGTGGAACTGACAGACGTGACAACAAGTCAATACCCAGCAGCAGAAGAGTGTGGAACTGACAGACGTGACAACAAGACACCACCCAGCAGTAGAAGAGTGTGGAACTGACAGACGTGCTAACAAGATAACACCCAACAGTAGAAGAGTGTGGAACTGACAGACGTGACAACAAGACAACACCCAGCAGTAGAAGGGTATGAAACTGACCAGACGTGGCAACAAGACAATACCCAACAGTAGAGGTGTGTGAAACTGACCAGACGTGACAACAAGACAACACCCAGCAGTAGAAGACTGTGGAACTGACAGACGTGACAACAAGACAACACCCAGAAGTAGAAGAGTGTGGAACTGACAGACGTGACAACAAGACAACACCCAACAGTAGAAGAGTGTGGAACTGACAGACGTGACAACAAGACAACACCCAACAGTAGAAGAGTGTGGAACTGACAGACGTGGCAACAATACAACTCCCAGCAGTAGAAAGGTGTGAAACTGACCAGACGTGACAACCGACCAGACGTTAACTAGAAGACAATAAAGAATTCAACAAAATCCAGACAATGAAACTCAGAAACTGCAGGAAACAAAACGAGCAACACTATATCCGAAAGTTCAAGCTGAAAGAAAACATCACAGATCTCCCAACAGTAACCTGTCTACAGACAAACAGATGAACGGGGGCATCAACATCTTCTTTCCAAAATTAGATTGGATTAATTAATTCTTTACTTACCCCCAACTCCCGATTGCCTGGGGACGAGAAAACAAGAATGGCCATACTTGTGTGTGATCTCCTTATCGAGGCCAGTCATCGCCAGCAATAGCAACGTACCTGCTCATTTGTTCCCTGGCTCAGACGTTTTGCACGATTAGAGATAGAGTGTGTTTGTTCTCTTGGGGGAGTTCAACGCCTTAGCACAAAATATAAATATCCCGAAATGAGCCGATAACACAGTTTTGATTGCGGAATTTGGGGAGCAATTCTGAGCAGAGCGCTGGCGGCGAGAGTGAAGGAGTTTGTCATTGAAATGTAAAGATATTTCATTGAAGATATTGTCGTTGGGATGTAAAGAGCTCATCATCATTATCATCATCATGTACCTTGCCACCTGGCGTGTGAATTCATGTTTCACCAAGGATGTTGGTTCATGGTGTTCTGGATATCTCTCATGGTGATATTACTCTAAGCCACTGTCTGAATTCATCCAGCATCAGTTCTCTCTGTCTACCTCTTTCCCTCTAATTTTTCCAGTTGCCATAATATTCTCCAATGCCTTTCTTCTCTTCTCAAGACCAAAGACAGCTCTTTGTCTCTTTTCTATGGTTGTATATAAAGTTCTACTTGCATTAGCCTTTTCCAGACAATTACATCTGTCTGCGGTTGTTTGTATTATGAACTGCATGTTCAGAAAATTGTGAACTAGCTGGTTTTGCCTTATAGAATAATGCGTGTACAACTACTGGTTTTCTAGCGACTGCTGCTTCCGTCGACGATGAACTGTAATTTTAATTGCTGACTGTTGTGTTGCCATTCTGGCAGCAGTCGTTTGCATGTACTTGACTTTGCGTGCTGTTGGGTTGTCGGTACTGCTGTTGGTTCCACTTTTCACATGGGACAGTGGGGATCATTTTGTGTGATATTCACTGGCACAGGAACGGAGCATTATAGGGGTGAAATTGGCCGTGAAGTTGGAAGCGCGACTAACTGACTGACTAACAAACTTCCACACAATCACTGTTAGAATCTCCGGCAATCCAAGATATTCACAACATTCGTCTCAGGAACCACATCTCCGTTGCTTTCAAAGATCATTCTCATGTATTCATTCACACTCCATGATTTCTTCTTCTTCTTCTTCTTCTTCTTCTTCTTCTTCTTCTTCTTCTTCTTCTTCTTCTTCTTCTTCTTCTTCTTCTTCTTCTTCTTCTTCTTCTTCTTCTTCTTCTTCTTCTTCTTCTTCTTCTTCTTCTTCTTCTTCTTC
>OY992876.1:90236002-90274924 GCA_963921405.1 Cepaea hortensis
GAAGAAGAAGAAGAAGAAGAAGAAGAAGAAGAAGAAGAAGAAGAAGAAGAAGAAGAAGAAGAAGAAGAAGAAGAAGAAGAAGAAGAAGAAGAAGAAGAAGAAGAGGTAAAATAAGAAGAATTAACGTAACAAAACAAAAAGGGGTGTAAGAACACGGCTATTCAACCCATATTCTGATGCCTGGTGACATAACAGCGCCCGAGCTCCATATCTGTCTTAATTTTTAGACGAGAATGTGGCAGATCTATAAACATCTACCCACGCAGTCGGTTCCAGGAGATGACTGGAATGATTAATTCATGTGGAATTATAACGGATTTCATTAATCCTCTAGGCTCGTCTCCTCGGCACAGACGCAATGAAAGCGAAACGGACAAGTATGTTTTTGTATTTGTGGGTATATTACCTGCGATTTGTAATCTGCCTCTCCTGTCAGCTACCGAGTTAAATCAACAAATAATCAGAACACAAGTCTTTATTCTAATCAAGTATGAGTAGCAGTGTTGCTTGTACACTTAATACGAATACCCTCTTCTGACAACAGTCAACTTCGCATTTATATCCTACTAGCTGACCCTGCCCGGCTTCGCCCAGACCCTGGTGGGGATCTCATTTAATTCATATAAGTAGGTCATATAAGTTCTCGTTCCCGTTACCGACTGTCTGTCTGTCTGTCTGTCTGTCTGTCTGTCTGTCTGTCTGTCTGTCTGACCCGGCCCGGCATTTCCCAGCTCCTGATGTGGAGCATCTCATTTAATTCATATAAGTAGTCATATAAGTTCCCGTTCCCGACTGTCTATCTGTCTGTCTATCTGTCTGCCTGACCCTGTCCGGCTTCATTAAAATCATACAACAAAAAAAAGTAACTTAAAAGAACGTTCTTCCACACACCATCCATTATTTTTAATGAAAACTCTTTCTAATCACCTGCATGACTACAGTAACTTCTTAAGCAAAAAAAGATGAGTTACAATGTTATGCATTGTGCATCATTTTTATGAAAACTTTGAAAATGCCTTACAGATTGTATCATTATTTATTATAACTCATATGCCGGTACATAACTATGGACAAAGAGTTTATAAATCTTTGAAAACGATGCCACAATATGACTATAAGTTATACAGAAAAGTTATGCCCCTTGAAATAACTTTTACAGAGTTAGGTCCCCTGAAATATATGAAATTATGATGAAAAATGAAAAATGAAATAATACTGAGTAAGCAGGCGATTTTCACACTAACAAAATATCACAGTTGTCAGCTCTGGAATGAAAGGAAGGCGTGTAGAAAATTTCATCTCAATCGGATGGGCCGTTCGCGAACAAATAAAGGCCATACGGACAGAGATACATAAATACATACAGAGATACATACGCACAAGTCTTTTTTATATATAAGAAGATTTATGGCTTACTCGTTCGCAAGATTATTTATATTATGGACCATAATATAATTTCTCTTCTAGGTTGAACGGGGTAGGGAAGTGGTGGAGCATGAACAAAGCGTCTTTTATTTGCACCGAACATGTGAAGTATGCATTTGTTTCTTCGTAGAGTGTTCCCGCTTTTGTGCACTGGGCAGTGCGCGATATTATCCGGAACTGTTGTTTCATCGATATTTCAGAACAGGTTGAATTGGCAGTACAAGCTAGTTATATTTTGATACCTGCAGCCAAAGATTTAATTACGACCAAGAAAAAGCAACATAGGCCTACGCATGGATTACATCAGACATGTTAGAATTAATAAAACAACGAAGGGAACTGAAACAGAAAGGAGTTGAATCCGATAACAGCCGGATAAAATATAAATCTTTAACTCGAGAAATAAGAAATAACACAAGAAAGGATAAAAACCAATATATGCAAGATTGCTGTACCAGAATAAAGCAATATCATAAAACTGGAAATGTTCAAAGAAATGAAGTTATTGACAAGAAATGTTCAACCTCAATTAAATGTTATCTATGACAAGTTGGGAAATAACTTAACAGAATCTAAACAAATTCTAGAAAAACGGCAATAATACTGCAGTGGAATGTATGATATGAATGACAGTGAGCATATGAATGAGGTACGTGAACCAATGACAGCAGAGACAGAACTTGAACCCTTATTAGATGAAATTGCATGGGTAATAAAGAACCTGTAGAATGGTAAAACACCTGGATTTGATGAGATGCCAGCTGAACTAATTAAAGCGGGAGGAGAAGAAAGCATACAAATCTATCACGCATTGTGTAAAAAGATAACGAAATATGGTATATGGCCAAAATTGGAAGAGAACTATATTCATTCCAAAACCAAAAAATGGCAACCTGAAATTATGCATCAACTATAAAAGTGTTGCCCTGATGAGTCATGCAAATAAAATTCTACTAAAAATCATAATGGTAAGACTTCGTAAGAGAATATAAAAAAGAAATTACCGTGGGTCAAGCTTGATTTAGACAAGGAAGAGGAACAAAAGATCACATACTCAACATGCGTTTAATAATAGAGAAATGCAGAGAATTTAATGTAAACATATTCTCATGTTGTGTGGATTATTCAAAGGACTGTGTGCAACATCAGAAACGTTGGAACATCATGAAGAATATGGGCTTTCCATCACATGTAATACAACTCATAAAAATGTTCTATATAGACCAACAGGCAGCGGTTAGAATAGATGGCAAGACATCAGATTGGTTTGACATCAAGCAAGGAGTCTTCAGGGCTGTGTGCTGTCCCCCTATTTGTTTAACCTGTTCGCCGAAAATATAATGATAAATACCAGAGATGATATAAACTGTGAGCAATATGATCAATACCTTAGAAGAATATGGAATAGACCAATTCACCAGACAGCTGAATGAAATACATGGTACTGGAGATAAAGCTCCTGAATTATGTAAGTCTATATTAACTGCAATTCCGAATAAATCAGGAGCCTTGGAATGTGATCAACATCGAACGATTATTATAACGAGCCACATCACGAAGATTTTGCTGAGAATTATCATGCAAAGAGTTAGGAAGAAAATACAACCCAAAATAGGAGAAGTATAATGTGGGTTTGTAGAAGGCAAAGGTACGGTGAATGATGTGTATATACTGAGAACAGTAATTGAACGTTCTATAGAAGTAAACAAAGATCTATATCTTTGCTTTATTGACTACACAAAGGCTTACAATAAAGTGAGACATGTCGACATGATAAGTGTCGGATATGTTTGGAGTAGTGTCCCAAAGAGATAAAGTATACTAAGTTCCTCTTTCTCTATGTGATCCTGCCCGTTATAATTAATTAAGCTAGCACTGGCTCAAATGCTTAATTTAATATCTAGAGTTTCAGAGAACCAAAGAATTCCTACAGGAAATAATGAAAAGTTTTCCTGAAACTCAACAATATCAGTAACTTTTAGAAAATTTCAAAAAAAATAAAGTTTTACATTTGTAGTTTGGTGTAAGTGTCAAACGTTTGGCCTCAAGTTATTCCAGATTGTGACACGTATGGCACAACTGAATGGTGGGGTCAATCGATGATTCTTAGATAACAAATATTTAAATCCTTTCTCTCAAATTCTCGTATGCAAATTTAAGTATTATATAATTCATTCACTCGCTCAGTCATAATTAATTAATTATGGTAATTAATGAATGCGTCTGCTATCGCAGTAAATCTGGAACAAATGGGAAATGATTCTCGCTTAAGCAAACTGTTGTAGTCGGCTGCCTTGGGAAACGGTGTCGTTCACCTAACACAGTTCATATTTGGAATTGAAATCGTTGGCTCATTTTAGTGCAATATGTACACAGGATTCTCAAATGCTGAAAAGTTAACTTTCGCTAGTTCTATACTCTACATAGTAATGCACTTGAGAAATATTATAACTGTCATTGTCTCTGTACACTACATTCATTTATTCACCACATTCACGGTTTAAAAATGTACTATGTAACGAAAACAAGAAATAGTCCATATCACATTAACTTAAGTTATATCAGCGCTATCATTTGACGGGGTGATGTACTGCGCTAGTATGTGATTTTGCCTTCTAGGCGATAACAATACCTGTCTTATGCTTTGCGCTCAGGCGTAGTTAGACCGTTGGTGGACTCATCGAGAGGAATCCTAGACAAGAGGTCAGCGATTGTGTTGTCTGTGCCGTTAATAAGACGTACTTCGAAGCTGTAGTTCTGTAGTAGCAGTGCCCATCTAGCTATGCGATGATTTGATGGTGTCCTCTGCATTATAACTTTTAGTGGGCTGTTATCGGACTCTACAATGAAGTGTTTGCCCAACAAATATCTGGCTAATCTCGACAAGGAATACACCAGAGCTAAACATTCCAATTCCGGCGCCCTGTATTTACATTCACATGGTGATAACTAACGGCCGACATATACAACTGGATGTAGAACGTTGTCGTAAGTCTGTAGGAGAACACCAGCGAGGCCCACGCCGCTTAAATCAGTCTTGACCGTGAAAGGAAGGTTCACGTTTGGTAATTTGAGGATTGGTGGAGATGAAAAATATTGCTGTATTTTTGTAAGAGCATTTTTCAGATCTAAACTGTGCACAATCTTTGTAGGTTGACGTTTCGTCAATAGATTAGTAAAAATTTCTGTTAGGTCTGCAAACTTTGGTATGAAATTCCTGTAATAGTTCACCAAACCTAACATGCTTCTTACTACCTTCTTCGTTGTTGGAAGAGATAAATTCAAAATTCTAGATACAGTTTTATCATCACTTGTAATATTAACATCACCAATTTTATAACCCAAAAAACATATTTGTTGAAAAGCGATTTCAATATTTGCTGGTTTCACAGTCAGGCCGTGTTGCCTGATAGGTTAAAGGTTTGTCGTAATGTTACTATGTGTTCTGTCATACTGTTGGTATTATGCATCTCTCGTCTATCATGTCAGTACATGCGGTACGTCTTGTAGGAGTAGTCTTGTCATTGTCACATGAGATGAGTGTGTTTTGGCTGAGGTCAATGTAACACACTGTCTTTGATGGAAATTCAGTTGTATGCTAGATGATATTACCTGTATTGTCCTCTGTAGTCCATGATTGCATGTCACTATTTGTTGTGCTTTGCACTGATGGTGACGAGTCTGTTATGTGTTTATTGCCGTTGTTACAGTTTGGCGTTGATTCTGTGTGTAGTATGATGATGCACTGTCGTGTCGGCTGGTTATTTCCCTTTTGGGTCTGGTTTGTCAGTCTGCTGTGGTGTTTAATGTTTGTTTTACTTTTTATGTCGGTGGAGTCTCTCGAACGTTCTATAGAAGTAAACAAAGATCTACACCTTTGCTTTTTTGACTACACAAAGGCTTTCGATAAAGTGAGACATGTCAACATGATAAGGATGCTTGAGGATCTACAGATTGATGGAAAAGACATAAGACTTGTAAAAACATATATTGGAAACAACAAGCTGCCATAAGAGTTGATAATGAAGTAAGCCAATATCAGCCTATTAAGAGAGGTGTGAGACAGGGATGTGTAATGTCTCCAGATCTGTTTTACCTGTACAGTGAAAGTATTTTCAGAAATATTGAAGATATGGAAGGAATCAACATTGGGGGACGATGCACAAATAACATTAGATATGCAGATGATACAGTCTTGATTGCAGACAATGAACAGGACCTGCAAAATTTAGTAGATGCGGTTGTTACACACAGTGAACAAATAGGATTAGAATTAAATTGTAAAAAGACAGATTATGGTCGTCACTAGGAAGAACGAAATACCACAATGTAATATACAAGTAAATGGGAATATTCAACAAGTGAATAGGTACAATTATCTTGGAACAGTAATAACCTCTGATGGGAGATGCCTTGAAGAGATTAGAACAAGAATCGCCATGGCAAAAGTAGCCTTTAGCAAGATGAAAAACATACTGACCAATAAAAAGATGGCAATTGAAACGAGAAAAAGAGTGTTGAGATGCTCCAAAGAACCTGTACTCGTATATGGATGTGAAGCTTGGACAATGAGCAGTCAGGCTGAAAAACATCTGATGGCTGTCGAAATGTGGTTTCTGAGGAAAATGCAAAGAATACCATGGACAGCTAGAAAAACCAATGAACATGTTCTTCAAGAAACAAAAAAAAAACTGATTAGAGACATTAGACGTAGACAGTTAAAATTTTTTGGGCATGTTATGAGAAGAAATGATCTGGAGAACTTGATGACAACTGGTAAGATCGACGGGAACAGATCTAGGGGAAGACCTAGACGCAAGTACCTGGATGGCTTGGCCTTGTGGCATGGTCGAGACAGAAACACGGAGCTGATCCACGACTCTGGTGATCGAGTGAGATGGCAGAACATGACCGCCCACATTTACCGGCATGGCACATGATGGATGGATGGAGTCTCTGGGCATAACGTCTGTCTGCTGTTGTGTTCTTTCAGTAATAAAGGATGAATTCACCGTTTTGTCGTGGATATTGGGTGATTTATTTTTGTTACATTGTTGTAAATCTGAATCTGGACACAGATTATTATTAGGCATACATTTGCAATAACACAGTGTACAGGCAATAAGGCAGGATACTGATAGTACAGTTAAGCAATAAAGGAATGCTGTTAAATATATTGCAGTGTTTTGCTTTGGGTTGTATGGCTTTGGCTGCTGTTTGATTTGTGTTGTTGAATTCACTTCACTGTTTTTGTAATTTTGTTTCTCCTCATTGGGCTTGAGATATTGATGAACAGATATGTTAACTTTTTCTGCCTCAGTGAAATTCTCTTCCCGTATGTTGGGACAATCTGTAGTAGAGTTTTCTTGTTGTTGAGTCTTAATTTGGTTTAGTTGAGACTCTCTCTTTGTAATAGGCCTGGTAACTGCCTTTTTTGGTAAAAATTGCTCATACCAGGTGGTAATCTGTTCGTGTGATATGTTAGTGGCTTTAGGAAGATTTCCAACAATCAAATCGCAACATGGGTTTTCTATGGCGGCACATTGTACCTTGCTTGTTAGAAAAGGTGTTAGAATATATGCCCATGCGAGTGGATACTTTTCGATGTTTCCTGAAAATATTCTCCAGGTGACACATTTCCCTGTATAGTATGAGGGCTGTAGAAAGTCTTTTCTTAACCAATGAGGGTACATCCACTATCCCTCAGGACACTAACTAGTTTCCCGTTGACATAACCTTGATGGATATCAAGTTTACCTTTTGAATCTATAACTGAGTTTGCTTCTTCATTTGTGATGGGTACAGTATGGCCACATGTTAAAATCCCATCATCGAGAAAACGATTGCATGTGGTACACTTATCTAAATGAAAAACATCAATACTTTCAACTGCATTTGCTGTTTGTTGTTCTTCTTCTTGTTCTTCTTCAGAAGATGAACTGTCAAACATTGCTGCGTTTGCTTTGGTTGTCATTTGTCTGCCTTTACAAGGATGGCGCCAATGTCCGTAGGCCTTACAAAGAAAACATTTAGTTAATCTCTTACAATTTTTTCGTTCATTTTCTTGTCTGTCTATAAAATGTTGTAGATAAGTATGATATGCTGGGTTCTTGTCACACATCTCATTTTCATTATGATTGTAGTTACAATGTTTACGTTGGTAATTTGTGAACTTCCCATAAGTTCGGGTTTTACTGTAAGTGGTTGATTTGGGTCTATTAAATGTAGCGGCTGCTACAAATTCTGTTTCCTTGAGTACATTAGCAATGCAATCTTTATTGGCTGTGTAATAAGCCGACCCTCGTTTTTCTATCTGTTTTACTGATTCACATTCACTTTCTTGCAAAAACTGTGAAAATGTTAATGGTAATGATGAGATAATCATATATCTAAGAATGAGATCTCTTAGACGATCAAAATCATTATTAATCTTAGCTGTTGACAGCCATTTACTGAAAACATCTTGAACCTGAGAAACGTAATCTGAGAATGCTTGTGATGATTTTGGAGACAGTTTTGAAAATTGTTCTCTATACCCCGCTTCATCTAACACAAAATGTGCCATAATTTTGGATTTAATGTATTGATAGTCTTGCCTTAGCTCACTAGGAATAGTTTCTATCACCTTCAAAGGTTCACCAGAAAGACTTTTCATGTAGATTATATTCCATTCTGAAATTGCTACTTTGTAATGCCCCATGATGGTCTCAAAATTCTGGGTCCAAGTTGAGATACAATCACCAGTGGTGAAGATTTTAACAATACCTTGGTATTTCTTAAATTGGTTTTCCTTTTCTTTGATTTCTAATTTTCTAGTATCTTTACTGGTTTCAGCCTCGATTTCTAACTGTTTCAGTTTACGCTGCATTTCCATTTCGTCTTTTTTAATTTGTGCGTTAATTTCAGCCTCTTTAATGTTAGCCTGGCTGTGTAATTCAGCTTCTTTAATTTTAGCATCAAGCTCAGCATTCTTTAGTTCTGATTCTTTAATTCTGACTTGGTTATCTAATTCAGCTTTCTTTAATTCTGATTCTTCAATTTTGGCTTGGTTCTCTAATTCAGATTCTTTAATTTTAGCATTAAGCTCCGCTTTCTTTAATTCTCTCTCAGCTGCTCTTTCATCTCTTTCCCTTGCTTTTTCTTCTAATTGAAACAGTTCTTTAAATTTAGTTTCACTCCAATTTGATAGTTCTTCCCCTGTTAATCCTAATTTCTGGCCTGACTCTATGACTCTATGAAATAGTTTAGAGTGGCAATGATTGTTGAAAATTATATTTACAATGGCAATGTATCAGACACAAAAAGTGTACAAGTAAATATCAATAAATGTAATACATAATATATAGTAAATATGTAATGAGAACAATGAACAAAAATACAGTTGAGACCTGAAACCTTACAAAAATACTGGAACAAATAATTAGCTGCCAATGATGTTCGGAGCCTTCTCTGTACTTCAGTTTTTTCACCAGAAAGATGGATCGGTTTTGCACGGCTTATTTAGACTCACTTCGTCGTTAATATATGGATACCAATCTGGTTGCTGAGGAGAGAAAATTTTTAGTAGGTGTTCGATGCAACTTTGTAGTCAGTACGCGGTCAGATTGTTTGTGTATAGGTTTGTATGTATTCAGTCGTGTATGAGTGTGTAATTTCTACTGTCAGTGGTCGTAGATCAGTCGAATGATATAGATATCTTTCACTTTTTGGTGATCAACCACTCTCTTTTCTATCTCTATTAATAATAACGTCAGAGATAACCTTCTTACAAAGAGCTGCTTTCGTTCACTCTCTTTCTGCGTAGAACTCAAAATCACATGAGCGACACATGTTCATGCTCTACTTTAGATACAGTTCAAATTACAGTGATGAGCATGCCACGTTCATTCTTTATCATTCTGCGGTTCAAATCACCGTGACGAACATCCCACGTTCACTCCCTATTTTACATATGGTTCAAAACCGGACGAGCGACCCACGTTCACTACCTATTTTACATATGGTTCAAAGCCGGTCGAGCTATCCACGTTCACTCCCTGTCAGAGTCTTACTTGGACATACTTCTGGCTTGCATATCAAGACAGAGGTGAAACAATTACACGCGTTCAAGAACTATATTCTCACGCACAGCAACGATAGTTTTAACCCGTTTATTCACAAACGATTCACATGGACAAACTCACAGAAGTTGCGCTCTTAGCAACCCGCAAATTATACAACATCATTATCACAGTGTCATAATTATTCGTGAGAAATAATACAATATAATAGCATAACATAGCTCTCACACTGTCTCCGCTCAAACACAGCTCGCTTCACAACTCAATCACGCCATCAATATTACAATCATATCATAACGCTCACGAAACACAACTACTTCCCTATGTCTGTCCGTCTCGCCGTCCCGAACCCGACTGACCAACACAGGTACGTTTGGCCAGTTCACGGCTGCTCACAGTTCGTGAGACCCGTGCGGTGTGGTGTGGTGCGGTGACCACGGGCCTTAGCCTGGTTATAAGTTGACTCGCACTCGGCGACCGTGCTGCAGTACGACAGGCTATCTGCCCTGTTCTCCTGCCGTGACCTGTCTCCAGTCATACAGGGTATTGGGTCCCTGACAATATGTTAATGTAATCAATAAATACAGTTCAATTTATTACATGCACCTTGATGCCATAAATATACAGTTTACTGACACCTAGTGATCATACTGCTTGTAAACCTGTTTTACTTCAGGGTGACTGGATCCCTGATGACCTCACTTCCCTGAGCTTGTGTTGATCAAGTCCTCCTAATGACTGGTATTTCTTTTCCTGGGTCTAGAATAGTGTTTGGTTCCCTACCCTCTAGTGTATTTCTGGGTATTATATGTTACCTTCCTACTGGGCTACGGAAACTGCTTGCAGGTGCATTCTTTTGGATTAATGTTCTGCTCAGGCCTGGATCTAGATGGACCTATTAAGTACCTGAAATGCCAGCATCAAACAGAAGTCTAATGATATCATCAATATGAACATTAGAAATGTAAGACTGGGAACTTCCAAGGAAACACAAGGAAAATAGATACAGTGAATGTTGATTCTAGGGAAAAATAAACATGGGAGGAAGGGAGTCTTGGTGTTCTCTAATAGTATCAACCCTAAGACTGGTCACTCTCCATCCAATCCTTCATTATTGGGCACTCGAGGTTTAGACAACCAGATAAGCAGTGTCATCTTCACCCATGCCTGGCAATCCTGGTCTCTAAGTTGAGCAATACCTTGATCTATTCAGAATTTGATAACTATGCTCACCATTCCCCTTTGTTCATAATTATTTTCCATAGATATCCTTCCATTTAAAAGAAAAGGTTCTCATACATTAAGGTTGATAAATCATTCCTAAATGCAATGAGTATTTGTTTATAAAACAAATAAGTACATTGTGGTATCTTCTCCTGTATAACAATCACGTGAATTCTTCTTAATCAAAATGCTTCGAAGAAGAGAATTTTCTCTCTTCTTCACCATGTATGTAATATGCCGTTACCTCATAATCATCATGGTCATCATAATCAACATCATAATAATAATAACCATCTAATCACCATAATAATTATCATATAATCATCATAATCATTACTACCATCATCATTAAAATCATCATCATCATCACCATAATCAGCATCATCATCATCATCATCATCATCATCATCATCATCATCATCATATGATCATCATAATAATCATTATCCTCCAACACACTTTAGGACATAAAACTATATGAGTGTAACATGAGCGATATGAAATACAGGTGAGTGTCATGCTTAGGAGTGCACTACATTATTAATTAGATTTTCATCCACCACAAGTCAGGACACAAACCTATATGATTGTAACATGAGTGGCATGAAATACATATTGGTGTCAGGCTTAGAAGGATACTAAATTATTAATTAGTGTTTCATCCAACACATTCAGTTCACTAAACCTTATGATCGTAACATGAGTTATATGGACTACAGAGTGGTGTCATGCTCAGGAGGACACTCAAGTATTAATTAGTGTATGAGATATCACTAACATTTTCTCCTCTGATAGTCAGGACATTATACTTCACTTTGCCTACTATCTGGAGATTGATTGATTGATCATACTCATACTCACTTCTCCTCTCTCACTCCCCAATTGTTGGATGTGGATTTTATATATGAGAATTAATTGCTTGTTTTATGTCTAGGAGATCACTTGAGATTTTAGGTTTGATTCTCTTTTCACTTCTAGAATGCAAGGTGATCATGGAATTCTACCATAAACACAAGAAGGAAAATACTTCACTCCTTTTTGTAACTGTGTGTGTGCGTACTTCTCCATTCCCACTAAACTACCCTATAAATTTAATATAGTGTTAGATGACATTGATTGTTTACAACATATATAACAACCACTGTTGAACAAATATCAGCACGTAATTGACGTAAACATCAACATTTTTGGACAAATAGTTCAGGAATTAAATCAAGATCTGCAGTAACATATATATAATTGTAATGACCACACTGAATTGCCAGAACAGGCATAGGAATGATTTTCAATATCAAAAGCACATTTACCCCATTGTCCCAAGGAAAACAATGTATTACAAACAACACAACAACCACTAATTGGTTCTCCTATCTTTGACCCACTTTACATAGATAAAGCAAACAAATGGTCTAAGTTCAGAAAAACCAAACATTTAAAACAATGGTTTCTCACACCAGTTACAGTTCTCATATTTGAGAAATTAATGAGAGGTGTCAGAATATTCAACCAAAACAACAACCACTAGTTGGTTATACCCTCATTGAAATAATACTACTGACCTTATAAATCCATGGCATGAAATAACCACATAGAAAGCATAATTGGTACTAATAATTAAACTAATTATTTAATTATAGTCTTTTTTCCTTAGGTGTTTCTGTCGGTTATTCTTCTCCATTGCGACGCAGATAATGTCCATATTTATTCGGGGCAGAAATAAATGTACTCACAGTCATGTTCTTCTCACATTATGTTCACTGAAGTTGGCTGGTGAATCTTTATAATCCATAATCCAAGAATAGAATTATACACAAGCACATATACGCTCCATGGGGCTGAATTCAAGAATGCTCTGGTGCAAGTGGGCTCTGTGTCCAATTGAAATTGGTGCCTAATTCTGTCAAGCTTTCAGGAGATGCAACTTATGATCTTGCAGAAGGTTCTTCCCTATATCATCTTATCGATGAAAAAGATGACGACTGTCCAACAGCTCGGTTTATGTTATCCGTTTCCCAATTTATTTCAAGAGGCTTTGTCACACACCCGGTTCATGTTAATAGGCCATCCCACACTTGGTGATGGGACAATCAGGCCGACATGGAACCAGCAAAGAGTTCTGATTCAGTATTTCCCTTGTCAGTGGAGGACATACAATGCTGAGAGTAATTCATTTGTTTCATCTGGAACTATGTCTAGGATTGGTCTACTGCAGGCATGAAACTGAAGGATATTAATTCCAACACACCAACTGGGAGTCGCAAACAATCAGAGGATCTTTTTTGTTGCATGAGGCATTTACTCCGCTAGCTTCTTTCATATGGCCTTTCTGAAGGTGTTTCGGTTCTGAGATCTCGAGTGGATCTGGCTTCTTTCAGTGTGTTGCAGATTTGAATCTTGAGGTAATCTGGTTTCTTAGTTGTTATTCAGTTGATATTAAGTTGGCGTTCAGTTGGTACCTTGGTTGTACTTGCTTATGTTGTTTCAGTGTCTCTTCCCATTTGGTGTTTTAGTGTCTTGAACCTTATGTTGACTTTTGCTGCTGTGTGACCTTTTTCTTTCGAATGAGAATACTTATGAGTATCCTTTGAATTTGGGAGTCCAACAGACAGATGGAGGGTTCTTACTGCTGTTAGTGTTATTAAACTTGTAGGACTGTCCCATAGTCTCACTGGTTTCGCTGATTGATGACGCTACAGGCGGTACTTCTCAGACGTGTAATGCAGTCGATACACTGTTGTCGGTTACTCTGTAGATCTTTATATTTGTAGATTTTCAGGTACTGAAGTCCGTCCTGGATATTCCTACTGAAGTAGGACTTCATCAATAACGTTGTCAGTCGTCTTCGAAATTGTCTTTTGCTGGCTATGGCAGCTAATGTGTGCAGCAGTAAACATTGATGTATTGGTCCAGACTATATGTGTAGGACATTTAGTCCTGACTCACTTTCATCAGGCTTTTGACCCAGGATCCTGTTTGGTGATACATCCAAAATCCACCACTTGCTTCTCTTCTAGAGCTGGAAATGACAAAAGAATACAACCCCAGCATTAATCTTCTGTTTTATGTTAACATGTTTACGACACAATTACAAACAAAAAGGGGAAGGAGATAGGAGTGGGTTTCCATGTTCCATTATCCATCGTCGCTTGGTGTTGGGATATTCTAGCTCTGCTTGTGAGTAAGGTATTCTCTCACTCAATATTCTATTCTTATGTTGTTACTGGGACTATTTGATGGATCTAAGAGTTCCTGACCATTCAATCCATCTTGACGTTACATCTGGCATAACCTGACAAGGATTTCTGAGCCATAGGCCTTTTGTCTCATATTTCCCCGTCTCCTTTCTACAGCTGTAAACTATAGGTCACAGCTATTCAACATTATCTCCTTGTGGTGCTGACATACACAAGGATTCTTACATCACCATCATTATGTCTCCTACTGGGGTAACATTAACATGAATATTCCTAACATCAATAGAAACAAACATGAGCAGAATATATATAAATATCTCATACAGAGAAAAACAAACATATACATTCCTCATATATGAGTAATAATAATTATCATACATACTAATGCAGGAGCCAATGTTTTTGGATTTCCCCATTCGTCAATCCATAAAACTAGAATAGATATTCTTTTTTTTTTCACTGCTTACAGCAGCATGAGTCTAGTGAACGCCGTGATATAATTTACCAATTGCTGCTATTGTAAGAAATGTTCTTATTTATCAGAAATAACTTATGCAGCATGGCCAGTCTTCTGAATGTTGCTGGCAATTTCTAACCATAAATCTTCGCTTATGCCCCTACCACAGTGAGATGATGCGGATTGAAGGCACATCCTATCGGAACATTCAATTATATCATGTGTTTTATTTCTTCATTCTTGAGATTATACTCATCAAACATGACATTTCCCTGGCAATATTTTTAGAAATGATTACATGTCCACCACACCAATGGTGTGGTTATAATATGCTAACAATAAGATTGTACCAAAATTTGGCACGATAGTTCAAGTTACAGATTAGCAATTAGCAAAACAATTTCTTCAACATGAAAGTATGTTCATAAGATGTGTTATCAGGATTATGCTTCCACATGGAGAGAAAGTTTGTGAAATGTCCTTAAGAGTGAATCTACACTACATAGGATATTTACAGGTTTATAGGCATTGCTAGTGATATGTTTCACAATGCATAGAAGTTATTTAAACATGGGAATTTGAAACTGTATAGGATAGGAAGATGACATCGTGGTACAGCATGGCTGCTTTAGTATAAAACAATCAGGCTCTCAGTTACAAGAATCATTGGTTTTTTACCTTAACAATTCTTATATTAACACAATGGTATATGTACCTTATAAAAATACGTGAGTACATATTTATAATGTATATTTAATATACCAATTGCTCCAGAGAGTGATATATTTTGAGCATACTTTTCCTTTCCCCAGCAGGGGAAAGGCTGATATATGTTCCCTTTGTTCTCTTGAACCAAAATGGCTTACTATTCCATTTGTTTTAAGATCAAGCCGGTCTGGCCAGGTTCGTGAACCATTACCAGGCCCAAATGATTTTAAACTAAAGCCAAATAAATTTGGCTGCCCTACGGGTTAGTTTAGCTCTGTTTTCTTCCCCCAAAAGTAAGATGCTTAAACAGTAACTATTAGGGATTTATCTTTTTAAAGCGTCAATCACAGGAGGTTGGTAGAGACGTTTTAGTATATCACACCAATCACTCATCAGAATTCACAACCATACTGGCATGGATGATAATTAAGCATACTCATGTGACTTACAAATGATGAATTCATACATTCAACACCAATGAAATCACAAATGAATCTCATTCAATCCAGAAGCATTCATAAGAAATCATAGTCATACTTGTATGGATGATAATTAGGCATACTGATGTGTCTCACAAATGATAAATTCACATATTCACTATCAATTAAATCACATTGTAATCAACACATGAATGCTCCCGCCAAATACACAAGATTATGATACACGTGGAGAACTATTCAACCTACCATGTGCTCGTGTACTGTCTCTCTTACAAATTACACTAAGTCTTCTTAGTGTGATTACACATGTAAAAATGTTCCTTACAACTGAACTAAGTCTTATAAATCCTAAGTTAATCGCACACTCCTAAATCACTGTTGATTTAGCTTACCTGCTAACTGAGTGAAATGTACAACCTAGGTTAACTTTTACATTAATAGAATCTACCTGAAAAGTAGCTGATTACCGGCTCGTCTATTCAGCCACAAGGGCAGTTGTAAGCAGGAACAGGTCACAACGGAGAATATCAAACAAACCAATGTCCTCGCCATTGTAGTCAGTGTTTATTCTCAAAAGTCATCTCCGCCGTTATACACTCATTATCAACAGGCGTGGGCTGACATGCGATGGTTCCAAAACACTCTATCTACTATTTACTACCAACTTACAGCTTGGCTCAACCTTGGCTTGACATCCGCGTGTGTAGAATTGATGTCGCTTGACTTCTGCATTCGCTTTTCCCAACCGTCGTGTACAAAGATCCTGGCAAGACTGACTGGGTCTTGCCGTCTGTCTCGTGTGCCACACAACTAATGTCACGTGATACACAACTCATTGGAGTCACTTCCGTTTCTTCATCATCATCTGTTGCTCTACCGACTTCTCTTGTAACCCTGTTCTTACTCTGTCCGTTTCCCGCTGTATCTCTCATATCGGTCCATGGAATTATGCCCCCCCCCCCCAAATTTTTGAAAATGGTGTAGCCATTTTCACAGTCTATTTGGTTTTTTAATCCCATGACATGGAGCGATATGAGTAGTCAGGTTATTACTCTACACTATATTGTTGTTCTTCCACCACCGTATTATATCTGATAATATGATAGCATGGCATTCTATTAACCACTGCAGAAAATGAAAAAAATAATTATTATTGTGTTAAGGCACGCCCTATCAACCTACTTTCCGCGCAGGCGACGTGTAGCCAACCTATGGGGGGGGGGGGGGTTAGTCTAACATACTATGAGCTTCATAAGGTCCCGTGGCCTCCCCATAGTAGTCCCTCATTTGCCCTACAGACAAGCAACCTCAAACCTATCAAGACCATTACGTCCGAATGAGGGGATATGCGTGGTTAATAGGTACCATTACCATCTATATTATTATTTCTATATGGTATCGTGGAACATGTGCAATGTGTACATGACTTGTGTAAGGCTGTATTTCTCGGTTGTCATTTGGGTTTTCCATGTGACGTAATAATTTAATACTCATAGATGGGGTCCTTGCATAAGCCTGTGTCTGCTTGCGGTCTACTTATATTTCAGTTGTCTAGGGTGATTACTTCTTCTTCGTGAACGATGTCTTTTCGTCTTATAACCGCAAGTTCATCTTATTGCCGATATAGATTTATCTTGTAGACTCATTTATCAACATCTTTTTATCTGTCAAAGTTTATAATACTTTGATCTTCTATCTTCCCCGTTGGTCGATGTTGGTCGATGTGGAACCGTTTTCTGTTATTTGCATTCTTCATGCCGGTCCAATGCCATCTTTTAGCCCTAAGTTGGTGTGGTAGACTCGCTCAGAGTTGAACAATGGAGATGTACCTTAATATATATGTACATTTGTATGCATGGTCATCTCTATTATGGAATATGTCAATCAATGAATAAAATTATCATCAATAAATTTCATTGACATATATGAGATATTCATGCAATATTATACACTGACAGCAAATTAAAATGTGACATTGATTTACATTATCAATGTGTTTATATGTTGTAGTATCAATAGTAAAATTAACTACCACCATTCACTCGTGTCATTTGTTGCAAATTTGTTTCTTGACCGTGTCGTTTTATGTTACTCTCGTTGCCACCGTTATTATACTATATGATTTGTGTCTCTTGCTTTGTCTTGGTGTTTCTCTTGTCTTGTGTTCTTGTTGCAAAAGATCAATTATTAAGTATTCCCACACTCTGCATATGTAAGAACATTTTACCATAAATAGTAATGTATATGAAAAATTATATCTCACAATGGCACAACGATATCTTGTTATCATCATTGTAATATGTGTGATGATACGTATCTCGGTGATTATATCATGGTCTATGATGGCTTGCCGTTACCTCGGACCTAATCACAGTAGTTTGTGTCGATATCATTACATCAGTGTTCTCGTTGTACTTGTGCTTGGTATTGTTGTCGTCTGTTGTAATATTCTCAATTCTCAGCTATGGTATGTTCTCTTTTCGATACCTTAGGTTTCTCTCACTTGGTATCTGAAACTTGGCTGTTATACCTGTATTGGCTGATAGCTTACTTATAATGAATAAAACATGCAATCTAATAACTTACATGTCATAGATGGAATATGATAATTTACATCTGATCGATGGAGTATGTAATGTGATAATTTACAAGTGATTGCCGGAATATGCAATATGATAGTTTATACCTGATTGATGGAATATGCAATGTGATAATTTACCCCTGATCGATGGCATATGCAATGTGACAATTTACATTTGACTGATGGGATATGCAGCATGACAGATGAATTCATATTACCCATCAATAACACTACTTTCGTTGAGTTATTCAACCGTGGGTGTGGTTTGTTCTACTTGTGTAACCTGGGCACATGCTGGTTTGGCGCCCTAGGATTGTAGACCAGGAATGGTATCTTTTCCAGGTATATGGATGGATTTACGGTGGTGCTTGCACGGTTCTCCAACTCTTTCATTCGTCTTCTGTGCATTCTGGTAATTAATAAAAAATGGAAAAAATATGTTCATATCTGACTCTTACTAATTAATTAAGTACAATGTCAAATTGACTGCTGGTATCTGTAGTCATTCTATACGGCAGTTCAGAGTTTTAAGTAATATTTGAATATCTCTATCCTTTTTACCGTTAATGTACTCTGAATGTACTTGTTTTAAATTATCTCATTACCGTATAGTGTCTTTCTTGTGTACTGAAGTTAAAAAAAAATTGTATTTATTGTGTATGTAGTGTGGAGTATGTAGTGGATAGTAATGTCTTTAGTTGTATGTGTATGTGTCTAGGTGCATAACAAGTTAGGTTGAGATGGTAAGTAACTTGAATGTTGAATGTATATGTAACGAGATGTTTCTTTTCTTATTTGTTAACAAGGTGATATCCTTATATTGTGATTGTACTGTGTTCTCAATGTGTGTGGTAGTGCTGTTTGTTTTCTGTATCCTAAACAACTAATTAAAATCATAAGGTATTTATAGAATATATGTGAAAGTTACTTTAACTATTATCACAGTTTTACAATAGGATACAATAATTCTGGTTGTTCAATTGAACTGTTATTGATATAATTGTTATTGTTGTAGTATCCCTTTTATTTTTGTTAGCCATCTAGGTACTTTAATCGTGTTTGGAATATCCTCATCGCTAATCGATGAATTTTGTTGAGTTGAATGTTCCTGGTTAATCTTATGTTTATCTGTCCCTATTTCTAAGTTGTCATATTGTGTTTTCTTTTTGGTTGGTAAAAGTCCCGCTGTACATTCTGCCTGTTCTTGGGTAATGAATTTCTTTTCCCAATCTTCAATGTCTTGACTGTTGCATTCTTTTACATTAGGTACGTTGCCTACTATTAAGTACGTCACTGGGTTTGGTACCGCTGCGGCTTTAACTCGTCCTTGGTAATACGGGCAGTTTATGTCGACCCATGCGACTTTATGCTGTTCTAATGTTCCCCCAAATGTCTTACATGTTATTGTCTCATTTGTATAGTCACAATAATTGACTATTGTTTCATCTACTCCAGTAATGGTATTGCCTGTGTCACTAATCATTGGAACTGTTATGCCGTTTACTACTGCTAGGTGCGTCTCTAGGTTTTTATTTATTGTACACATCGAATTAGCTTCGTATATGCATGCCTCGTCGTCCGTATTGTTATCACTGTTATTTTTCACAGTCTTTATTTTCGCTGCGTTTGTTAGTTCATATTCGTCTGGTGAACTACTCGTAAATAGGAATGCCGCACTGGCTTCTTTCCTAGTTTTTCTAACCTGGCAGTCTCTACTTACATGTCCATAGGTATTGCATACATAGAATTTTACATTGTTCTTGTAAGCAGCGTACTTGTTTGCTTTTTTGTGATATCACGCTCTGAAGGTATGTGTCATAATTTGGGTTTTTGTCACACATTTCTAGGGAGCCGTATTTTATCCTGCAATGCGGACATTGTCTCCAGTATCCTTTTTTGATTCTGTCCGGTTCCCTTTGTGCGTTTTCACTCTTGTAATATGGTCCTCTTTCTCGATATTGTGGACCACCTTGTTGGACTTTATTTGGTTTTGTATTATATCTTTGGTTGGGCTCATTGGCTGCTGCCCCTATTACTAAATCTGGCTGCGCCCCTTCTGCGAAAATATTCTTATGGGCGTTGTAGAATGCTTCGCCTTTGGCTTCCATTTCTGCTATCGTTGTACATTTATTCTCTATTAGGAATGTTGCCATTTCTGCTGGAACTGAGGAAATTAGTTTGTCTCGAACCATGAGATCGCGTAGTTTATTGAAGTCCGACCCTATGTCGGCAGCTTTGAGCCATTTATCAAAGAGTGAAGTTGTCTCAGCTACGTAATGTAGAAAATTTTGATTGGCTTTTGGTGCTAAGGTTCTAAATTTGGTTCGTAATCCTGCCTGGTCTAGTGAGAAATGTGATAAAACTCGGTTTCTAACGTATGTGTAGTTAGTGCAAAGGTTTTCTGGTATTACCTCCACCACTTTTAAGGGTTCCAGGGCCAAATGCCTGTGGAAGAGTATGGCCCAGTCTTCAGGTGGAACTTTGTAATGGTTCATTAACAGTTCGAAGTTGGAATCCCCTTGCGTGAAGTTTCTAATAAGCCCGCTATACCGTTTGATGGGATCTAACGATTTTGCTGTTACCTTTGCTTGGGCTATCTCTGCGTCTTTGTCTTTTTCTAGTGTCTTCACCTTTAGGTTGCCCTCAATCTCTTTGTCTTTAATTAATAACTCTGTTGCCAGTCTCTCTTTTTCAAAGGCAAGTCTTTCTTTCTCCAAGGCTATTTTTTCCTTTTCTATTGCTGCTTGTGCCTCCATTTTTTCTTTATCTATCGATGCTTGCGCCTCCCTTTTTTCTTTATCTATTGCTGCTTGTGCCTCCCTGGCTTCCTTTGCAGCTGCTCTCTCTTCGCGTTGTTGTACTTGATGTTCTTTTAATTCTTGTTTGGCCCATGCTGCTAGGTCAGGCCCTGTCATACCACACTTCTCTCCCATGGCTATGAAGTCTTGTAATGACGACATGTTTGTTAGATATGCTCAACTATTCTGCCCAAGGTATTAATAGTATCTAGCATATGCTGTCTTTGGTTAGGTGGTGACTGATGGTGTGCTTATTTAGAGTTGATCGTTGTGACGTTATTCAATGATACTCACAACTAGAAGTAACCTTTGTGTAACGTTATCGTGGTGTCACAAGGTTCTAAATATTCCACCAAAAAAGATATGTGATGTATACTATGGGTGTCTATATGAAGTATATTATCTTACTTTATCAGCACTGGAACACCCAGAACATATGTGTGATGCTCGTGGGTCTTGTTTTTGGTCATTGCAAATTCTTATTGAGATCTTGAATTAATTCACAACTTATCTTAATATTTTTTCTTGATGCAACAATGCAAGCTCAATCCCTGTAATGGAGAAAAAATGACAAAAACCTGTGGAGAAAATAACTAAATATCCACTCTAATCAGCCGCACAAAATGATACAATAACAGTCAGACAATTTCACTCGCCTGATGCCTTGTTGGTGCTGCTGCGGTGCGGTTCTTCACTTGTCTGGTGTCTTCCCTCCAGTAGTCGAGGTCTTGAGTGTTGCTAGTCGACGTAAGCTCAAACGTCCGATAGTTTTGTCAAGGAATTCTGGCCTTCTCTGTCACTGATGCCTTGTTGGTGCTGCTGCGGTGCGGTTCTTCACTGGTCCGGTGTCTTCCCTCCAGTAGTTGAGGTCTTGAGTGTTGCTAGTCGACGTAAGCTCAAACGTCAGATAGTTGTGCCAAGAAATTCTGGCCTTCTCTGTAACTTGAATGGAAAAACTTTAATATTATGTAGATTCACTGTGGTGCTGTCGTGTTATTGTTCTGGAATGAATCGATATGTTGATTTCGGTTGTTTAAAGTGTTCCATGTCGGTTGGAGATTAAAGTTGACTTCTGGAAAAATGTCTTAGAAAAAGTCTGATTCTTGAATCCAGATGAAAATAACTTGGTATACGAATACTAGATGGTCTTTACCCTTCTTCCACATGTAGTTATGATAGTCTTTGTCGTTTTAAAGTATTCAGTGGCAATTTTGATGGTTCCTGAAAACCTACTCGCTTGTCGCACTCCTTACTACTTATATACGTGTAGTTGCGAGATTTCAGTGACAATTCAGCCATCATTGCTGATTTGATATATTCTCGTCTATGATGAGTTTTAACTGTTGACAGGACTGTCTGTTGGCACTTTGAACCTCTGATCATGTGCCGACTTTCTATTTGTAGGTTCACTTTCTTGATTCTTTTTCCTTTTCACTTATTGAATGTCTCCCGGTAATTCATGAGTCTTTCTTTCTAGACATTGATACTTCGTTCTTGACACTCGTGAATGTATTTAAGAGTTTATTCGGAGTTAACAATTCTAACGTT
Source organism: Cepaea hortensis (assembly GCA_963921405.1). Classification (NCBI taxonomy): domain Eukaryota; kingdom Metazoa; phylum Mollusca; class Gastropoda; order Stylommatophora; family Helicidae; genus Cepaea; species Cepaea hortensis. The sequence goes on from OY992876.1 coordinate 90,258,438, forward strand.
TTCTCAGCCAGGGTCAATATTTATGAAAATTAATATTTCATTTGTTGTGTTCAGCGTTGTGGCTTGAATGTTTGTATAATAAAGCAATATTCACACCACGTTTTAATAGCTGAACTTGTTTGTTGACACCTTCGCTGCAAAATTGCAAATGGCGTTCAAGGTGACCTTCCTTGTTCTTTGTCTGCCCGTTACCGAATTTTCTTGAAGGTAACTCTTATTTTCGGTGCTCCTGCTTGATTATTTTCGAGTGCCCCACTTGCCAAGTAGCTGATTATCGGCTCGTCTATTCAGCCACAAGGGCAGTTGTAAGCAGGAACAGGTCACAACGGAGAATATCAAACAAACCAATGTCCTCGCCATTGTAGTCAGTGTTTATTCTCAAAAGTCATCGCCGCCGTTATACACTCATTATCAACAGGCGTGGGCTGACATGCGATGGTTCCAAAACACTCTATCTACTATTTACTACCAACTTACAGCTTGGCTCAACCTTGGCTTGACATCCGCGTGTGTTGAATTGATGTCGCTTTTCCCAACCGTCGTGTACAAAGACCCTGGCAAGACTGACTGGGTCTTGCCGTCTGTCTCATGTGCCACACAACTAATGCCACGTGATACACAACTCATTGGAGTCACTTCCCTTTCTTCATCATCATCTGTTGCTCTACCGACTTCTCTTGTAACCCTGTTCTTACTCTGTCCGTTTCCCGCTGTATCTCTCATATCGGTCCATGGCACTACCTAACTTTGACGAAAATACCTCCACAATGGTTTTACCTCGTGCAGTTTATCTATGAACTCCTACATCTGAATAAAGTGTTTTAGTCTCTCTGGAATTAAGACACAGACACTAACTAGGGCATGTTTCCTTAGCGACTGAATGAGTATACTCAAGAGGATAGAGATGGGGTGGATCCGAAGAGAGTGGTTGCTGTCTCTAGGGCGGTCTCGGCTGGCAAAGATTAGTTTCATCTTCGTGCCAGGGCATGCGGGAGTACAATGAAATGAGCGCAGTGACGAGCTCGCAGGTAAGGCTACTGTGGAGGGCGGACGCGCTATGGACCAGGCTGACATTCTGAATGCTCTACGAGAAGTAAGACTGTTGCGAGAACCAAGCGATGACGGTGAATCTATAACCATGGTCAGACTGCGAGAACTGCAAATTAAAAGAGGTGTTGCCAAACAAGAACACAACGCAAGAAGCCAAAGAAGATTGATTACCAACACAGAACTGGTGTCGTGAGCCGCTACACGCTGCGGGATTTGCTGAGGAGGGGATCCGAGCACTTATGGACTGAATGGTTCGATGTGCAATGAGGATGATCTATCGACTAACTAACAAACTAACTAACTGTAATTAAGTTCTTAAGGACTAACCAAATTGTTTTAACACGTCACATACCAACTTTTGAGAAAGGATCACGACTAACGTAATATATGGGACGCAGAGGTGTTTCCAAGGCACCAGGGCCGGGTTATATACTGGCCAAGACCTATTGACGCGTCCTCGTCGAGCGTCCTGGGCAACAGGTCCTTTCGGGGTCCTGGCTAAAGTCAGTAGGATCGCCGATTCCTCCGAAGTCGGAGAGTGTCTGCCTGTACGGCGAGGAACCACCAGTCTGCACACCAATAAGCCAGACATGGGACAACGGATACTCACGCAAAACTCAGGTCTTGTATGACATCACACTGATGTTGGACAACAGGATGCCTTCATCCGACATACAGGACTTCCCGTTGGAGCTCAAGCCAACGAACACAAGCAAGCAAGCAAGCAAGCACGTAATATATATTCTAGTCTTCTTCTTCTTCTTCTTCTTCTTCTTCTTCTTCTTCTTCTTCTTCTTCTTCTTCTTCTTCTTCTTCTTCTTCTTCTTCTTCTTCTTCTTCTTCTTCTTCTTCTTCTTCTTCTTCTTCTCCTCCTCCTCCTCCTCCTCCTCCTCCTCCTCCTCCTCCTCCTCCTCCTCCTCCTCCTCCTCCTCCACCTTCTTCTTCTTCTTCTTCTTCTTCTTCTTCTTCTTCTTCTTCTTCTTCTTCTTCTTCTTCTTCTTCTTCTTCTTCTTCTTCTTCTTCTTCTTCTTCTTCTTCTTCTTCTTCTTCTTCTTCTTCTTCTTCTTCTTCTTCTTCTTCTTCTTCTTCTTCTTCTTCTCCTCCTCCTCCTCCTCCTCCTCCTCCTCCTCCTCCTCCTCCTCCTCCTCCTCCTCCTCCTCCTCCTCCTCCTTCTTCTTCTTCTTCTTCTTCTTCTTCTTCTTCTTCTTCTTCTTCTTCTTCTTCTTCTTCTTCTTCTTCTTCTTCTTCTTCTTCTTCTTCTTCTTCTTCTTCTTCTTCTTCTTCTTCTTCTTCTTTCTTCTTCTTTCTTCTTCTTTCTTCTTCTTTCTTCTTCTTTCTTCTTCTTTCTTCTTCTTTCTTCTTCTTTCTTCTTCTTTCTTCTTCTTCTTCTTCTTCTTCTTCTTCTTCTTCTTCTTCTTCTTCTTCTTCTTCTTCTTCTTCTTCTTCTTCTTCTTCTTCTTCTTCTTCTTCTTCTTCTTCTTCTTCTTCTTCTTCTTCCTTCTTCCTTCTTCCTTCTTCCTCTTCTTCCTCTTCTTCCTCTTCTTCCTCTTCTTCCTCTTCTTCCTCTTCTTCCTCTTCTTCCTCTTCTTCCTCTTCTTCCTCTTCTTCCTCTTCTTCCTCTTCTTCCTCTTCTTCCTCGTCTTCGTCTTCGTCTTCGTCTTCGTCTTCGTCTTCGTCTTCGTCTTCGTCTTCGTCGTCTTCGTCTTCGTCTTCGTCTTCGTCTTCGTCTTCGTCTTCGTCTTCTTCTTCTTCTTCTTCTTCTTCTTCTTCTTCTTCTTCTTCTTCTTCTTCTTCTTCTTCTTCTTCTTCTTCTTCTTCTTCTTCTTCTTCTTCTTCTTCTTCTTCTTCTTCTTCTTCTTCTTCTTCTTCTTCTTCTTCTTCTTCTTCTTCTTCTTCTTCTGCCTTCATCCGGAGTTTTTTTTTTGGGACGTGATTGCGTTGTGCCTGTTTACAGCAGAGCTGCGTTCTTGCGCTGTTAGGCCGACACATCCGAGTTCTGCGGGCATTTGTTGACCGGGTTAACCTTCCCAGGGGTTCGTAAGACGTTTGACTCTCACTGTTATGATGTTGTCCTCATCCCAGCTGGCCCATTTAGAACAGCCGAAGACATCCTGGTCCGCCCTCAAGGGAAGGCAGGGGCAGACTATGGGCATTCCCCGCCATCCAGGGGGTCTTCCATAATTGCAGAGCTGACACTCAGCGCTCTGGTACTCGGATCACCCAAGGAATCGTCACGCCCTGCACATAGCCGCTTAGCCTCACTTCCGTATATTGGGCCCCCTTTTCACCACAGGCTGTCCCTCGGAAACCAGAAGAATGCAGTCTGCTGATAACATCCACACAGTGAGCTTCCGATTCGGACTTTCCACGTAATTGCTATCCAAGCAACTAGGACACTTTTTCCACCTTTGACGACGCCCATATAGTGAGCTTTCTTCTTCTTCTTCTTCGTTCATCCGGAGTTTTTTTTAGGACGTGATTGCGTTGTGCCTGTTTACAGCAGAGCTGCGTTCTTGCGCCGTTAGGCCGACACATCCGACTTCTGCGGGCATTTTTGTTGACCAGGTTAACCTTCCCGGGAGTTTCTTAGGACGTTTGGCTCTCACTGTTGTGGTGTTATCCCCCATCCCAGCTGGCCCATATAGAACAGCCAAAGACATCCTGGTCAGCCCTCAAGGGAAGGCAGGGGCAGACCATGGGCATTCCCCGCCATCCAAGGAGGCTTCCATACTTGCAGAGCCGACACACAGCGCTCTGGTACTGGGCTCACCCAAGGAATCGTCACGTCCTGCACATGGCTGCTTAGCCCCACTTCCGTATATTGGGCCTTCCGTTCACCATAGGCTGTTCTTCCGGAAACCAGAAGTATGCAGTCTGCAGATGACATCCACACAGTGAGCTTTCGATTCGGACTTTCCACATAATGGATTTGCTATCCAAGCAATATTCCATTTCGTGCCATTAGACAATTTTTCCACCTTTTATGAAGCCCACACAGTGTGCTTTTGATTCAGACTTTCCACATAATGTATTTGCTATCCAAGCAATATTCCATTTCGTGCCACTAGGACACTTTTTCCACCTTTTATGAAGCCCACACAGTGAGCTTTTGGTTCGGACTTTCCACGTAATGGATTTGCTATCCAAGCAATATTCCATTTCATGCCTCTGGGGCGCTTTTGTAACCGACATACCTGTGGTATGAAGTGCGGCAGTCTAAATACTTCTTCATGCACCTTTAAATGTCAACCTGAATGTAGTTAAAGTAAGCTGCAGTCAACTTGAGCTTGTTGATATCTCCATAGAGCTTGTCCTCAAATGAAGCAGGTGTGGGCCAAAATATCTTTCTCTGTTCTGCATATATTGGGCACTCCTGCAGCAAATGTTTAGCTGTCATTTTACCAGTTCCACAATTGCATTCATCGGTATCTCCTATCTTTAGTTTATTGAACAAGTGGTGTTTCAGCCTGTTATGTCCTGTGCGGAGTCTGAAGATTGCTACTTGTTCTCTTCGGTCGAGTTTGTAATATGCATCATCCTTCTGGTGACCTGGATGCTCTGATTCCCATTTGGTTCTATAGGTGCTTTTTATCAACCTCTTTGCCTCGTTATAGGTTATGTCTATGTCAGGCTGTGGTAGTCGTCCGCCCTCTTTTGCCAGTCTGTCAGCCTCTTCATTTCCAGGTATACTGCAATGTGATGGGATCCACTGTATTACAACTTTTTTGGATTTCTGGCATAGACCATGGAGTGCTGCTCTTAGGTCAGCTATTTCTGTGCTATTATTGCTCTTCAGTATTGAGACAGCTGATTTTGCATCTGTGAAGATAGCTATTTGCTTCTCTTTATTTTCCTCCATCAAGAGTATTTCTGCTGCAGTTTTCAGAGCTTCTACCTCCGCTTTGAAGTTACTTGAAAACTTTCCAGTTGCCATTGAATGTGTTTTTTTCACTCCATTTTTTAAATTTAGGAGAATTCCTCCTCCTCCATTCTCTATTGAATTTTTAGCTGATCCATCTGTATATGCATGGGTCCAATTGCTGCTTGGGTAATGTTCTTTTATGTAGTTTAGGGTTATTTCTCTTCTTTCGGTTTCATGCTGAGTGTTCTTTTTCTCAATATCAGGAATATTTTCTATCATCTAAGGCAGTTGCTGCTGTCTCCAAGCTGGGAACTTGTGTGCATTGTAAATGGGTTTGACTGTTGATATGTGAAGTATAGGATCTGCCCTAATCTTACGTTTTGCAGTTTCTACAAAGTTGCTACGCTTCAGTCTTTCATTTCCAAAACCATTAAACCTGTTATACATAGGATGGTCTGTCAATCTTCTAAATTTTTCTGCTTGTTGCTGGGCTCTGGTATCTCTTCTATCCTGCACTGGTTGTAAACAAGTGATCTTTTCTAGTTCATTAATAGGCGTTGTCTTCAGGCTTCCAGATTCGCATTCTTTGATTTTGGACTCTACTTATTTTGTTAAAGTTTGACTTAGCTGCTGTTGACCAAGCTATAATGCCATATTCCAGTACTGGTGTCACCCATCCAGTATATAACTTCTTGAGAACTTTCTCATCTGCTCCCCACGTTGTACTGCTTTTTGATGATTGCCATTCTTTGCCTTGCTCTTGTTTGATTTTTCTCATCCTGTGTCTTACATGTCAGGCGACGATCAAAGGTGACTCCTAGATAATTTGGATTTTCTTGATGGCGCAATATTTTTCCATTCAATACCAGCTTAGGTTACCGAGTTTTATTATAGAGGGAGAACACTGTGCATGCTGTTTTCTCCTCACTTATCTTCATTAGCCATGATTTTGACCAGTCCTCTAGTGCTAATAAGGCTTGCTGTATTCTGTTGTTAGCTGTACTAATATATTCTTCAGATGTCCATATGGCTATGTCATCTGCAAAGGAGGATGTGTGTAGTCTGGCTGGAAAATTTTCCGTGATATCATTTATATATGCTAGGAATAATGTTGGTGAAAGAACTCCTCCTTGGGGGATACTTTGCTCCAACAGCATCATTTTGCTGGTTTGTCCTTGTACTTTTGTCCTGGCAGTTCTGTTCTCAAGGTAGTGGCTGATCCATTTGTACATTTCCCCACAAACATGCATTTTTGCAGTTTTACTTTAAGTCCTTCCTTCCATACTTTATCAAATGCTTTTTCTAAATCTATCCAGACCGCTAGTGTGTGCTTTTTCTCATGGAAGACATCCTCTATTTCCTGAGCTATATAGGTTATTTGATCTTCAGTGGATCTGTACTTTCTGAATCCTGCTTGGTGTGGTGTTAAGAGTTGGTTTTCTTCCAGATGCCATGTTAGCCTGCCATTGATAATGCGTTCCATTAACTTTCGTACATAGCCTAGTAGACTGATAGGTCGACAGCCATTTGGTTCTTCAAGGTATTTTCCTTTCTTTGGGACTGGTATTAGTATAGCTTCCTTCCATGCCTGTGGGACTGTTCCTCTCTTCCAGCTGTAATTTAAGACATTTTTTTTGTGCATATCCTTTACAGGACATAGCTGCCAACATCAGCATCTTTCAGCTGATTGTTGATTTCTTGGCAAGATTACGCTTAGTAGTTTGCCATTGCTTTCTGAGCGACAGCCACAGATATCCCGTAAGTTACCGACGCGGGGAGAACCGCTACCAATTCTCGCACAACCTCACGTTACCTACGAGAGTATACGAGATTACGGAGAAAGTCGTGGAACCTCTAGACCAGAGTACTTGAAACTCTTTACTTGTTTCAAGGGATGTTAGTTTAGATGAATGGTTGTTGATTTTTCTTCTTTAGTTACAGTCATTGCCCCTGTTTTACTTGTGCTAATTTTCATGTTATGTTTTTAAAGACGATTAAACAAAGAAGACTGAAATATTTTTGACACTTGAAACGCCACGACAGCTTGGAGAGAACTATAATGGAGGGGTATATGCCTGGGAAGAGAGGAAGAGGAAGGCCAAAGAGAAGATGGATGCAGGATGTGGCGGATGATGTCCAAATGGGTGTATCGGACGTGTTACATCTTGCTTATGATCGAGAGGTTTTCTGGAAGATTGTTATGGGAGCGAGGTTCTGCAAATAACATGCTACTGAATGAATGAATGTAGAAGTCAGAGGTCAGTGTTTTGTGTTTTAGCCAATCTTAGGTCATATAACAAAAACAAAAACATATCGGACCGTAATGCTGGGTCTAGTATATTCATCACCATCATGTGTCATGCCGATTAGCGTCGGTGTCATGTTTAGCCATCTTGCACGATCATCTGTGTCGTGGGTCAGCTCTGTGGTCTTGTATCGAGCATGCCACGAGGCCACATCTAGATATTTACTTCTGTGTCTTCCCCTTGATCGTTTTCCTTCAATCTTGACAGTTGTCACCAAGTTCTCTAATGTATTTCTTTTTATATCCATCCATCCATCCATCATGTACCATGCCGGTAAACGTGGGCGGTCATGTTCTGCCATCTCACTCGATCATCAGAGTCGTGGATCAGCTCCGTGTTCCTGTCTCCCTGGCCATGTGGCCAAGCCATCCAGGTATTTACTTCTTGGTCTTCCCCTTGGTCTCTTCCCTTCGATCTTGTCATTGTCACCAAGTTCTCCAATTCATTTCTTCTCATAACATACCCCAAAAATTTTGACTGTCTATGTCTAATGTCTCTAATCAGTTTACGATCTTCATTTGTTTCTTGAAGAACGTATTCATTGGTTTTTCTGTCTGTCCGTGGTATTCTTTGCATTTTTATTGCGTGTCCAAAAATGTTGACTGTCTACGCTTAATTTCTACAATCAATTTATGGTTTTCAGTTATTGATTGTAGGGCTTGCTCATTGGGTTTTCTGTCTGTCCATGACATTTTCCTCAGAAACCATAATTCCTGTGCCATTATATGTTTTTTTTTCAGCTTGTCTGCTCATTGTCCATACTTCACCTCCATACAAAAGTACATGTTCTATGTAACACTTAAACACTCTTTTTCTCGTTGCAGTATATATATACATGACGTTGCTGCCACTAGCCTTAATCAGGAAACAAACACATCCACAAAACACAAACAACATATAATTATGGAGAAGACACTCCTTTGACTACATTACGGCATAAGAACGGCATGAGAAGAATAAAAAGATGAAACACTGAGAAAAATGAAGAGAAAATAAAACTTTTCAAACACAAATTGTTTGCTACTTATCTCAGAATACCAGGCTATGATACTAACATGAATGTCACATTGATCCTCTTATATAGACAGCCGTGGGAGTCTCTGGGTCTTGGAGAAACGGGGTAGGGGGTGGTAACGGTTCAGTGAAAATCCAGGTGAAGATTCAGGAAATTATAAACGTCTCAACTTATAAGGATTCCCATGCGGCTTGGGAACATCTGTCTAGTCCTGAACTGCCCGTACACCAGTAATGCTGCTGCACATCAACGACTTCAATACAACCCATACAGCCTGCCATATTTTATAATACTATTATTACAGGTTATGCCTATGACACCCTCTTGATAGCAACAAATCAGAAAGATCATCAGGAAATGATAGATACAGTGGTTGTAGACAGTGAAAAAAAAATAGGCCTTAGTTTGAATAATAGAAAGACAGAAGTTATGATGATATCAAAGTAACAGATTGTGCCTAAATGTGCAATTAAAATACAGGACGTTATTTTGGGGCAATTGCAGAAATTCAGATATCTTGGCATATGGATAACATCATATGGAAGATGCATCACTGAGATAAAGATTCAGAATAGGACAAGCAAAAACTGCATTCTGTCAAATGAAGAACGTTTTATGCAATACGTCACTGTCCTTGAAAGTAAGAAAAAGTGTTCTTGCTTGTTACATTGAACCAGTTTTAACATACGGCTGCGAATCCTGAACGCCTTAGTAAACAGGCGAAAAAGAAATTACTGGAAGCCTTGGACAGCCAATAATGTCAATCAGGACATTTTAAGGGGAGCTCAGCCGCAAAGACTACTTATCATAAACATCAGAAAGAGGCGGTCATCGTGTTTTGACAGAAACTGCAACATGTTGTGACAACCGGAAAGATTTGCGGAAAGAGAGATACAGGAAGGCAGCGTGAGAAGATTCATGACAATCTTGTGTCAAGGCACAAAAGAGAGCCAACACACGTCGGAGATCGTAATTTGTGGAGAGATATGATCGCCAATGCCAACCAGCAAGGCACTGGATAATGATTATTACAAACTAATGTCAACCAGTGTTGCCTATGGTCAACCCCAATATACTGATTCAGTAACAAATAGAAAGTAGGTGCCAAACGGTAACTCAAAGTGTAAACACAATAACAGCAAACAACTCGTCAGTCCAGAGGCAAACCATTTGACAAATGCGAAAGCATCGATAAGTCGAAGCCGGCTGACATGATCATTTTCAGCAGTATTTATTTCCTGTGTACAGCTGTTGCTCCGTGTGCATAAACATATTAATAACAGAAATATTGATAAACATACCGTTCTTATATAGCCAAGAGGGCCGGTATTATAATAACAAGCATCGTCACACACAGTTGCACCTAGTCTTTACAGCTTATGACAATGTTCGATCAGCTAACTGTCAGCCTCACTGCTTCTGATCCGTTGATCGCTCTGTCACCTTGGCCATTCTCGCCGAGGCGGTGCTAATTGATAATTTCATGGCCTGTGGTTGATCCTGCCTGAGAAGACGTATGCTCTAACGATTTAACTCTTCTATCAAGTCGTTGTTCTTAGCCATCACTGCTATCACTAAAGGTGTGTTGCTAATATATCTCCGCGAACAAACTTCTGCCGCCTTTCATGCCGTCAGCCCAAGGTCTGTCCTTTGTTGCTAAACTATCACTGTGACGTTTCTACCGTCTCACGTCACACTTGGCGACTTTTTCTATCTCTTGTTTAGAGACCCATTTTGTAAGATTCTTTATGATTGATCTATTCCGTCATGTATTCTGACTCGCCACATGACATTAGGTTTGGACCAAACATCGTGAACAATCAAATTTGAATACAGTTTAGATTTCCGTTGAGTGAGCATTATATTTGTAAAAGTACCGCGAAACGAAACAAATAACACACTGACCTAGTACGGCGATATAAAGTCCTTATGTCCAAATGTTAAGTCACGTTTGGCGATATATTATCCTTTTGCACTGAATCAGTTAATGGGCTGTCTTTTGAGGCTGGACAGCAGATGTACAGTTATCTTCTCTCTAACCCATGCCCGCTGTTGTACACAAGTTATAAGTCTCCCTTAATTATGCCCCATGTAGAATCCCTAACTAATACACATGAACATCTTCACAATAGGTGGTATGTATCAGTATACAATAAACATGCCATGATATGGCAAGCATCATGCGTTTCTAAAGATACAATCCCAAACACAATAATTCCACCAACAATTTGATATAGATTCTAGCACAAATGCATAACGTGGCTTAGATATTAACATAACAAAAAACACGAAAACTATGATAATTAGCAGTGGAACGGAAAGTTCAACAATGAAAATCACAGTAAATGTGTTGATACTACAACAAGTAACAAGTTTCTCATGTCTTGGATATGTAATAAAAGACGATGGCAGAAATCAAAAAGAAAATGTGAATGGGCAAAAAATGTTTAAACATGAAGAAAATGTCGGCCACATTAAAAGACATAACACTCTTACAACAACCATACTGGAGGGCAAGGTTGAAGGCAAGCGAGCAAGAGGTAGACAATGATACAAGTGAGAAGACAACATAAAGAGATGGATGAACATCAATATGACAGAATGTACATTCAGGGCGAGAGACAGACGGTGTTGGAGATCCATTGCAGCCAACCTTCACTGTGGAGACGGCACCTGATTGATTGAGTTATCTGGGTACCCACTTCTAAGCACCATATACAATTTTATTTATTTCTTCCCTGCTACAAACCCCACGGCTTAACTATTTAGCCGTTAACACATTATTGTCACAGAAACATCATGCAAAGTATCCCCCTGTTGCATTAATAATATAAATTGTACGTGTATTTATTATTGTCAACATTCACTAGTATTTAAGGGTATCTTTCTTCTCGGGAATTAATTACAAGATATTTAATTTTATGTCAGAATGGTTGGTATGACACCATGTGACCTAACACAATTTAAGTTTTTAGTATGTTTAATAATTTGACTGACTGGCACCTTGCCGTTTTAACAGACGATAGTTTGTAAAATGGAGTTTAACTCTCCATAGCACAAAGCCAGGGCTGAATTTAGAGACCATGTGTTGTCCATGCAGCATGATCCATCTCTCGGCCACCTTAGTTTACTCTAGAGGGAAGGTAACACCAATACGTATGGAACAAGACAAGCTGCAGAAGCTACGGAATCAGCGAAGCAATAATCTAAATGTCTGCCTATCGGAGCTTCCATCCTAGACCAGTTGCCGACCAAGGCTTAGGGCCTTGATTATGTGGTTGTTTCGGGATTTGAAATTTAAATAGTGAGCACAACCCACTACTGGCAACGCTGATCGCATTCTGGTATGAACCTAAGGCCTATCCACGTCAATATGGAAGCACTATACTAGAGTTTCGCCCTCGTTTGAGCTCGTCAGTAGTGCATATCCCTGACCGGATCCGGAAACAGTCCCGGACCACGCGTGTGAAGCGGGTGTGTAACCACGTGGCACACACTGGACACACCAAATTATCACAACAGAATATCACAACGCTACCCATCGTAGGCTATGCTCAAGATTGCCCAATCGCCGCGACCGATGTCCGTCAATCGATGGGACCCGAACGATCAGGACCTCCCACTGGCAAGGAACACCAGGCCTCCTAAATCCAGTGAGCAATAATCAATTGATTATGTGGTTGTTTCGGGATTTGAAATTTAAATATTGAGCACAACCCACTACTGGCAACGCCGATCGCATTCTGGTATGAACCTAAGGCCTATCCACGTCAATATGGAAGCACTATACTCGAGTTTCGCCCTCGTTTGAGGTTTAGGGCCTTGTCTGCCCTGGCATGACGTTTAGTCTTTAGATTGCATTTCCCCGCAAGGGGTAAGGCTTGTACCCTCGCAATTGCAGTCCTCCGCCTGAAGCCTTTGGCACAATGTGGGATGTCAGGCTTAATGAGCGCCACCTAACACTCGGCACTAACAGAAAGCAGATAGTACCGTTTACTGTCATACAATAGCGCAGTCACACCTGACTGAGACCTGACACCCACATTTTAATAATTTACGACATTACATATTTACATCTCACAACATCAATTTCCTCTAGCTGAGGATATTTATCTCGGACGAAACTACAAACCCACTGATTACTCTGGCTAGACGATTCCATCACTAGAAACAGATTCAATAATTTATCTCCACAGCTCGTGTCAACACGCTCGATTAATCATTTCGGCATGTATGTATTTTCTACGCACTTGCTTACACAAAACCCAAATGAACAATTAATAAAACTGAATAACAGCTTATTTAATTAAATGATTCAGTGCCAAACAAATCGTAGTTGTGGACAACGCAAAATGGATTGCAGAAAATGGGAAGAAGGGTGTCACAGTAACAACTAACAAGTTGTTAATATGTTAGCAGGCGTGTTATATTATATATCAAATTAAAGCAGGCTGCAAATGGAAAACAACTGTATTAATATGTTAATTGAGGGAACATTTCGCAGTGACAAAATTTCGGCAATATATAAGCCCATATACGACGGCTAACCATTCCATAGCACTTACGTTAATATTGGTTTGCATTATTTATTCCCAGAATCTGAAGGAAAAAAATATGTTGTATTCATACATTCCATGTTGTTCATTAACTATACAAACACATTGTTTTGAGCCGGTGATATGGCGCGGCCCTTGAATGATTACAAAAAGTTAGCCAAATATTCTGTAAAGGACTTTGCAGTCAACCCCAGTATTTTTTTACTGTTAGTGATTTGCCATTTTTGCACTTAGACAACTTAGAGAAAAATCAATTGAATTTAATGGAACACTCTACTTAGCTTTTGTCGACCAAGAAAAGGAATTTGATAGAGTAGACAGAAACAAGCTGTGGGAAATCCTTAAACGATATGGAGTGTCTACACATCTAACAAACCTATGTAGAAGCTTATACAAAAACTGTGAATGATTAGTGAGAGCAACTCGAGGACACTCAGAACCCGTTATCATAAGATCCGGAGAACGACAAGGTTGTGTCATGTCCCCTCTCTTGTTCATAATATATATGATATACACATATACATATACATGTTCATATACATACAGCATATGTGAAGATACCAGAGAAAAAGATACCGCAAGAACACAGCATGACGAACAGAACACAGAAGAACCATCGGCAAATTACAATTTGATTATTGTTCTCTGGACTTTAGGCGGTCTGGTGTGCCTTGCCAGTGAGAAGACCTGATCGTTCGAGTCCACGTCGATTGACGGACGTCAGTTGCGGCGATCGGGCATGGGTGACGTTGTAATATTCTGTTATGATAATTTGGCCGTGTCCAGCTTGTGCCGCGTGGTCTAGTGGTTACACATCCGCTTCACCGTAGTGGGTTGTGCTCAATATTTAGATCTCAAATCCCGAAACAACCAAATAAATCAATTTGATTATTGCTCGCTGGACTTTAGGCGCCTGGTGTGCCTTGCCAGTGAGAAGACCTGATCGTTCGGGTCCACATCGATTGACGGGCGTCAGTCGCGGCGATCGGGCAAATCTTGAGCTACAACCTAATAAATCAATACTCAATATATCAATAAGAGAGAAGATCAGAAATGAAGAAATCATGAATAGAATGCGGGTCATAGCAGTGCTAGATTTTAGTGGAAAGCAGCAATTCAAATGGGTTGGCCATATAACTATGTTAACAACTAATAGTATACCACAACAAGCAATGATGTACAGACCAATAGGAGCAGAAGAAGAGGCCGACCGTGTAAACGTTGGACAGAGGAAATAGCAGAGTCCATGGGAATATCGATATATGAAGCCCATAAACGGGCACTCTCCCGCTGTTTATACTTCACCTCGACACCGCAAGGTACAAGAGGAACAAGATGAGATGAGATGATGAGATGAGTGATTTATTGGCAAGTTTACTTTCAGTAGTTTGCCATTGTCATCTTAACGACTGGCACTAATACGATTTTACGAAAAACAAAGCTGGTTTGCTGCCAAATTGCTCGCTGCTGTGTTTCGAACGCGGTATGCGGGATTAAGAATTGCGTCCTTAATTCCCCTCACCCCAACGAAATTACTGAAGATACCACGAAACGAAACAAATAACACGATGACCCTAGTATGGCGATATATCATCCTTCTGTCCAAACCTGAGAGCGCATTTTGCGATATATTATCATTTGGCATTGCACTTAATCTGCTAAGATGTCATCTTTGTTCTACATATTTTACAACTTGTTCGTTCATTAATGTTTCAATTCAGTTAGGTCTTGAGAATTTTGTGTGTGCCAATTTCACATCGTAAATTCCTCCATATGCTTTTCATCATCTTTATCCACAGTCAGTTACTCAGAATCATACATTGCAAATGGCTATAGATTTATTTGCGGGAAATTCCGTTCCTGAATTCTCCCTCTCCCCCCCCCCTCTCTCTCTCTCTCTCTCTCTCTCTCTCTCTCTCTCTCTCTCACTCACTTTCTCTCTTTCTCCGTCTCTCTCCCTCTCTCCTCTCTTCCCCCTCTCCCCTCCGTCTCCCCCTCTTTCCCATTCCCTCCCTCCCTCTCTCTTCCCCCTCCCACCCTTTCCCGCTCTCTTCCCTCTCTCCCTCCCTCTCCCTCCCCTCCCGCCCTCTCTTCCCTATTTCCCTCTCTCTCTCCCTTACCGCCCTCTCTCCCTCTCTCTTCCCCTATCTTCCTCTCCCCCTTTCTCTCTTTCCCGTCTCACCCTTTCTCCGCCTATCTCTATCCCTCTCTCCCCCTCTCTATATCTCTCTTCCCCGTCTCGCCCTCCCCCTCTCTTCCGCATTCTCCTCTCTCTCCCTCTCTCTTCCCCTCTCTCTCCCTCTCAGTCTTCCTCTCTCTCCTCTGTCTCTCCCCCCTCTCTCCCCTCCCTCTCCGCCTATTTCGCATTCTCTCTCCTCTGTCTCTTTCCCTCTCTCTCCCCGCCCTCTCCGCCTATTGCGCCTTCTCTCTCCTCTGTCTCTCCCCTCTCTCTCCTCTCCCTCTCCGCCTATTTCGCCCTCTCTCTCCTCTGTCTCTTTCCCTCTCTCTCTCCCCGCCCTCTCCGCCTATTTCGCTTTCTCTCTCCTCTGTCTCTCCCCCTCTCTCTCCTCTCCCTCTCCGCCTATTTCGCCCTCTCTCTCCTCTGTCTCTCCCCTCCCTCTCCGCCTATTAAGCCTTCTCTCTCATGGAGCAGGTCCTGTGCAGAACACCGATCTCATCAGAGAGCGTATAAAAGTCTCTCGATCTCTGGCCAGTTCTCCCTCCTCGTGCTCTAGGTATTTGCAATATGCCATGTCCATATTCGTCCTGCTAACTTATTCAGTCTCGGTAGAGATTTGTCCGCAGCAGACGAACAAAATCTCCGGCGGGCCTATTCTCGCCGGTCGCGAGATCCGCACAGTGGAAGGATGGGAGATTTACTCGCAATAGACGTGCAATATCACCTGCGGTATCTTCGGCGGGCCTACTCCCGCTGGTTGTGGGATCCACTAAAGTCAGGCGGGGAGTCTGACGGTAGTGCACGCTTTACACAGGTCCGGACACTTGTGGTTGACAGAAGTTCGCGCCTTTACCGTGCGGTCGCGTACGAGGCCCTCACCTGTGGGACTTGGCTGAACGCCTCTAAGCCGGGTCCCTTGGGTTCCAGGGTCTGGCCATAACTCGCCACCGGCTCGTGGTGGCGAGGTCTCGGAGGATTGACGCTGCGCCGCCAGCGTCTGCAGCCTACCTTGTGCCAGACGTATTGGTTACCCATTCCTCTGGAATACACGAGATTAGGCCGAGAGAGGGAATATGTCGTTTGGGCACCACATGTTTCTCTGAAGCTCTACCCAGGCATTGTGATGGAATATTGGCCACATTCCAACTCACATACTTTGGTCTGTCAAGACTGCAAGGTGCCACTCACTCACTCATTCGTCCTGCCAAACGCCTGTGCCATCTTCCAGCAACCACGCCTCCCATCTCTGTTCTCCCCAAGCCAATGTGACGTGTAATATGGCCACAGTATTTCAGTTTCCCAGACATTTGCTCGCTTTGAACTCAAGCGTAATCCATACACGTATCACTATTTCTAGTGCACTGAACTGATTTTTGCGTGTGGATTAACATTCCCTATTACCAGTGTCCTTTTTAATGTGTAATGTACGTCCCAAAGTCACGGACGAGAAGTTAACATTATAGTCCAACTTACCTGTGAAGATGTTGAACCCGCTACCTCTGCATTAACACATCGGATG
>OY992876.1:90275124-90342624 GCA_963921405.1 Cepaea hortensis
AAGAAGAAGAAGAAGAAGAAGAAGAAGAAGAAGAAGAAGAAGAAGAAGAAGAAGAAGAAGAAGAAGAAGAAGAAGAAGAAGAAGAAGAAGAAGAAGAAGAAGAAGAAGACGAAGAAGAAGAAGAAGAAGAAGAAGAAGAAGAAGAAGAAGAAGAAGAAGAAGAAGAAGAAGAAGAAGAAGAAGAAGAAGAAGAAGAAGAAGAAGAAGAAGAAGAAGAAGAAGAAGAAGAAGAAGAAGAAGAAGAAGAAGAAGACGAAGAAGAAGAAGAAGAAGAAGAAGAAGAAGAAGAAGAAGAAGAAGAAGAAGAAGAAGAAGAAGAAGAAGAAGAAGAAGAAGAAGAAGAAGAAGAAGAAGAAGAAGAAGAAGAAGAAGAAGAAGAAGAAGAAGAAGAAGAAGAAGAAGAAGAAGAAGAAGAAGAAGAAGAAGGCAAAAGAACTGTAGAAATAATCTAACAACATTCAAAATAATTAGTTCTCACATACTTTTTGCTCTGCCAATCCAAGTCACTGTTTTTATTTGAGGGATCGGATTGACAAATTGGTTATAACCCAGTCGCAATTCCCCCACTCCCACCCCCCCCCCCGTCCTCCCACCCAAACACACACACACACACACACTCACTCACACACACACACACACACACACACACACACACACACACACACACACACACACACACATACACAACCAATCATCAAGAAGGCTTTATAGCCAGTTTCCTTCAGAAATACTCTTTGAAACACTTTTTGTGTGTGTAGAAACCACTAGATTCTAATCTTGCTCATTAAAATCTCCACGAGTGAAAACTCTAGAACTAATCCGCTAGATTTTCCCCGGAGATCCAGCGAGCGTGACCAACCGATCCTCTTTCAGCTTCTTGAATCACGTGACAGATTAAAGTCAGGTCAGGTGGGTTTTGTTTGGGGCAGACATTTCCGCCATTAGTGGTTGATAGGATGGGTTGAGATATCCCATTTGTAGATGTGACCTTCAGTAATAGACAGAATGGGTCGAAATGTCCCACTTGTAGCTGTGGACATCATTGGTTGACAGAATGGGTTGTGATGTCCCAATTGTAGACGTGGACATCAGTGGCTGACAGAATGGGTCGAGATGTCCCACTTGTAGTTGTGGTCATCAGTGGTTGATAGAATGGGTCAGGATGTCCCACTTGTAATATAGCCATCAGTGGTTGATAAGAGTATGTCATGGTATCACACATGTACATGTAGCCATCATTGTTGACAGAATGGGTCAGGGTGTCACACTTGTAGATGTAGCCATTAGTGGTAGATAGAATGGGTCAGGGTATCCAACTTGTAGATGTAGCCATCAGTGTATGACAGGATGGGACATAATCTCTCACTTGTACATGTAGTCATCAGTGGTTGACAGAATGGGCCAGGGTGTCCCACTTGTACAAGTGAGAGACCTGTATTGATAATGCGCATTGGGAGCAAGTCGCCGCTGAACGTGTTGCATGGAGGGCAAACATCAGAAATGGAATAAAGACAATGGAGACAATTATTGCAGATAAGTCACACACCGAGCGTGTGAGACGTAAGATGGTGCATGATGGTGGAAATGACCACGTGGTCACATGCACCCACTGTGAACGAACATTTACAGCCTTAACAGTTACATTCGCTACCGCCATGGGTAAAGGTTATTATGCCTTTTTGAAGCACAAACTATCGTCTGCAAAGACGGCAAGGTGCCAGTGATAGCAATGATACCACTACTACACTACTGCAACTATACGATTACCCTACTACTGTTATTATACGATTACTATACTACTGCTACTATACTACTGCTACTATACTACTGCTACTATACTACATCTTCTATACGACTACTATACTACTGCTACTATACGACTACTATACTAATGCTACTACATTACTGCCACTATACGACTACTATAATACTGCTACTATACTACTGCTACTATAATACTGCTACTATACGATTACTATAATACTGCTACTATACTACTGTTACTACACTACTGCTACTATACTACTGCTACTATACTACTGCTACTATACTACTGCTACTATACGACTACTATAATACTGCTACTATACTACTGCTACTATACTACAGCTACTATACGACTACTATAATACTGCTACTATACTATTGCTACTATACTACTGCTACTATACTACTGCTACTATACGACTACTATAATACTGCTACAATACTACTGCTACTATACTACTGCTACTATACTACTTCTACTATACGATTACGATTATACTGCTACTATACTACTTCCTCTATACAACTACTATACTGCTGCTTTCATGGTTGTTATGGTTTCTTGGCAAGTTTTGCAGAAGGTAGTTTGCCATTGCTTTCCTTCTGGGCAGTGACTGTACTAGTCGGTGGCCATAGCCATTGTCTCTACTGATGAGATCACCTGCCTATCGCCGCAGAGTGCAAGGCCATAACCAACAACAATCTGTCAGCTGCTCTCACACTCCATCCACCACCTTCTTCCATGGCTTCACGTAATCCTGATCGGTGGGCTAAATAATAATGGGAGATTTTAATGCAAAAGTAGGTGCAGGAAGAGCTGAAAATGAGAGACACGTTTTAGGAAAATTTGGATTAGGAAATAGAAATGATGCAGGTGACAAATTAATTGAATTTTACACAGAAAATGAGTTAACGATAGCCAACATGCTTTTTAAGCAACATCCAAGAAGACTCTTTACATGGAAGTCTCCAGACAGTATTATCAAACATCAGATAGATTATATTTTAATACAAAGAATGTGGAGATCAAGCATAACATCTGCAAAAACCCTACGTAGTGCAGACTGTGATACAGATCATCAGTTATTAGAAGCAGATCTGAAATTAAAACTCAAAAAGCTTATCCGAGGACCAAGGCCACTTCGTTTTGATCTCACAAAAATACCGGATGCATACTCTGTAGAAGTTATGAATCGCTTTGGGGTCTTGATGTCTGTACAAGAAGAAATGACACCTGATGAACTGGCAGTACAAGCTAGGGATATCTTGATAACTGCAGCCAAAGACTTAATTCCGACCAAGAAAAAGCAACTTAAGCCATGGATTACATCAGACACATTAGAATTAATAAAACAACGAAGGGAGCTGAAACAGAAAGGAGGTGAATCCAATAACAGCACGATGAAGTATAAATCTTTAACTCGAGAAATAAGAAAGAACACAAGAAAGGACAAAAATCAATATATACAAGATTGCTGCACCAGAATAGAGCAATATCATAAGACTGGAAGAGATTATGAAATGTTCAAAGAAATGAAGTTATTGACAATAAATGTTCAACCTCAATTTGAATGTTATCTGTGACAAGATGGGAAATACCTTAACAGAATCTAGACAAATTCTAGAAAGATGGCAGGAGTACTGCAGTGGAATGTATGATATGAGTGACAGTGAGGATATGAATGAGATACATGAGCCAATGACAGCAGAGACAGAACCTGAACCCTCATTGGATGAAATTGCATGGGCAATAAAGAACCTGAAGAATGGTAAATCACCTGGATGTGATGAGATACCAGCTGAACTAATTAAAGCGGGAGGAGAAGAAAGCATACACATATTTGGAAATATGATATATGGCCAAAAGATTGGAAGAGAACTATCTTCATTCCAATACCAAAAAAAGGCAACCTGAAATTATGCACCAACTATAAAACTGTTGCCCTGATCAGTCATGCAAGTAAAATTCTACTAAAAGTCATAATGGGAAGACTTCGTAAGAAAATGGAAGAAGAGATTAACTTGGTTCAAGCTGGATTTAGACAAGGAAGAGGAACAACAGATCACATATTCAACATGCGTTTAATAATAGAGAAGTACAGAGAATTTAATGTAAACCTATTCTCATGTGTTTTGGATTATTCAAAGGCATTTGACTGTGTACAACATCAGAAACTTTGGGAAATCATGAGGAATATGGGCTTTCCATCACATGTAGTACAACTCATAAAAATGCTCTATCCAGACCAGCAAGCAGCAGTTAGAATAGATGGCGAGGTATCAGATTGGTTTGACATCAAGCAAGGAGTCCGTCAGGGCTGCGTGCTGTCACCCTATTTGTTTAACCTGTACGCCGAAAATATAATGAGAAATGTAAGAGATGATATAAACAGGGAGATATATAATGCCCTAAATATCGGAGGTCATGACATACCGAAGATTCGATATGCTGATGATATAATATTACTATCCACAACACATAATGGTATAGAAAACCTAATAGCCTCAACCCAATTGAATAGTGAAAATCACAACTTATATCTTAACATAGCAAAAACTAAGATAATGCATACAGATAAAACTACTATGGAGGAAGAAATATATGTTAATGGGGAAAAATTGGAGGTGGTAGAAAATTTTGAATATCTTGGGTCATTGATTACCAACAAAGGTGATACAATGAAAGAAATTAAACGGCGACTATCAATTGCTCTTCAAAGACTAAAACAGCTGAATAAATTATGGAGTGGGACAGACAGAACTACAAAAATTAGATTTTTAAGAGCATGCATCTTTCCCATTGCAACATACGCCTGTGAGACATGGACACTTACTAAACAAGCTGAACAGCGCCTAAACGCCTTTGAATATAAATGTTATAGACGAGTTCTAAAAATATCTTGGGTAAAGAAAAGAACAAATGCATCCATACTTCAAGAGTTGAATATTGAAGAAGGTTGGCTATTAAAGGCGATAAAACAAAGACAATTGAAATAGTTTGGTCACTTGAAACGTCACGAAAGTATGGAGAGAACAATAATGGAAGGATTTATGCCTGGGAAGAGAGGAAGAGGAAGGCCAAAGAGAAGATGGGTGCAGGATGTGACGGATGATCTCCAGATGGGTGTATCAGACGCGGGATATCTTGCTTATGATCGAGAGGTTTTCCGGAAGGTTGTTATGGGAGCGAGGTTCTGCAAAGGACATGCTACTGAATGAATGAATGAATGAATACTGCTGCTACTATACGACTACTATAATACTGCTACTATACTACTGCTACTATACTACTGCTACTATACTACTGCTACTATACTACTGCTACTATACGACTATTATAATACTGCTACTATACTACTGCTACTACACTACTGCTACTATACTACTGCTACTATACTACTGCTACTATACTGCTGCTACTATACGACTACTATAATACTGATACTATATTACTGCTACTATACTACTGCTACTATACGACTACTATACTATTGCTACTATACGACTACTATACTACTGCTACTATACTACTGCTACTATACTACTCCTACTATACTACTGCTACTATACGACTACTATACTACTGCTACTATACGACTGCTACTATACTACTGCTACTATACGACTACTATACTACTGCTACTATACTACTGCTACTATATTACTGCTACTATACTACTGCTACTATATGACTACTATAATACTGCTACTATACTACTGCTACAATACTACTGCTACTATACGACTACTACACTACTGCTACTATACTACTGCCACCACTACTCTACAACTAATATACTACTGCTACTACCACTATACTACTACTATACTACGGCTAATACTACTACTACTACTACTACTACTACTACTACTACTACTACTACTACTACTACTACTACTACTACTACTACTACTACTACTACTGCTGCTGCTGCTGCTGCTACTACTACTACTACTACTAATACTACTACTACTACTACTACTACTACTACTACTACTACTACTACTACTACTACTACTACAACTTCTCTACTACTGCCACTTCTGTTACTACTACATTACTGCTTCTTGTACTACTACTACTACTACTACTACTACTACTACTACTACTACTACTACTACTACTATTACTACAACTACTACTACTATTGGTTAAGAATTGTTTTGGGGTCTTGATGTCTATGCAGGAGGAATTGACACCTGAGGGGTCAGCCCCAGGGGGACTGAGTGGTCTCGAAGTATGGTGTCCGCCTCGAGTGCTGGGGGTCCCGAGTTCAAGCCCTGGTGAGGGACGGGATGTTTTCACGTGGACTTCTAGAAACAAAATTTCCCTTGGCCTCTGGGTAGTGAGATCGGACGCCCGTGTGTATTGTTTGGCACGTAAAAACCTCCTTCGCAGTTGGAAATCGAAAAAAGAGTAACTTAACGGCGCTGCACGGGCAAAATTTCGAGTTAAAAATCTACCCAAAGTATTTTAGGATCCTCGCCGGTGCTACGGAGTTCGTGCACTGAGCTGAGATTCTCCGGACTCAAGCTTGAGTTAGGAGTAGAACGGAGCACTTGTGGTTTACACTTATGAACCGTGATGCTGATCCGTCGACTAAACGTTAGAATTAATAAAACAACGAAGGGAACTGAAGCAGAAAGGGGGGTTAATCTGATAACAGCTGGATGAAGTTTAAATCTTTAACGAGAGAAAAAAAGAAAGAATAAAAGAAAGGATAAAAATCAATATATACAAAATTGATGTACAAGAATGTAGCAATATCATAAGATTCGAAAAGATTACGAAAAGTTCAAAGAAATGAAGTTATTGATAAGAAAGGTTAAACCTCAATTAAAAGTTATCTGTGACAATTTGGGAAACACCTTAACAGAATCTAGACGAATTCTACAAAGATGACAGGAATACTGTAGTGGAATGTATGATATGAATGACAGTGAGGATATCAATGAGATACATGAGCTTATGACAGCAGAGACAGAACTTGAACCCTCATTAGATGAAATTGCATGGGAAATAAAGAACATGAAGAATGGTAAATCACCTGGATGTGATGAGATATCAGCCAAACTAATTAAAGCGGGAGGAGAAGAAAGCAAACAAATCTATCACGCATTATGTAACAAGATATGGAAATATGGTATATGGCCAAAAGATTGGAAGAGAACTATCGTCATTCAAATATCAAAACAGGGCAACCTTAAATTATGCACCAACTATAGAATTGTTGTCCTGATCAGTCATGCAAGTAAAATTCTACTAAACCTCATAATGGTAAGACTTCGTAAGACACTAGAAAAAGAAATTACCGTAGTTCAAGCTGGTTTTAGACAGGGAAGAGGAACAAGAGATCACATATTCAATATGCGTTTAGGAATAGAGAAGTGCAGAGAATTTAATACAAACATATTCTCATATTTTGTGGAGTATTCAAAGGCATTTGACTGTGTACAACATGAGATACTTTGGGAAATCATCAGGAATATGGGCCTTCCGTCACGTGTAATACAATTTATACAAATGCTCTATCTAGACCAACAAGCAGCGGTTAGAATAGATGGCGGGACATCAGATTGGTTTGAGTTCAAGCATGGAATTCGTCAAGGCTGTGTCCCCCTATTTGTTTAAAGTGTAAGCCAAAAATATAATGAGAAATGTCAGAGATGATATAAATAGGGAGCTATATGATACCCTAAATATCGGTGGTCATGACATACCAGAGATTCGATATGCTGATGATACATACTGTATTGCTATCCACAACACACAATGGTTTAGAAAACCTAACAACCTCAACTCAACTGTATATTGAAAATCACAACTTATATCTTAACATAGCAAAAACAAAGATAATGCATACAGATAAAACTACTATGGAGAAAGAAATGCATGTTAATAAGGAAACATTGGAGGTGGTGGAAAATTTCGAATATTTTGGGACATTGATTACCAATAATGGTGACACAATGAAAGAAATTAAAAGACGAATATCTATTGCTCTTCAAAGACTAAAACAACTGAATAAATCGTGGAGTGGGAGAGATAGAACTACACAAATTAGATTTTTAAGAGCATGCATGTTTCCCATTGCAACATACGCCTGTGAGACATGGACACTTACTAAACAAGCTGAACAGCGCATACATGCCTTTGAATATAAATGTTATAGACGAGTTCTAAGAATATCTTGGATAAAGAAAAGAACAAATGCATCCACACTTCAATAGCTGAATATTGAAGAAGGCTGGCTATTAAAGAAGATAAAACAAAGAAAATTGAAATATTTTGGTCACTTGAAACGTCATGAAAGTTTGGAGAGAGCATGGAGGGGTATATCCCTGGGAAAAGAGGAAGAGGAAGACCAATGAGAAGATGGGTGCAGGATGTTGCGGATGATCTCCAGATGGATGTATCGGACGCGGTATATCTTGCTTATGATCGAGAGATTTCCTGGAAGGTCGTTATGGGAGCGAGGTTCTACAAAGGACATGCTACTGAATGAATGGATGAAAACTACTGGTATTGCTACTACTGCTACTTCTACTACTAAAATACTAATATTGCTACAACAACAACAACAACAACAACAACAACAACAACAACAACAACAACAACAACAACAACAACAACAACAACAATTACTGCTACTACTACTACTACTACTACTACTACTACTACTACTACTACTACTACTACTACTACTACTACTACTACTACTACTACTACTACTACTACTACTACTACTACTACTACTACTACTACTACTACTACTACTGCTACTACTACTACCACTACGATAACAACTACTACTAATGTTGTTGTTGCACTAAAACTATTCTACTACTAATATACTACTACTAAACATACTACCATACTAACACTACTATACTGCTGTACTACTACTACTACTACTACTACTACTACTACTACTACTACTACTACTACTACTACTACTACTACTACTAAAACTACTACTACTACTACTACTACTACTACTACTACTACTACTACTACTACTACTACTACTACCACCACCACTACCAGCACCACCACCACCACCACCACCACCACCACCACCACCACTTTAACGGCTTATTCTATTCCTTCTCCTTCGTCTATTTCTCTGTTTGTTTCACCCTCCTTCTTCACTGCTCTGTGGCTCAGACACTCCTAGTTTCATTCATCTAGCCTTATTTCCGAGCTTCTTGATGTTCCAAAACAACCCTGCTTGGATGTTTGTCTCTCCAGCCCAGTTTTCAGCCCGTAACTGACAAAACATGACAATCCTGATTGATGCTTCCAGCTTTCCAAACTCCCAGTCCACACGTACACCGGGATGCAGGACAAGGCTCAGACTTCTTTAGTGAGTGATCAGTCTATTTTTAATGAAATCGTCTGTTTTCAATGAAATCATCTATTTTCAATTAAATCATCTATTTTCAATGAAATTGTTAACAATCTGATTCTTCCTGTTGGATGAGATTTCTTAACGAAAGTTAATTGCTTTCCTGTGTTTGTGATTTCTTGGTAAGTTTACGTTCAGTGGTTTGCCATTGCTCTCTGACCGACCGGCACTCATACCATTGTGTAAAAGCAGCGCAAAGCGGTCTGCTGCCAAATCGCCTGCAGCTCTGTTTCGAACGCGTTATGCGGGACTACGAATTGTTTCGTAACTCCTTCACCATAGAGCCGGCTTCTTAAAGAAAACAATACACGAGAGATAATCAGTTTTCAATGAAATCACCAACCTTCAATGAAATCATAAATTTTCAATGAAATCACCAACCTTCAATGAAATCATAAATTTTCAATGAAATCACCAACCTTCAATGAAAGCATCAATTTTCAATGAAATCACCAACTTTCAATAAAATCATAAATTTTTAATAAAATCATTTAATTTCAATGAAATCATCTATTTTGAATGAAATTGTATGCAGTCTGTCTTTCGTTAGATGTTTCTTTAAAAACCAATTTGGGAGTCTCCGTGGCGAAGTAGTCAAGCCGTCTGATTCGGGCTCCGAATGTTGTTGGTTCGATTCCGGGCCGCATCCTTCGGTTCACGAGTGCATTTTTTCTGAGACTCCTGGGGGTCGTCGCTGGAGCTACGGAGTTCGTGATTTGTCTGACATTTTCTGCGCTGCGGGAAGAAACTGGGCCATATGGGATAAAATCCCGGTGCAATGAAGTCGACTTAAAAGGGAAAAAAAAAAAAAAAAAAACGACAAAGACATACCTTTACTCTAAATTTTAAATATTGTTGATATGTACCTTTCCACATCTGAGGTATCTCTACCCTCGGGAGGTAGAGGGGCTTGAGTGACCTCAAGAGCTATGCCGACAGTAGCACAGCTACTGGTGAGGTCTCCCGTGTCGGACAGTTAAAGAGTTAGGAACCGGACTTGGAAAGACACAGACCTGCTGCCTTGTGGGTAGATTTTGTTGTTGTTGTTGTTGCATATCCCTTACAGGACGTTGCAGTCAACACCAGCATTTTCAGCTGCTATTGATGTACTAGGCAAGATTACGCTCAGTAGTTTGCCTTTGCTTTCTGAACGACTGGCTCACATACCCCGTAAGTTACAGACGCGGCGAGAACCGCTACAGTTTCTCGTGCACATCACGTTTCTCACGAGAGTATACGGGATTACGGAGAAAGACGTAAACCTCTTGGCCAGGGAGACCGGCTGTGGGTAGACTGGGGACAGTCAAAGGCTAGGGACCAGACTGCTGCTACTACTACTACTACTTTTACTACTACTACTACTACTACTACTACTACTACTACTACTACTACTACTACTACTACTACTACTACTACTACTACTACTACTACTACTACTCCTGCTGCTGCTGCTACTACTACTATTACTGCTACTACTTCTTCTTCTTCGTTTTCTTCTACTACTACTACTACTACTACTACTACTACTACTACTACTACTACTACTACTACTACTACTACTACTACTACTACTACTACTACTACTACTACTACTACTACTACTACTACTACTACTACTACTACTACTATTACTGCTACTATTTCTTCTTCTTCGTTTTCTACTACTACTACTACTACTACTACTACTACTACTACTACTACTACTACTACTACTACTACTACTACTACTACTACTACTGCTACTACTACTACTACTACTACTACTACTACTACTGCTGCTGCTGCTGCTGCTGCTGCTGCTACTACTACTACTACTACTACTACTACTACTACTACTACTACTACTACTACTACTAATACTAATACTACTACTATAGTACCTAACATTTCATTTTCTATCGAACTTAAAATTGACTAGAAAATCAACCCCGCGGTTGATGGCAACGTCCTGCAAATGACATGCAACTTTTAAAAAATCCATGTGTCAGGGAGTCGCGGTGGCGTAGTGGCCAGTCGCTCGCCTGCAGGCCCTGTTCCAGGGACCCATTTTAGACTGCGTGGCCATGGGAGACTTGTAAATCCCCGCCCCTATGCGGATTCGAACTTATCCATCCCACACATCCATCCATCCACCCATCCATCCATCCATCCATCCATCCATCCATCCATCCATCCACCCATCCATTTATCCACCCACCCATAGACATACATAGATACAAAAATACACGCACACAGACATACGTGCTTACAAACTCACCCACACATACAATCACACACTTACCTACATACAAACCCAATACAAACCCCAACATCACCCTACCCCCACCTGTCTACCCATTTACACACACACCTCAATACCTCCCCTACCTATTACACCAACACACCTAAACACACACGCGCGCTGACACAAGAAGCCAAACCTACAGAACTTGAGGTCCCAGAATCCTGGCCACACACGGAAGTGACCGGTGTCCAGCAACATTAACACCGTTGATTAATGTCCCAAGCGCTGACCCGGCCTCTAAGATAAGTCCCTAATAGGAATCGGCAAATTGACAAGGATGGCCGCCGTGGGAAGACTCTTCGGGGGAATCGATAGCTTGTCTCCGTTAGTTAACATCGGACAGGCTTTGGATTTCATTTGCTTTGGAGTTGGCTTGCGCGCGCGTGTGTGTGTGCACCGGTATGTGTGCGAATTCAGCTTAATTAATCTGTCTATTTACGTTTTTGTTAAGTAGCTGGACAAGTCCAGGCCCAGAGATTGAGACGTCGGCTGGGGACTTAAGCGGTTCCACGCTTGGCTTCCGAGCGGTGGGAGATCTGACAGTGTAAAATGTGGTCTCATGATATGTTGGGCAGGCTTCTTGTTCTTGTTCGATGGATGGATGCATGGATGGATGGGTGGGAGTGTGGAAGGCGGGATGGGTGGAGAAGTGGGTGATTGGATAGTTGGATGGGTGAAGGGGTGGATGGATTGGTGGATGGTTGAGTGGATGGATGGATGGATGGGTGGGTGGGTTGGTGGATAGGTTATGGGTAAAATGATGGGTGGGTTAGTGGATGGATGGGTGAATGGTTGTAATGAGTGGGTGGCTGTATGGGTGGATGGATTGATGGATGGATGGATGGATGGATGGGTGAATGGGTGAATGGATGGGAGGGTGGATGGATGGGTGGGTGTGTGAGTGGATGGATGGATGGATGGGTGAATTGTTGGAATGATGAGTGAGAGGATGGATGGATGGGTGAATCGTTGGAATGATGAGTGAGTGGATGGATGGATAGATGGGTGAACGAGTGAATGGGTGGATGGGTAGATGCGTGAACGTGTGAATGGATGGGATGCGGATAGATGGATGGATCGTGGATGGATGTACGGGTGAGAAGATGGATGGATGTGTGGATAGATTAATGGATGGATGGATGGATGGGTGGATGGATGGATGTGTGAGTAGATAGACGCGTGGATGTTTGGATGGATGGATGGACGAACGCATGGAACGGTGGACAGATAGATGGATGAAAGGGTAGATGGATGGGTGGGGGAATGAAAGGATTAGTGAGTGGGTGTGTTGAAGGATGGATGAATGAGTGGGTGGATGGAGGGATTGATGTATGCATGGATAGGTGGAAGGATGGATTGATGGATGGACATATGGATGGATGGGTGAGTTGATGGATGGATGGGTGAAGGAATAGATGGATGGATATATGGGTAGAGGGATGGGTGGATGGATAGCAAGATGGGTGGAAGGACGGTTGGATGGGTGTATGGATGGATGGGTGGATGGGCGAAAGGATGAGTGGGTGGAAGGATGGATGAAGTGAAGATGGAAGGATGGCTGGATGGATGGGTGGATGACTTGTTGGGTGGCTGGATGTATGGATGGATGGGTGAATGGATGACTGGTTGGATGGGTGGATGCATGGGTGGATGGATAGTTAGGTGGATGGATGTATAGATGGGTGGATGGATGGATAATCAGTTGGATGGATGGATGGATGAATGAATGGAAGGATGAATGGACAAATTGGAGGATGGATGGAAAGATGGATGGATGAATAGATGAGTGCATGGATTTATGTGTTTATGGATGGATCGCTGAGTGAATTGGTGGATGGATTGTTGGATGGATGGATGGGTCGATGGATGGAAGTGTGGATGTATATGTGGATGGATGGGTGGGTGGATGGATTGTTGGATGGATGGATGGACGGATGGGTGAATGGATAGGTGGATGAATTCTTGGATAAATGGATGGGTGGATGGATGAGTGGATGAATGGAAGGATGATAGGACCATCGGGCGTACAGAGAAACAGAAAGATAGATAGAAAGCAAGTTAGAAAGACAGACAGACAGACAGACAGACAGACAGACAGTCAATCACTAATTAATTATTTCTATGTTCCAAGTAATTTGTTTTAATGTTGCATATCCCTTACATGACGTTGCAGTCAGCACCAGCATTTTTCAGCTGCTGATGATATACTAGGCAAGATTACGCTCAATAGTTTGCCAGTGTAGTTTACATGAACTGAGAATGTCGATATCTCACATATCCAAGTAATTACCATCCTTCTATCTTCGTCTGACACACAATCAATAACATTTTATTTAATTGCTTATTCTAAAATATAATGTAAGAAACACAAAGAAAGGACATTATTAGCGACGAATGTTGGAAGGCATTGTGCCTACGGCTTCGTGCGGAGGAGTGCAAGCGGGAAGGTGTAAGCCTTATCATGGAGCGAGGAAATACAACCTAAAGACTTAATGTCATGGCAGGGCTTACCAGGTGCTAAGACTTTGTCGGCAACTGGTCTAGGATGAAAGCTCCGACAGGAGGGCGGTTAGATTATTGTTTTGCTGATCCGGCAGTTTCTGCAGCTAATCTTGTATTGGTGGTGTCTTTCCTGTGGAGTAACATAGTCAGGCGGAGAAATGGATCATGCTGCATAGGCAACATATGGCCTCTAAATTCAGCACGGGTTTTGTGTTATGGAGAGGTATAAAGGTATTTAAATAAATTTCGTCTGTCAAGGCGGCAAGATGCCAATCAGTCAAGATTGCAATTTTAATTAGTTTAGTTTAGTTTAGTTTAGTTTAATCGATGGATCGACATCACGGCACACGAGTGTAACCCATAAGTGCTCCGTTCCCCTCCTAACTTAAACCTGAGTCTGGAGAAACTCATCTCAGTGCACGAACTCCGTAGCACCGGCGAGTATCCTGAAATACTTTGGGTAGATTTTTAACTCGAAATTTTGCCCGGGCAGCGCCGTTAGGCTACTCTT
Organism: Cepaea hortensis; assembly: GCA_963921405.1. Classification (NCBI taxonomy): domain Eukaryota; kingdom Metazoa; phylum Mollusca; class Gastropoda; order Stylommatophora; family Helicidae; genus Cepaea; species Cepaea hortensis. Next base: position 90,289,598 of record OY992876.1, read on the forward strand.
TTTCGATTTCAAACTGCCAAGGGATTTTTTACGTGCGCAACAATACACACAGGCGTCCGATCTCACTACCCAGAGACCAGGGGAAATTTTATTACTAGAAGTCCACGTAAAAAAAAAAAAAAATTTCGGTCCTCACCGGGGCCTGAACCCGCGATCTCTAGCACTCGAGGCGGACACCATACCCCGAGACGACGCAGACCCCGTGAATCACACTTATGGTTGTGTACTGAGTTAAATGAACTTGATTCTAGTTCATCATTCAATGAATCAGTTATCAGTTATCAGTTGGGGTATCTTCATTGCACTCCGGACATGTCCATAGGTGCTCAGATCCTCCCCCCCCCCCAGCATATGCGTCAGCGTCCGGTGGCTAATAGTGCCAGTTCTGTGTTGGTTGATGAGGCGCCTTGTTTTCCCGATGTACCTCTCGCGTCTGGCCATGCCGATTCTTACTCCCAAGTCTTTCATCCTGGACAGCGATGTGGATTCACTGACATCAAAGTCCTCTGCCCTCGCCATATCTTTGAGGACGTTAATAACATCGGCACGATCCATGGGCTGGCCATCTACAGGGGGTGCAGAGCCAGCCAGTTTGTCAGCTCGTTCATTTCCCTCGACTCCCCATGTCCCGGGACAAAGATGAAGGTGACTTTACGGACAACAGACTTCCGCAGCGACTCAGTCCACTGTCTACGTACAGATCCAGCTTCGACCTTCTGAATCATGCTCATTGAATCACTTAGTACATACACGTTAGTATAATGCTGTGATTCCAGCCATATGAAAGCCTGTGCAACTGCCATCATCTCCATCGTCATGCTGCTTGTGGTCATAGAGTGGGCACCACTGGATTCTTGAACGGTTCGGCCCGCTGAAAGGGCTGTAAATGCCCACGCACTTCTCCGCTGCTTTACAACAGATCCATCTGTATAGATGAGCACTTCGGGGCTATCTGAGTGTTCATAGATGAGCGCGTTGACCTCTGCATTGACAGCGGCAGGGTTCTGCTCTCTGCACGGTCTGTCGGATGTGATAATGCAGGAGAAAGTGCACTTAAAAGCTGGAGGCACCGGCACCCATTCCTTGCTGGGGTTGATACTGGTAAGACTGCAGACCTGTCTGACGACATCTTCCGCCCGACCCATCCATGATTTGCCCCTCTTTAGACTGTCACCCTTTTCTCTGAATATAGCGTCATGCAGAGGGTGCTGCTCGTCTGCACTTATTTTTAAGTATGCACGAGCTCTCCAGATCTTAATCCTATGTTCCATTGTCGGGAGGTCAAGGAGGTATCTCATTGCTACACAGATGGTGTCTCTCGTGCAGCCCAAAATGATGCGCATGGCTTCGTTTTGTACCTTTTCAAGTCTTCCAATCTGTGTAGGGCTGACAGTGAGGATGGCCAGGGCATACTCGATGCGTGAAAGCACTAGTCCTTGGAACAGAAGTATTAGCAGTCTTTGCTCGATATTGGCAGCCGCCATGACTCTCATTGCTGACAAACCTTTTCGAGCTTTCGTTATGACATAATCGACATGATCTCTGAAGGACAGGCTACGATCAAGCCTCACGCCAAGATATGTCATCGATTGGGTTCTACTCAAAATACTCCCATCCATCCTCAGTGCCAGCATGTCTGTTTTCACAATATTGTTGTTTAGGGAGAACCATGTAACCGATGCCTTTGCAGGGTTGACAAGGGCACCGACACCAGCACACTATGGGGGAATTCTATCTAGTTCGCCCTGCATATCATTGGCAACCGCCTGTCTATCTCGATCCTGTCGATACACGAGAATGTCGTCAGCAAATGACAGAGTCCTACCCCTCCCGTCCAACTGTTGTTCAGTGATCGGCACCGTATACACGTTGAATAGTACTGGAGACAGTGGTGAACCCTGCGACAATCCTGGACATATCGTTATCGGTTCAGAAGACCAACTCCCGCATCTTAGCACCACCTTCCTTTGGAGCAGAACTGCAGCTATCCATCGTACAAGGTGAGGGTGCACTTTCAGTCTGAGGAGGGTTTGCATCAAGTACTCGAAAGATACTCTGTTATATGCGTCCTCTAAGTCTATGGCGGCTGTACATGTCTCTTCTCTGACCTGAAATCCTTCGTAAACATCTTGAGCAAAGACCGCCGCATTCAGCCAAGACTCTTTGTTACGTCTGTGTGGTATACTGACTCACAAGCCGTTACTAGCTGTCAAGATCTCCTCAAATTAAAACTAAATTGTACTAGAACGTAAACCACTGGTACCATTAAAACTTGGGGGATAGTGGGAAATCGACACCGCCCCGGATTGGAAAACACACACTTCAGGAATCAAGAGCGGATATGGGGTAAAACTTCAACACGGAGAAAGCTGAGATATAAACAGCTACAATCGATTTCCGGCCTCATTTGTAACAACAAAACAGCGACTGGTCACAAACCAAGATGTGCATGCAGAATGGTAGCTTTTAACTCACCACGACTAAGTGAGAAAATTGTCTAAAGAGAAGAAGGACCATACATGCAGTAGCCAGTATTTGGAAACTACCAAATCTATGACCTTACTTCTTGGTGATGTCAAATGTTGACACGTATTGTGAAGCTGTCGTGTTTTGATGAGGTAGTGGTCTTATTCATGTCAATCCAGACCTGACTTGGTGAAGATTGAATGCAGCACCTGTTGAGTGAGCACATGGTTGAGTGATGCCCTTGATAGAGTAGCGCAGAAACTTATCTACCTGCAACCATTCCATTTGTCTCATAGGAGAGGTAATCTTTATTTAAATAATTACCGGCCAAGACAAAGGAAAACAAGAGCCAACTTATGTTCTACTACACCCAGGAACACTTAATACTACAATTGATGATAGCCAGAGTGATTCCCAAAGCTGGAAGTGGAGAATCCTGATTGCAGACAGTTCTTTTTTTCAGAACCTCCAGGCCAGTAAAAGATTAGCATTACATGCCACTGCAAAAAATCTAAACTGTTAATATCTACCTTATCATGGGCACATCAAGTCTGTAATATTTAATGTATATGTATATGTCCTTATTTTATGACAGGAAATTGTAATTTTGAATGCAATTTACAAAATCCATATGTGTGTTTATTAAATCATAAAAATTGAGGTCATGTCATGTATTGATTGTATTTTACTTGTCATAGTCAAATTGTTTTAAATTACCCTAGATAGAATTAATTAGCTGGTAGAGGAGAGGCAAGGAACCACTTAAGGAATAAATTGGGTATAAAAGGGAGTACAACTTTTTCAGTATTTCCTAAAGGTATTCCTTGGTTCTCTAAAACTCTATTTCTGATCTCAACAATTGAGTCAGTACAACTAAATTAATTAAACGGGGAGGATCACATTGGGAAAAATGATTTTTCATCATTTATCTCTGTGGGGTTGAGCCATCAATCACACCCATATCCGACAGTCTGTATCCTCCAAGTGTGGGCGGAAAGCAGCCGAGTTGTTCCAAGTCACAGTTCAATGAATCAATAAGCTCCCAGGCCTCACAGTTTTAATTAACCGTGACAGAACTGTCTTATTTGAAAATAAAACATGTTCGTTTTCATTTTCGTTGTTTATTTTTTGTTTGTTTGTCTTTTTTTTTCTTTTTTTGTGTGCCTATTTTTGAGCCGTAAATATTTTGATATAATCTAACATCAATATATCTAATTCGTTAATATATTATTATCAATATTTTCGCCATATTCACCTCTGAAATATTGTTTAATGTTTATATGAACTGAGAATGTCGATATCTCACATTAGATCACACGAAATGAAAATAATACTAGAAGATTTTAGAGCAAAAGTACGAAAGGGAAATATGAACTTTATAGTAGGTATTATTATGTTTTTTTTTTTTAAAGTCGCTTAAAAGTCGACAGGGTCGACGTCATTGCACCGGGTTTTTATCCCAAATGGCTCAGTCTCTTTCCGCAGCGAGGAAAGCGTCGCTCAAAGCACAAACTCTGTAAAGCACAAACTCTGTAGCTCCAGCGACGACCTTAAGGAGTATCCGAAAAAAATGCACTCGTGAATCGAAGGATGCGGCCCGGAATCGAACCCACAACCTTCGGAGTCCGAGTTTTACTGCTTGACCACTTCGTCACGGAGATTCCTAAAAGGTTTAGGTACAAGAAATGAAAGAGGAGAGAAACCAATAGAACTGGCAAATATCAAGGATATGATAGTTAGAAACACCTGGTTTAAACAACATAAAAGAGGACTTTACTCATGGAAAGCTCTGATAAGAAAATACTTAACCAAACTGACTACATGCTTATTCATGAAAGATTTAGAAATGCTTTAATAAATGTAAACACAATGACAGGTGCTGACTATATTAGTAATCATGTACCACTATGTGCACTGTGACGAAACGGCGCTCATCTGTCTGTTGTCGTCGGGATCCCGCACTAATTTGGCGTGTCATCGGGGACTTTCCCAGTTATAAATAGACTAAGGGAAGCCGATAGGAATTTTCCATCTAGAATCATCTCGAATCACCGGGATTTGACTGTACCAGGTTGCCGGGTGCTTCAGCGAATTCCTGTTCAGAGAGATCTGGAAATTCTAGGCGTGGAATGAATGTTGTCCGAGAAGGTGACTTTTCTCAAGGAGCTCTCATTTCTCGTGCGCATGAGTTTGCACGTTGGGGAAATGCGGCTAGAATAGGCATTCACTTCCTGACTCTCACGGAGAGAAGACGCACGGCTCTGTGAAGCCATTTGTATAGCGTCTCACCTCAACCAAGTTGCGGCTGACTGTTATCACATGCGGCAGATGTGCCTTTGAACAGTTCTGGTAGCTGACTGGAGGCTGGTTCTACTTATTTAGGTATCTACTTGGTTAATGAATTTAACTTGGTAATTGTTCACAAAACGCAATCGTTCTAACCTCATTAAATATGCGGGTGTCTTTGCATCACTAATGAGAAATCGATCGATAACGTCGCTGGAAACTAGGGCGTGTGTAGCGGTTGTTTACCAGCGTGTGTAGTTTAGTCGCCGGCTTGAAATGTAGGCCTGTGATGTTGGCGATTTGTGTTCAACTTGTATTTACCATGTGTGGCAAATCGTTGCATATACTATGTTGCTGTTTTGTAATCCATCCATCCATCATGTGCCATGCCGGTAAGCGTGGGCGGTCATGCTCTGCCATCTCACTCGATCACCAGAGTCGTGGATCAGCTCCGTGTTTCTGTCTCGACCATTCCACAAGGCCAAGCCATCCAGGTACTTGCTTCTAGGTCTTCCCCTTGGTCTGTTCCCCTCGATCTTACCAGTTGTCACCAACTTCTCCAATCCATTTCTTCTCATAACATGCCCAAAAAATTTTGACTGTCTACGTCTAATTTCTCTAATCAATTTACGATCTTCATTTGTTTCTTGAAGGACTTGTTCATTGGTCTTTCTGGCTGTCCATGGTATTCTTTGCATTTTCCTCAGAAACCACATCTCTACAGCCATCAGATGTTTTTCAGCCTGACTGCTCATTGTCCACGCTTCACATCCATACAAAAGTACAGGTTCAATGTAGCATCTCAACACTCTTTTTCTCGTTTCAATTGACATCTTTTTATTGGTCAATATGTTTTTCATCTTGCTAAAGGCTACTTTTGCCATGGCGATTCTTGTTCTAATCTCTTCAAGGCATCTCCCATCAGATGTTATTACTGTTCCGAGATAATTGTACCTGCTCACTTGTTGAAGAATATTCCCATTTACTTGTATATTACATTGTGGTATTTCGTCCTTCTTAGTGACGACCATAATCTGTGTCTTTTTACAATTTAATTCTAACCCTAGTTGTTCACTGTGTGTAACAATCGCATCTACTAAATTTTGCAGGTCCTGTTCATTGTCTGCAATCAAGACTGTATCATCTGCATATCTAATGTTATTGATGCATCGTCCCCCAATGTTGATTCCTTCCATATCTTCAATATTTCTGAAAATACTTTCACTGTACAGGGAAAACAGATCTGGAGACATTACACATCCCTGTCTCACACCCCTTTTAATAGGCTCATATTGGCTTACTTCATTATCAACTCTTAAGGCAGCTTGTTGTTTCCAATATATGTTTTTTACAAGTCTAAGATCTTTTCCATCAATTTGTAGATCTTCAAGCATCCTTATCATGTTGACATGTCTCACTTTATCAAAAGCCTTTGTGTAGTCAATAAAGCAAAGGTGTAGATCTTTGTTTACTTCTATAGAACGTTCGATTATGTTTCTCAGTATATACACAGCATTTACTGTACCCTTGCCTTCCACAAACCCACATTGTTCTTCTCCTATTTCAGGTTGTATTTTCCTCCTAACTCTTTGCATGATAATTCTTAGCAAAATCTTCGTGATGTGACTCATTATACTAATTGTTCGATGTTGATCACATTCCAAGGCTCCTGATTTCTTTGGGATTGCAATAAATACAGAATTACATAACTCCTGAGGTATATTTCCAGTATCATATATTGTATTAAGCAGACTGATAACTTGATCTATTCCATATTCTTCTAAAGCATTAATCATTTCTGTTGTGTTTTGTAATAGGACATAGTTAATAGTGCATGATATGAACCTAGACTTATGTCAGTCAGTAGCTGAAGCTAGAAGGAACTGTTAGATAGCAAGGTAAGTTGGTAGGTGGAGATTCAGATAGAATTGTGCTTAGCTACTAAGTAAAGAGAGAACTTAGTGCTTAACCACAGTGAATGATGTAACTATTGTGTACAACCGTAATAGTGAATTCATGGTGTGGGACGCTGGAATTCTGTGAGAAGGTAAGTCGTCATTGATGATATATATATATATATATATATATATATATATATATATATATATATATATATATATATATATATATATATATATATATATATATATATATATATATATATGATGTGTCATGATGTATATATATTAGCTCATGTTATGTAATACTTCTTGGAGCGATACCAAACGCCGAGTGGTTCGACGCGGGATAACAATGCATACCGTAGCGATGTCAACAGGCGTTCTTAATTCTTGTCTTTACTGTCCGGTTCTTTCCTGCTTGCACAAGTGCGAATGAGTGCTGAGGTGCTAGTGGTATGGAAGGACAAAAGGAGGTTGCATGAGACACGGGGACATATGGGATATGGGGATTGGAAAGCAAGTTATGAAAGTATGGTGCTGGCAGACCAGGCCAGCTATGAAGTTCGGTCCAGGCCAAGGCTAATCCACTTGGAAGGGCAGAGCTGGAACATAACCCTTGGAACATGTGGGGAACATGTTGTACCAAGAAGGCTTCTTGACTCTAGGGAAGAGTCTGATAAGAAGAGTTTTGCTAGAGGGTGGGCAGGATGTCCCACCAGCAGAACGGAGAGTGTAAATACTTGATGTGATCATGTATTATTCCTATATCCCGAGGGATGGTACATTGATCAGAATTATGTTACTATTGAACATGTCCAATGTAAGGGACGAGTCCGGGGACTCTTCACCTTAATGTTTAGTTCTGTTAATTTTAGAACTATGATAACTGATTACTATAACTAGTGACTTTAGCGACAACTGGTAGATGATTAGTGATAGTGAGACATACGATCAGACTCGGCATTCTGATTACTTACTCTATTTGACGGGCTGTTCTTTGTGGCCAGCTGACATTGACAGAAACCCATGCTTTACTACTCTCAATATAGAGATAATGCTTTAGTTATTTGCATAACTAAATAGCATGACTGTGGGTTGAGTAGTCAGTGGTAGGATGCATGTGGACCAATGTTTGGGCCAGAATACTCTCACCGATCGCTCTTCCTTTCAGGAGTTGCCTGTTGAGGAACCAGTCGACTATACTTGTTGTCTGCCTGAAACCACTTCGTGTACCACAGCGAAGGGTAGAATTCTTTACTTACCACGCCTGACTAAACAACACCATGTGAAAGGGTGAATCATCATGACTGAATGTTATCCAGTGATTCCGGTGCCCTGAAAGTGCACATGTGGGATGTGATGGTTTGTGTTGTTTTTCTGACTTAGAAGATACTTTATTTCAGCAGGGAGAAGTTCAGCCACCTGAGCAATCATGCTCAATGATACGAGACACCAGACTGTACACAGTCTATTGTGGTTCCGCCTAAACGTCGGAAAGATTGATCTATAAACTTGTACTGTTCCTACGCCAGCTTTAGTGGCAGGTCATGATGAGACCTACACCAGCTTACGTATAGAGACTAATTGCAATTGTCTCCATATGGAATAGATGTATGATTCTAATGGTGTACTTATAGAGTAGGAAGACTTTCAATTGTTTTCTGGTAGGACTCTAGTTTCAGCAGAACTATCTGATTACCCAACCAGGGGTAATGTACTCAGATTTAGGGACCATTAGATTGGTCAGTGGCTTATTACCCAACCAGGGGTAATGTACTACGACTTAGGGACCATTAGATTGGTCATTGGCTATTACCCAACTAGGGGTACTTGATACTAATGAGGGACCATTAGATTGGTCATTGGCTACAGACATTCATTGAAGTCAAGAGTAACTGGGGTCAACTCCAGGAGGATTGTCTCCCAGCCAGGCTGTTTATAGAGAACTGTTTATTAACTTAGCAGTGACTCCTTAGGAAGTGATGAAAAGTTGCAGTTGGTCCAGTTGAGTGAGGTCCAGGGGTAACTCTCTTGTTGTCGATCCAAGCTCTGGGGACGGAGTGGTCTCCAAGGTTCTAGTCATCTCACTGGAAGGAAGCCGGGTGAGTGGCGGACCGACTGGACGGGACATCTGCATCCAATCTACTTCTCAGCCTTATGATGAAGTAACCATATCTCTGATTCTGTCTCTACTCTATCTTCTATTTGTGTAAATAGATTATTCTATCAGGGGGTTCATTTCAGTTCTATATTCTCAAGAGTAGAATAAACTTTGTGTATGTTGACTTATTCTTTGTATAATTATTGAGTGTGGTCTCGGACGATGCCTCAGTGTTCATTGTTCCACGGGAGTAGGTAGTTAATGGGGGTCTAGAATCTGGAGGGGCTTGTAGACATAATTAACTAATACGAGGTCAACCACAGAGTAAACAGTGTATCTACCTGTCCAACCCCTGGGGTTAGAATACACGGGAGTGCTAGAGACACCTCGGGGGTGGTTAACTCTCACTACCCAACGCGATCTTGTCACAGAACAGTAAGATTGAAGAGAGGGAAAAAGTGGTTAATAGTATGTGACTTAATAAAGATATTCTGAAAGCAGATATAGAAATGCATGACCAATACAGAATGACTGTGAAAAATAGGTAAAATGCAATAGCTAAAATACATTCAACAAAGAAGCAAGAAATATTACCATAGAGAAGCCAATAGTTAAAAAAAATGTGGATGTCTACAGAAATCTTAAAGTTTATGGGCAAAAGAAAACAAAGTAAAAATGATAAACAAGAGTATGATAAGATAAATAAAGCAATAACAGATAAATGTATGAAGGCAAAATAAAGCTGTCTAAACAAGCAGTGAAAGAAAACTGAGTTTAATTCTATCCTGTACAAAAATAAAAAAGAAACGTATAGCTATCCGAGGGTGCGTTTTTATGTGTATGTAAGTAACATTTGGTGCTTTATGTGTATGTAAGTAAAATTTGGTGCTAGGGTATATAAAAACCAGCCTCAAATGTTCTTTACAGTGTCAAATGCACGTTTTGACCTAAATTGCGTTCGTTTGTGTAATCGTTACAATGCAGTGGCCAATAGTGCTTATGGCCAAATTTTTACCACAACTCAAGATGCAAGCACGTGGAAGTAACAAAATTTACGCAACTGTGAAACCATATAAAAGGATAACGCTACACAAAAAAGTCAGTTCATTTTCAAGAAAACATTTATGGCGTCTCTATCGATAAATTTAAGGAACATTGCTATTGGCCGACTGCATGCAAGCGAAAGTCAAAGCCTGGTTGCCAGGCATCTAAACGTGCATCAGAGTACCATCAGTCGACTTTGGCACCGGTTCCAAGCCTCTGGCTCACTTGAAGACCGGCATCGCGGTGGACGACCCAGAGTGACAACAGCAGTGGATGATCGGTTTATTCGGCTTCGTCACCTCACAGACAGGTTCACAACAACTTCCTAAAGTGCCCAGCCATTGCCTGCAGGACGTCATGTGTCTGATCAAACTGTCAGGAATAAACTGCATGACGCTGGACTTAGGGCACAACGACCTTATCGTGGACCTGTCCTTACACGTCGCCATCGCCAAAATCGACTTCTTTGGGCTAACCAGCATCGTCCCTGGGCAGCAGACAACCAACGGAGATGTGTCTGGTTTAATGACGAACCTTTGTTGCAGCGTCATGATAGACGGAGAAGGGTCTACCGTGGGTGAAATGAACATTTTGCCCACAATTGCGGTGATGAAGCTCAGCCGCACGGTGGTGGAGGTGCAATGGTGTGATGAATGATCAGACACAGAGGAAGGAGTCAATTGGTTCAAATTGAAGGAGGCTTTAATGCGCCACGATATGTCAATGAAATTGTTCGACACCATGTCTTTCCACTTTTGGCTGTCCAAAGGTCTGTGTTTCAACATAACAATGCCAGACCCCATTGTTCACGGTTGACCACACAGTTCCTGACTGCCAACAGCATTCTCACCATTCCCTGGCCATCCCTGTCTCCAGACATGAGTCCGATTGAGCGCCTGTGGGGTGAGTTGCATAGACGTGCTTGTCGCCGAGACATTGCTCCAGCCAATCATTGTGATCTATTCCAGGCACTCCAGGAAGATTCGGCAGCCATCCCACAGGCCCACATCAGACGTCTGATCGCATCCATGCCCAGGAGATGCCAGTCGCTGATAGATGCAAGAGGCCACACAACATACTCATGGGAAAGCCCGTACGCCAAATAACTCTCGTGACCCAGGTGCGAAACGACTATCAATTGATTGGACTGTCAAATTATAAGGCATTCTTGTGTGCAATTTGAACAATTAACTCATTAAATTAAAAAAAGTTATTGACTTTCAAAATTATGGGTCTGTGTGTGCCTTCGGGAACTATGCGTTTCTTTTTCTTTTTTTTTTTTTTTTTTTTTTTTTTTGGTTTTTGTTTTGAACAGTATATTAAAGATACGAAACAAATGCAAAGAAAAAATCAGTTAGCTCACGGGAAGAAAAGTTAAAGTAAACACAGGGTGTTTGAAATGAAAACAGCAAAGTTATTATTTGAAGAAGGTGCTATAATGAAGAGGTGGAATATGTATATAAGAATGATGAAAGCAGAGAAGAATTAACAGACGAAAGTAACTTAGAAGGTCCACCTATTCTGAAAGAAAAAGTCCCTGACGCTATCAAACATACTGAACTCTACTGAACTCAACTCAACTCAACTCTCGAAAATATAAGAATCTAGCAGTCCCTTTTGCATAATAGTAATCTTCATCATGTGCCATGACGATAATCGTGGGCGTCATGTTTCGCTATCTCACACGATCACCAGAGTCGTAGATCAACTCTGTGTTCTTGTCTCGACCAAGCCACTGATATTTATCTGTCTGTCTTCTACTTGCTCCTTTCCCATCAGTTTTGCCGCTGACACCACATTTTTATGTTTATTTCTCATCTTAGCGTGTGCGTAAATGGTGACGGTATACGCCTAATTTCTCTAATCAATTTAAGGCTTTTATTTCTTTCTTGCAGGATTTGCTCATTAGTTTTTCTGTCCACCAACAATATTCTTTGCATTTCCCTCAGAAACCACATTTTCACTGCCATTATATGTTTCCAAGCTTGCATGATTATTTTCTATGTGGGAGTGGGGGTATGTGGTGGGTGGGAGATGTGTGCATGTGGGGGTGGTGGGTGTGGGTGTGGGGATGTGTGTGTGGGTGAGGGGTGTGTGTGGGTGTGGGATGTTTGGGTGGATGTGTGGGGAGTGTGTGTGTGGGTGTGTGGTATGTGGGTGAGGGATGTGTGGGTGAATGTGTGTGGGGGGGGGGGGGTGTGGGGGATGTGTGTGGGTTGGGGATGGGTGTGTGATGGGTGTGGTTGATGGATGTGGGGATGTGTGTGTGGTGGGATATGTCTGGGTGGGTGGGGTGTGTGTGGCTGGATAGAGGATGTATGTGTGGTGGTGAGGGTGATTGTAGGTTAGAGATGTGTGGGTGAGTAGGCGATGTGTGGGGAGATGTGTGAGTGGGTGAGGGATGTGTCTTGGGGATGTGTGTGGATGTGGTATTGTGTGGGAGGGGAGATGGGTGTGGATAAAGGATGTGTGTGTGGTTGGGTGGGGTGTGGGTGTGCGGGTGGGTGAAGTATGTGTGTGAGGGTGGGGATGTGTGTTTGGATGGGTGGTTAGGGTGTGTGGGTGTGGTGGGTAGATGGGAGATGTATGTGTTGATGAGTGGGTGAGGGATGTGTGGGTGTTAGTGGTTGAGGGATAAATACGTGTGTGGAGGGATGTGTGAGGGGGATGAGTGTATGTGTGGGGGGGTGTGTTTGTGGGTTGGGTGTGCGTGGATGGGAGGCGTGTGTTTGTGAATTAGGGATGAGTTGGTGCGTGGGGATGTATGTGAGGGATGTGTGTATGGGTGGGGAGATGTGTGTGTGTGGGGATGTGTGTGTGTGTGGGTGGGGATGTGTGTGTATATGGGTAGCGGTGTGTGGTTAAATGATGTGTGGCTGGGGGATAGGTGGGTGGGCGATTGTATATAGGTAAGAGTGTGTGGTTAAGGGATATGTGGTTAAGGGATGTTTGGTTGCCGGATGGATGGGTGGAGGATGTGTGGATGGGTAGAGGATATGTGGGTGGGTGAGTGTGTGTAGGTTAGGAGATGGTGGGGGGGGGGTGTTTGTATGGGTGGGCTCGTGATCTGTGAGTGGGCTGGGGGAGATGGGAGAATATGTGGGTGGGTGCGGAATTTGTGTGTGGGTAGGTGCGGGATATTTGAGTTGGCGGGGAGATGTGTGTGTGCGTGGGGGATGTGTGGTTGAATGATGTGTGTTTGGCTGGGTGGTTGTAGGTTTGTCGGTGGAGGAGGATATGTGGGTGGGTGATTTTTGGTGGGTAATGGGACGGGTGGAGGATATGTGAGTGGGTGGTGAGATGTGTGTGGGTGGGGGATGTGTGGGTGGGGGATGTGTGGGTTGGGGAATGTATGTATGCTTGGGGCGCGGGTTGTTGGGATATGTGGTTGGTGGCAGGTGTGTGTGGGTAGGGAGATGTGTAGGTGTGGGGATGTGGTTAATAGGTGGGGCATGTATGTGTGCCTAGGGTGCGTGTATGTGGTTGGGTGGGGGATGTCTGCTTGAATGGGGGATGTGTGGATGGGTGGTGGATGTGTCTCATAACATGGTAATATGCATTGTTTATGTTTACAAAATTCATTTGACAATGTTTTTTTCCTATGCACTATTGATTGACGAAAGATGAGTGATTGGAAGCGCCGAATGTAAGACGGGCCTGCGTGCCCAATTTGTTACCCTTTGAAAATAAAGTCCGTTCGTTCGTTCGTTCGTTCGTTCGTTCCATGGTTCGTCATCATCATCAACTGCCCTGCTGACTGGCGTTGGTGATCATGCTTCTCAACAAATTGCGAACGTTAAAACTACTGAATTCTAACACTTAGCAGGAAGTCCATCTGTTTGCATAGTAACGGCTGGAATTGACTAATATATAATGCTTTGATATATTTGAGCAGTGTAGCCGTGGATATAACGTTCTACACATTTGTGCAATGACAGCGACGATGTACATCATATTTCAGCCAAAGTATTTCATCACAGAATATGATACAGTGTGTATATTTAAATACTGTGGGGTTTTTGAAAAATATTTCCCTTCCAAGTTTCGTATTAACCTTTTATGTTGCATGAACTCCACAGAAGGTAAATACAAAACTTGGAACGGTAATATTTTCAAAAACCCCACAGTCATTAAAAATACATATATATATATATATATATATATATATATATATATATATATATATATATATATATATATATATATATATATATATATATATATATATATATATATATACCACTGCAGTATGCACGTGAAGAGATGCAGCGAGATATGTCAGGCAGGAAATCGTGCAATATTTTATGTTTGGCGTTTGAGTTTAAATTCACTAAGGCTGACTAGGGCATGTATATTACAAGTACCTATGAAGTCGGAGTGGGTTCGCCTGATGTCGAGGGACACTGGTACTAGGGAAAGTTGGCCCATAAGCAAATATCAGTAGAGTGCACTCACAAGTAGTGACAACTAATAGAAAACGTAGTACGTGTATGGGCTATGCTTGAGTTCAAAGCGAGAAAACGCAAAAAGATGGAGTTGGCACCATATACCCAGAACCGCACACGGCGTATAAATTGGTTCTGTACGTTACACCCATCACCAGAAGTGTGTGGGGAAATATAAGGCATTACACCCATCACCAGAAGTGTGTGGGGAAATATAAGGCATTACACCCATCACTAGAAGTGTGTGGGGAAATATAAGGCATTACACCCATCACCAGAAGTGTGTGGGGAAATATAAGGCATTACAGCCATCACCAGAAGTGTGTGGGGAAATATAAGGCATTACAACATAACCAGAAGTGTGTGGGGAAATATAAGGCATTACAACATCACCAGAATTGTGTGGGGAAATATAAGGCATTACAGCCATCACCAGAAGTGTGTGGGGAAATATAAGGCATTACACCCATCACTAGAAGTGTGTGGGGAAATATAAGGCATTACACCCATCACCAGAAGTGTGTGGGGAAATATAAGGCATTACAGCCATCACCAGAAGTGTGTTGGGAAATATAAGGCATTACAACATAACCAGAAGTGTGTGGGGAAATATAAGGCATTACAACATCACCAGAATTGTGTGGGGAAATATAAGGCATTACAGCCATCACCAGAAGTGTGTGGGGAAATATAAGGCATTACACCCATCACTAGAAGTGTGTGGGGAAATATAAGGCATTACACCCATCACCAGAAGTGTGTGGGGAAATATAAGGCATTACAGCCATCACCAGAAGTGTGTGGGGAAATATAAGGCATTACAGCCATCACCAGAAGTGTGTGGGGAAAAATAAGGCATTACAACATCACCAGAAGTGTGTGGGGAAATATAAGGCATTACAACATCACCAGAAGTGTGTGGGGAAATATAAGGCATTACAGCCATCACCAGAAGTGTGTGGGGAAATATAAGGCACTACAGCCATCACCAGAAGTGTGTGGGGAAATATAAAGCATTACAGCCATCACTAGAAGTGTGTGGGGAAATATAAAGCATTACAGCCATTACCAGAAGTGTGTGGGGAAATATAAAGCATTACATCCATCACTAGAAGTGTGTGGGGAAATATAAGGCATTACAGCCATCACCAGAAGTGTGTGGGGAAATATAAGGCATTACAGCCATCACCAGAAGTGTGTGGGGAAATATAAGGCATTACATCCATCACCAGAAGTGTGTGGGGAAATATAAGGCATTACATCCATCACCAGAAGTGTGTGGGGAAATATAAGGCATTACAGACATCACCAGAAGTGTGTGGGGAAATATAAGGCATTACAGACATCACCAGAAGTGTGTGGGGAAATATAAGGCATTACAGCCATCACCAGAAGTGTGTGGGGAAACATAAGGCATTACAGCCATCACCGGAAGTGTGTGGGGAAATATAAGGCATTACAGCCATCACCGGAAGTGTGTGGAGAAATATAAAGCATTACAGCCATCACTAGAAGTGTGTGGGGAAATATAAAGTATTACAGCCATCACCAGAAGTGTGTGGGGGAATATAAGGTATTACAACATCACCAGAAGTGTGTGGGGAAATATAAGGCATTACAACATCACCAGAAGTGTGTGGGGAAATATAAGGCATTACAACATCACCAGAAGTGTGTGGGGAAATATAAAGCATTACAGCCATCACCAGAAGTGTGTGGGGAAATATAAGGCATTACAGCCATCACCAGAAGTGTGTGGGGAAATATAAGGCAATACAAAATCTACAGAAGTGTGTGGGGAAATATCAGGCATTACAGCCATCACCAGAAGTGTGTGGGGAAATATAAGGCATTACAGCCATCACCAGAAGTGTGTGGGGGAATATAAGGCATTACAATATCATCAGAAGTGTGTGGGGAAATATAAGGCATTACAGCCATCACCAGAAGTGAGTGGGGAAATATAAGGCATTACAACATCACCAGAAGTGTGTGGGGAAATATAAGGCATTACAGCCATCACCAGAAGTGTGTGGGGAAATATAAGGCATTACAGCCATCACTAGAAGTGTGTGGGGAAATATAAGGCATTACAGACATCACCAGAAGTGTGTGGGAAAATATAAGGCATTACAGCCATCACCAGAAATGTGTGGGGGAAATATAAGGCATTACAGCCATCACTAGAAGTGTGTGGGGAAATATAAGACATTACAGTCATCACCAGAAGTGTGTGGGGATATATAAGGCATTACAGCCATCACCAGAAGTGTGTGGGGAAATATAAAACATTACAGCCATCACCAGAAGTGTGTTGGGAAATATAAGGCATTACAGCCATCACTAGAAGTGTGTGGGGAAATATAAAGCATTACAGCAATCACCAGAAGTGTGTGGGGAAATATAAGGCATTACAGCCATCACCCGAAGTGTGTGGGGGAATTATAAAGCATTACAGCCATCACCAGAAGTGTGTGGGGAAATATAAAGCATTACAGCCATCACCAGAAGTGTGTGGGGAAATATAAGGCATTACACCTATCACCAGAAGTGTGTGGGGAAATATAAGGCATTACAGCCATCACTAGAAGTGTGTGGCGAAATATAAAGATTTACAGCCATCACCAGAAGTGTGTGGGGAAATATAAGGCATTACAGCCATCACCAGAAGTGTGTGGGGAAATATAAGGCATTACAACTATCACCAGAAGTGTGTGGGGAAATATAAGGCATTACACCCATCATCAGAAGTGTGTGGGGAAATATAAGGCATTACAGCCATCACCAGAAGTGTGTGGGGAAATATAAGACATTACATCCATCACCAGAAGTGTGTGGGGAAATATAAAGCATTACAGCCATCACCAGAAGTGTGTGGGGAAATATAAGGCATTACAGCATCACCAGAAGTGT
This sequence comes from Cepaea hortensis, assembly GCA_963921405.1. NCBI lineage: Eukaryota > Metazoa > Mollusca > Gastropoda > Stylommatophora > Helicidae > Cepaea > Cepaea hortensis. The sequence continues at coordinate 90,306,754 of OY992876.1, forward strand.
GTGGGGAAATATAAGGCATTACAGCCATCACCAGAAGTGTGTTGGGGAATATAAGGAATTACAATATCACCAGAAGTGTGTGGGGAAATATAAGGCATTACAGCCATCACCAGAAGTGTGTAGGGAAATATAAGGCATTACACCCATCACCAGAAGTGTGTGGGGAAATATAAGGCATTACAATATCACCAGAAGTGTCTGGGGAAATATAAGGCATTACAGCCATCACCAGAAGTGTGTGATGAAATATAAGGCATTAAAATATCACCAGAAGTGTGTGGGGAAATATAAGGCATTACAGCCATCACCAGAAGTGTGTGGGGAAATATAAGGCATTAAGCCATCACTAGAAGTGTGTGGGGAAATATAAGGCATTACAGACATCACCAGAAATGTGTGGGGAAATATAAGGCATTACAGCCATCACTAGAAGTGTGTGGGGAAATATAAGACATTACAGCCATCACCAGAAGTGTGTGGGGAAATATAAGGCATTACAGCCATCACCAGAAGTGTGTGGGGAAATATAAGGCATTACAGCCATCACCAGAAGTGTGTGGGGAAATATAAGGCATTACAGCCATCACCAGAAGTGTGTGGGGAAATATAAGGCATTACAACTATCACCAGAAGTGTGTGGGGAAATATAAGGCATTACACCCATCATCAGAAGTGTGTGGGGAAATATAAGGCATTACAGCCATCACCAGAAGTGTGTGGGGAAATATAAAGCATTACAGCCATCACCAGAAGTGTGTGGGGAAATATAAAGCATTACAGCCATCACCAGAAGTGTGTGGCGAAATATAAGGCATTACAGCCATCACCAGAAGTGTTGGGAAATATAAGCCATTTTACCCATCACCAGAAGTGTGTGGGGAAATATAAGGCATTACAGCCATCACCAGAAGTGTGTGGGGAAATATAAAGCATTACAGCCATCACCAGAAGTGTGTGGGGAAATATAAAGCATTACAGCCATCACCAGAAGTGTGTGGGGAAATATAAGGCATTACAGCCATCACCAGAAGTGTGTGGGGAAATATAAAGCATTACAGCCATCACCAGAAGTGTGTGGGGAAATATAAAGCATTACAGCCATCACCAGAAGTGTGTGGCGAAATATAAGGCATTACAGCCATCACCAGAAGTGTTGGGAAATATAAGCCATTTTACCCATCACCAGAAGTGTGTGGGGAAATATAAGGCATTACAGCCATCACCAGAAGTGTGTGGGGAAATATAAAGCATTACAGCCATCACCAGAAGTGTGTGGGGAAATATAAAGCATTACAGCCATCACCAGAAGTGTGTGGGGAAATATAAGGCATTACACCCATCACCAGAAGTGTGTGGGGAAATATAAGGCATTACAGCCATCACTAGAAGTTGTGGGGAAATATAAAGCATTACAGCCATCACCAGAAGTGTGTGGGGAAATATAAAGCATTACAGCCATCACCAGAAGTGTGTGGAGAAAAATAAGGCATTACAGCCATCACCAGAAGTGTGTGGGGAAATATAAGGGATTACAACTATCACCAGAAGTGTGTGGGGAAATATAAGGCATTACACCCATCATCAGAAGTGTGTGGGGAAATATAAGGCATTACAGCCATCACCAGAAGTGTGTGGGGAAATATAAAGCATTACAGCCATCACCAGAAGTGTGTGGGGAAATATAAAGCATTACAGCCATCACCAGAAGTGTGTGGGGAAATATAAGGCATTACAGCCATCACCAGAAGTGTTGGGAAATATAAGCCATTACACCCTTCACCAGAAGTGTGTGGGGAAATATAAGGCATTACAGCCATCACCAGAAGTGTGTGGGGAAATATAAGGCATTACAGCCATCACCAGAAGTGTGTGGGGGAATATAAGGCATTACAATATCACCAGAAGTGTGTGGGGAAATATAAGGCATTACAGCCATCACCAGAAGTGTGTGGGGAAATATAAGGCATTACAATATCACCAGAAGTATGTGGGGAAATATAAGGCATTACAGCCATCACCAGAAGTGTGTGGGGAAATATAAAGCATTACAGCCATCACCAGAAGTGTGTGGGGAAATATAAGGCATTACAGCCATCACCAGAAGTGTGTGGGGAAATATAAAGCATTACAACATCACCAGAAGTGTGTGGGGAAATATAAGGCATAACAGCCATCACTAGAAGTGGTGGGATAGAGAAATTAGCCTTGTGTTGGGAAATATAAGGCATTACGACCATCACCAGAAGTGTGTGGAGAGAAATTAGCCTTGTGTGGGGAGTATAAGTCAATAGTGATAGAGGAAGACAGCGAAAGGTTTATATGGAAATATGAAACTGCCGAAGGCACCATGCCGAAATAATTAAGCCACCCACCTCGTGCTAAGTAAGTGTGGGTTTGTTTTGGAAATACGACTGTCCATTCGTGTGTGTAGTTTTCTTGGAGGATCCTGGGGTCATCGCTGAAGTTAGGAAATGTATCCTCTGTGCGGAGCTTTCAGTCGGCCGTTAGCTGCACTGTAGAGAGAGACCGATCTAGATAGGAAAACCCGGTGTAATGAAGTCGACCCTCTTGCCCTTTAACCTCTTTTTAAAACTGCTGGATAACAACTGATAGTTTAAGAAATCATCATCATCATGCTCCGTGACGATAAGCGTGGACTGTCATGTCTCGCTACCTTACACGATCACCAGAGTCGTTGATCAGCTCTGTGTTCTTGTCCAGACCATACCACGTGGCCACGCCATCCAGATATTTACTTCTCTGTCTTCACCTTGTCATATTTCCCTCAATCTTGCCAGTCTTCACAATGTTCTCCAGTTTATTTCTTCCTATAACGCGCCCAAAAAGTATAAGAAATACAAACTTCATTAAAAATCAAATGGCAGAGATGAAATGGAGTGTCATGATCGCCAATCTCTCTCCCAGATAAATCACCAGAAGAAAGATTAGAATCTGTTCCTTGGGTTATTTTGTGAAAGCCCTCGTTGTCAATTGTAAGGTGTATCAAGTCTGGAGCGGACATTGTGTCACTAAGCCACTCTATCATATTGAAATGACCTTTATAGGACGCTGCTATCTTCACAATACAATTATATTCCAGATTTAAGATATTTTAGCCAAGAAACTTGATGACTTTCTTCTACCATTATATTTCAACAAGGAACCTTGGTATCCATCTTCCACTATTATATTTCAACTAGGAAAATCGGTGCTTTTCTTCCACAATTATATTTCAACTAAGAAAATCGGTGCTTTTCTTCCACTATTATATTTCAACTAGCAACCTTGGTGTCTTTCCTCCACTATATTATATTATGTGTAGGAACCATGGCGTCTACCTTACAGCATTATATTTCAGCAAGGAAACTGGGTATCTATCTTCCACCATTATATTTCTGCTAAGAAACTGGGTATCTATCTTCCACCATTATATTTAAGCTAAGAAACTGGGTATCTATCTTCCACCATTATATTTCAACTAGGAAACTGGGTATCTTTCTTCCACCATTATATTTCAACTAGGAACCTTGGTCTCTATCTGCCACCATTATATTTCAGCTAAGAAACTGGGTATCTATCTTTCACCATTATATTTCAGCTAAGAAACTGGGTATCTTTCTTCCACCATTATATTTCTACTAGGAACCTTGGTCTCTATCTGCTACCATTATATTTCAACTAGGAACATTGGTCTCTATCTGCCACCATTATATTTCAGCTAAGAAACTGGGTATCTATCTCCCACCATTATATTTCAACTAGGAAACTAGGTGTCTTTCTTTCACTATTATATTTAAAGCAATACATATAAGAACATGTGTTCCCCAGTATATGTAAGCTAGAAACATATTGCGTTAGTGCAGTTGATGGGAATCTGCACTAATAATATGTCTGGGGCGCTATCTGACAGGGAGCAGTGCCTGCGCTTGTAATCCCGCTAAGTGAGGAGTAAATGGGAATATTCTTCAACAAGTGAATCGGTACAATTATCTCGGAACAGTCATAACATCTGATGGGAGATGCCTTGAAGAGATTAGAACAAGAATCGCCATGGCAAGATGGAAAACACACTGACCAATAGAAAGATGTCATTTGCAACGAGAAAAAGAGTGTTGAGGTGTGTCAGAGTCCTGCATAACACAAGACAAGTAGCTCGTTTTCTGGCAAGTGTGAAGTAATATCAAACTGTCAAATCACACGAAGTGAATATCCGAAAGTATTATTCACACGCTTTATTGACGCGCTGCATTAATTATCGCACAAACCTCGCGCACTGACAATCTATAGCAATCATGTCAACATGAACAAGATCACTACAATACATAATAATACATGCAAGCAATAAACATCTCACTTACAGTTAAACTATACAAGCATTCGACTCAGTCTTCCACTGTCGTACAGGCTAGCTCTCAAGGCAGATTCAAACTCAACTCGCATTCCCTTGCGACCTGTCCGTTCAACGATCTAAGCCCGTCTGCCAGTTCTCGCGTCTTACACGCTTACACGCTCGCGTCAGCTGGTGTCCCCTGCACGGTTCACGGGGTGAACTCAATTGCTGTGCGTGGCTACCTATCCGGGCGTCGGTAACGACGCCGCGTTCTCTCTGCCGTGTTTAACATTACTCAGGGTTGCGTGTTGTTATGTTGTCTGGCGTTGGTACAGACAACGCGTCGCAACCTCGGATGTGAGACCTTGACACTCTTCACACCCCTTTTCCATGAAAGGATTTCCTTACATGTATAATATATCTCTAGGTGTTCTTAAACATGTCAAAGTCGAACATTATACATTAACAATTATCATAAATATATACAGGTGAATAGTCAACAATATGTATACACCACTTATGTTGCACTATGAAGTACCACTGTCACGTACAATCTATTTAATGGGCATTACCTCGCTGTGACCCAGCTAGTCCGGTAGGTATCGGCTAAACTGGCCCCTACCTCACAACCTAGAACAAAAATACTAAAATAATCAGGTCAAGCCGTGAGCATCTCCCTCTGAGATGACTCCTCCATCAGACCTCTGTTTAGAGTTTCTAATGAAGGTCAACAGTTTTGGCAATATACTGTCCATATCTAAACGATGTGACATTGACATATCACCAATAATTTAGAATAATGTCCCCTGGTTATTATACAGAAAATTTAGGAACAATAATTTATCGTCGTTTACAAGACATAAATTACAATTGGAAATTTATTTCTTAGTGTCACAATTTGATCCTTATTGACAAATGTGCACAAAAAGTCACGTTTGTAAAGAAGCAATCAAGTTATGATGCTGAGATTACATCCTATAAAAAAAATCAATATATACAATTCCGTAAATGGAAATATTTTAAATCACATTTTAATACAACGTCATACATTTATATACTTTTAATATTAATATGCAAAAAATCGGAAGTATACAGCTGTACTATTACATGTGTTGTGATGTCATTCATACAACGTTGGTCCGTTCTGGATGGATCTTCTATAAACGGAGTAGTAGTTGTTACCATCAGCTGTTGGATCGTCTCTTCCGCCTTCTGCTCGGATTGTACTGTCGCAGTCATCTTTCGTACCTTGTTAAAACGTCTTGGGCACCTCGGTCTGGATACTTTAGGATTCCCTCACGTTTTAGTGGCTTGGTAACTTCCTGGATCCTGTAGTGTTGTCCCATGACACTTCTCTGTAGTGTCTGGTTGTTATAATATTTATTTACAATAATAATTACATTCTTTCTCATATCTCACAGTTATATAACACATTAGTTTACATAATACTGATTTCATTCTTTCACATATCTCACAATTATACACGCATTCATTCGCGTGATAATAATAAGAATCACAATATGTACATAAGTTATATACATTGGGAGATACAATCTTCCCCATCACAATGGTGTACGCAGCGTTACTGACACATTGTCACAATTGGCTGTGGTACTGAGCACTATCTACGTTGCAGTTTTATACACCCTCTGCACTGTGCTCTGGTGTCGACTGGGTATTAGGTTCGTTGTATGGACATCTCGACAAAAGGTCTGCAAGACAGTTTTGTGAACCCTTTATATGGTTAACCTCATAGCTATAGTCCTGCAGAAGAAGGGACCATCTTGCCACCCTGCTGTTACTAGGCGTTCCTCTGGTAACAATTGTCAGCGGAGTATTATCTGTTTCAATAATGAAATGTTTGCCTAACAAAAATCTAGAAAGTTTACGTACCGAAAGTACCATGGCAAGAGCCTCGAGTTCCGGTGTACTGTAATTTCGTTCGCTGGTGTTCAGTTTTCGAGAGACGTAGTATACTGGGTACAAGATTTGGTCGTGTTCTTGGAGAAGCACACCTCCAATGGCTACGGAGCTCGCATCACACCTTAATCTAAATGTAATATTCAAATTTGGCAATTTCAAAATAGGTGATTTAGAAAAATATGAAAGAATTTTCATAAATGCTGGCCTTAAACATTCACTGTTTACAATCACATTGGGGTGTTTATTTGTTAGTAGATCAGTGAAACATTTGGTCAATTCAGCAAAATGAGGAATAAACTGTCTATAATAGTTTAAAAGACCTAACACACTTCGCAACTGTTTCTTAATTGTCGGAAGCGACAATTACAAAATTCTGGACATGATGTTATCGTCAGTTGATATAAAGCCATTTGAGATCTTATAGCTTAAAAATGAAATTTCCTGAAAGGCTATATCCACTTTGGAAGGTTTTACAGTCAGTCCATGATGTCTAATTCTGTCAAATGTCTGCTGTAGTGCTGTTATGTGCTCTGTCATGTCCTTTGCATGTACGCAAATGTCGTCCATGTACCAAATGATGTTAGCAATGTCTGTCAAAAGAATTCTTGTCATTCTGACGAAGGTAGCTGGTGCATTGACTAATCCGAAAGGTAGTTTACACCATTCGTATAAACCCCAAGGTGTGGCAAATGCAGTCAGATGTATACTATCAGGATGTACAGCTATCTGCCAGTAGCCTTTTGTCATGTCAAGTTTAGTAAAATAACGTGAGTCAGATAGTTCAGTCAAGATGTCTTCACAGTTGCTCATTGGTTCTAAATCCAACTGTGTAATGCTGTTGAGCTTGCGATAGTCCACACAGAGTCTAATAGTGTTGTCCTTTTTGCGTACCAAAACTATTGGTGAACAGAAATGAGATTGTGAACGTCGAATGATATGATTTGTTTCTAAATCAATGATTTCTTGATGAAGTTTTTCTTTATAGTGTATAGGGATGGAATATGGTCTACACTTAATAGGAACGTCAGATGTTAAGATGATTTGGTGTTGCACTAAATCTGTCTGTCCTGGGCTGTCCGAAAAGATCGTCCTGTAGTCTTGTATCAGTTGTCTGCAACTGTCAGTTTGTGTCTGAGTCAGTTTAGGATTTACCTTAATGTCTTGTAAGTTGGTCGTTGTGTCAAGAACTGGTGTCGGTATCTCGTCAGTGTCGTTGTCGTCCGTCTGGTCCACTATGGAGGTGCATGCTGCAGTCTCTACTTGTTCGTCTTGCCTGTGGTGATAAGATTTGAGCATGTTAATATGGAAAATTTTATGTTTGTCCCTAACTGCAATCTCGTAATCTACCGTCGAAATTTGTCGTAGCACTTTGAACGGTCCTTGCCATGAGTCAGTTAGGAGATGTCTATCACTTGGCAAAAGAAGAAGAACGTCCTGTCCTGGCGTCAGTGTAATAGTTCTATTTCCTCTGTTAGCATATTGTCGGTAAATAGCTCCTGATTTTTGGAGAGCTTCTTTGGCTAATATACATGATTTCATAATTCTATCACGCAATGATGTTACATGTTCATATGGTGAAATGGGTATAGACACAGTTGTACTTCCAGTCAACACAGATTCATACAGAGATAATGGGCCGCGTGGTTTTGCACCACATAACATTTCGAATGGTGAGAACCCAGTGCTGGAATGGGGCACTTCCCTATATGCAAACAAAATGTCAGGCAGATAAGTATCCCAATCTTCAGGATGTTCTTGGGTTACCTTAGAGAGCATATGTTTCATATCGCCATTAATCTTTTCTACTATACCGGTCGAATGTGGGTGATATGGACTGTTGAAGCATTGTTTAACACCCAACATTTTGGTAAAGGCTTGTGTAGCCGAGGAAATAAATTGGCTACCCCGATCTGAAAGGATGGTATCAGGGAATCCTACCCTCGCAAAAATATGAAAGAACACTTCCATGATGTCGTTGGAAGTTATGTTCTTCATTGGAATTGCCTCTGGCCAACGAGTACATAGATCAATGAGTGTTACAATGTATCTATTACCTTTAGATGTTATATGGTTCAGAGGACCAACTATATCGACCGAGATCTTTTCAAACGGTCTACTAGCCAAATCAGTAACTTGCAATTCAGCTTGTGGGTGTTTACCCTTTTTGACAAGCTTTTGACAGATGTCACACGATCTGCAATACTGTTTGGTATCGTTGCAAACCTTTGTACATTCAATTACAGGTGGTAATACATCATGAATGGTGATTGGTGATGAAGGTGAAGTGGTAGTATCAATATTACAACTGACAGATGATGTATTGATGTCATGTGGTATGTCATTCACTTCAGGAAGGTTTCCAATGATAATATCACAGCAAGGATTGGTTAATGCTGCGCATTTAACCTTTCCTGTAAGGAATGTTGTAGTTATATATGCCCATGCAAGTGGATATTTCTCTATGTTCCCTGAGAATGTCCTGCATGTGACATATTTACCACTATATTGTGTTGGTAAAATATAATCTCTCTTTACACCAATGAGAGTACTTCCGCTATCACGTAAAACTGTGGCAGCTCTACCATTAACATACCCATGGTGGATGTTTAGTCTACCTTTGGGGTTTACTACCTCCTCACTGGTAATAGGTATAGAATGGCCGCATGTTAACACGCCATCCTCATGAAATTGATCACAAATGGTACATTTTTCCTGATGGAATACTTCAATGGAGTGTGCCGAGTTTACTGGGTGATCTTGTACACTTTCATCTTCTGACGAAGAAATGTCAAACATGGCTGCATTAGCCCTTTTGGTCATTGACTTGGCTTTACAATCTTTACGCAAAAATGTTACACAAAATGTTACCTTTGTAAGGCTTTTGGTCACCAAAAGCCTTACAAAGGTAACATTTTGTAAGTTTTTTGTAGTTCTTCCTCTCTTTCTCTTGCTTAGAAATGTAATTATGCAAGTAAGCAGTGTACCCAGGATGTTGGTCGCACATATCATGCTCATTGTGTGCATAGTTGCAATATTTACACTGATATAATGTCTCTGCAGTTTGCTTATAAGGTCTTTGTTTGCTATTTGACCCTGCCTGATATTTGCCATATGTAGCTGTTGCTACAAAGTCTGTGCTGGTCAGACTACTAGAGAAACAATGCTTATTGGCTGCAAAATAACCAGAGCCACGACTTTCAATCTGTTGAACACTTTCACACTGACATTCCAACAAAAATTTAGAAAAGGGGGCTGGGAGAGATGCAATAATCTTATCTCTCAACATAAGGTCAACTAATTTGTCATAACTTCCATTTACTTTAGCTGCTGACAGCCATTTAGAAAAAATATTTTGAATTTCTGAGATGTAATCAGAGAACGTGTGTGTTGGCTTAGGAGACAACTTCCTAAACTGTTCTCTATAACCTGATTCATCTAGCAAAAAATGTGACATAATTTTTGCTTTAATGTAAAGATAATCTTCTTTCAGGTCATTTGGGATCGACTCTATAACTTTAAGAGGTTCATCAGAAAGACTTCTTACATATACTATCCCCCATTCAGGTTTTGGGATTTTGTAATGATCCATAACAAATTCAAAATTTTGGGTGAATGCTGCTATGCAATCACCTGTGTTGTAACTTCTGATCAGACCTTGATAATTCTTATGAGGTTGATCTTTGTCTGTTTCTCTATTCACTTTATCTTTAGAACATTCAGCTTTTAGCTGTTCAATTCTTAGTTGTGTTTCTTGTTCTTCTCTCTTACTTTGGGCCAAGATTTCAGCTTGCCTCACTGCAGCCTCTGACTGTTTTAGAGCAGCGTCTGATTGTGCTTGTTGAAGCCTCAGAACAGCATCTGATTGTGCCTGTTGAAGCTTTAAAGCAGCTTCTGAGTCTGCCTCTTTACTTTTCAGAGCCCTTTCGGCTGCTCTCTCATCCCTCTCACTAATTTGCTCTTGTTTCAAACAATATTCTGCATATTTACTTTCACTCCATGCTCTCAATCCCTCACCAGACATATTCATTTTTAAACCCATTTCAATGAAATCGTTTAAAGAAGACATGATGAACAATAGGTATGATGGAATAAATATAAACAAAATTACTTATGATGTTAGTAAGTTACAAATATTTATAGCACAGTTAATGTCTAAAGCCAGACTAACAAAAGTATAAAGAAAGCTGAAAAAATTTTTTATACTCAAGTAATCCTTGGGTACTGTGCTGTTCAGTGGTGCTCGAAATCACACTGGAACGTCTTTCGGGTTGACGCACAAAAAATATTTGAAGTTCACCAGACTCAGGTAAAGTTGTCACAAAAACCCTGTACTTTTTAAACTAAACGAAATTAGAACGTTTGTAAATGTATGGTGTGTGTAATGTCACTGAAGTCTGTAAAGGTTTGTATGCTGTCAAGTATTATTGTTAGTCGTTACCACTTTCAACAACTTTCACGCTCACACAACCTCTACTCAATGACATTCAAGGGCACGGCCGCCATTTTGGATTTTAGGTACAAAATTTGTTGAATTTAGTGCTAAGTCTGAAGACGCCTCGGTTGGCTTCAAATAATATCTTCACACTTATAATTTAATTAAATCAACTCTATTAATTCGTTACTTTACCTTAATCTATGACTTGCGCACTTCTATCGGCATGTTCACATTCGCTTCAAACTCGGACAAAAAAAATTTATACGTTCGCATTTGATTCAAAACCCGGACGAAAGCCTCCACATTCGCACTTGTCAGAGTCCTGCATAACACAAGACAAGTAGCTCGTTTTCTGGCAAGTGTGAAGTAATATCAAACTATCAAATCACACGAAGTGAATATCCGAAAGTATTATTCACACGCTTTATTGACGCGCTGCATTAATTATCGCACAAACCTCGCGCACTGACAATCTATAGCAATCATGTCAACATGAACAAGATCACTACAATACATAATAATACATGCAAGCAATAAACATCTCACTTACAGTTAAACTATACAAGCATTCGACTCAGTCTTCCACTGTCGTACAGGCTAGCTCTCAAGGCAGATTCAAACTCAACTCGCATTCCCTTGCGACCTGTCCGTTCAACGATCTAAGCCCGTCTGCCAGTTCTCGCGTCTTACACGCTTACACGCTCGCGTCAGCTGGTGTCCCCTGCACGGTTCACGGGGTGAACTCAATTGCTGTGCGTGGCTACCTATCCGGGCGTCGGTAACGACGCCGCGTTCTCTCTGCCGTGTTTAACATTACTCAGGGTTGCGTGTTGTTATGTTGTCTGGCGTTGGTACAGACAACGCGTCGCAACCTCGGATGTGAGACCTTGACAAGGTGCTACATAGAACCTGTGCTTTTGTATTGACTTGAAGCTAGGACAATGAGCAGACAAGCTGAAAAACATCTGATGGCAGTGGAAATGTGGTTTCTGAGGAAAATGCAAAGAATATCATGGACTGACAGAAAAAGTAATGACCAAGTCCTACAAGAAACAAATGAAAACCGTAAACTGATTAGAGAAATTAGACGTAGACAGTCACAATGTTTTGGTCACGTTATGAAAAGAAATAAATTGGAGAACTTGGTGACAGCTGGCAAGATCGAAAGGAAGAGAACAGGGGGAAAGAGTAAATAAAGGAAAAGAAGTAAATACCTGGATGACTTGACCACGTGGTATGGTCGAGACAAGAACACTGAGCTGATCCACGACTCTGATGATCGGGTGAGATGGCAAAACATGACCGCCATCGCTTACCGGCATGGCACATGTTAATGATGATGAAGTAAGGGATAGACCGGCCACCAATTCCTCGGTGTATCCAGGCCAACAACATGTTCCTGTCGCATCACTGACCCGCGGATTGAGACTGCTTCCTCACGTTTTGTGTATAAATCTAAGTGGTTGTCTTCTTCTTTTATGTTCCCAGTCGACGGGGTTACGGACATTGTTCGAAAGACAGTTGCGGGCGATTTGAAAGCAGACAGCCTTGCGTTGGTGTTTCATGCAATGGTATGAGTGTCGGTCGTTCAGAAAGCAATAGCAAAGAACTGAACGTAACCTTGCCCAGAAATCACAAACATTCTGGGACTGACTGCGACGTCCTGCAACGGATATGCAACTAACTTTTTTTTTTTTATTAATTTAGGGAAGCAGGGTAAAATAGTGGCTAGACTCGTCTCCCAGCTCGGTGGTTATTTTATTTAGGGGAAAAAAAATGTTTGCATATCCTTTACAGGACATCGCTGTCAACATCAGCATCTTTGAGCTGATTGTTGATGTATTCGCAAGATTACGCTCAGTATTTTGCCATTGCTTTCTGAGCTCACATACCCCGTAAGTTACCGCTTACAATTCTCGCGCAACGTCACGTTACTTACGAGAGTATACGAGATTACGGAGAAAGTGGTGTAACCTCTAGACCACAAAGACAGGCTTATTTAGGGAAGCAGGGTAAAATAATGGCTAGACACTCGTCTCCGGGCTCAGTGGTTATTTTAGTTAGGGAAGCAGGGTAAAATAGGCCGGCTTCGTGGCTTAGAGGTTAGCGACTTTTCTCCATAATCTCGTATACTCTCGTAGGTAACGTGATGACGGTGAGAATCAGCAGTGGTTCGAATCGCATCGATAACTTACGGGGTATGTGAGCCGGCCGCTCAGAAAGCAATGGCAAACTACTGAGCGTAATCTTGCCAAGAAATCAACATACAGCTGAAAGATGCTGGTGTTGACGCGATGTACTGTACAGGATATGCAAAAAAAAAAAAAAAAAAAGGGTAAAATAGTGGCTAGACGCTCGTCTCCCGGCTCGGTGGTTATTTTAGTTAGGGAAGCAGGGTAAAACAGTGGCTAGATGGTACCAAGGGATGTCTGGGAGAGTAAAGGTGGTCGGTGTGATACTGACCACCTGACCCCAGAAATCACAGTTGACCTATAAACATATGGGCGTAGCACCATATATCCAATGTCTACAGCGCGTGTACAATGTTTTGCTCTTTTTACGTTTCAATATTTCCAGGTATGTTTTTGTGTCTGCATTTTCTTTTACAGGACATATCGACACCAAAATTTTACTGCTGTTGTTGTCTTGGCAAGTTTATGTTCAGTAATTTTCCATTGCTTTCTGGACTACCGGCTCCCATATCAATTCGTTAACACCCAGATCAACACGGTCTGCTGCCAAATCGCGAACAGCTGTGTTTCGAACGCGAGTAAGCGGGATTAAGATCCGCGTCCATACGCCCTTCGCCACAGAGACCGGCATTTCCAGGTTTAGTCTGAGTAAAATAAACACAAGGAATAGTATCTGCAAGGAAATCAATAAACACAAGGAATAGTATCTGCAAGGAAATCAATAAACACAAGGAATAGTATCTGCAAGGAAATCAATAAACACAAGGAATAGTATCTGCAAGGAAATCAATAAACACAAGGAATAGTATCTGCAAGGAAATCAATAAACACAAGGAATAGTATGTGCAAGGAAATCAATAAACACAAGGAATAATATCTGCAAGGAAATCAATAAACACAAGGAATAGTATCTGCAAGGAAATCAATAAACACAAGGAATAGTATCTGCAAGGAAATCAATAAACACAAGGAATAATATCTGCAAGGAAATCGATAAACACAAGGAATGGTATCTGCAAGGAAATCAATAAACACAAGGAATAGTATCTGCAAGGAAATCAATAAACACAAGGAATAGTATCTGCAAGGAAATCAATAAACACATGGAATAGTATCTGCAAGGAAATCAATAAACACAAGGAATAGTATCTGCAAGGAAATCAATAAACACAAGGAATAGTATCTGCAAGGAAATCAATAAACACAAGGAATAGTATCTGCAAGGAAATCAATAAACACAAGGAATAGTATCTGCAAGGAAATCAATAAACACAAGAAATAGTATCTGCAAGGAAATCAATAAACACAAGGAATAGTATCTGCAAGGAAATCGATAAACACAAGGAATAGTATTTGCAAGGAAATCAATAAACACAAGGAATAGTATCTGCAAGGAAATCAATAAACACAAGGAATAGTATCTGCAAGGAAATCAATGTCTTTCCAAATGTAACATCAAAATGAATGGAATCACAAAACAACACATTATAGTATTTAAGTATCTGGGTATTTTAATAATAGCAGATTGTTGTAGAAGAAGGTTCCAGAAAGTCACCAGACTAATCAGTCTTAAAACGATAGTTGATAGTCCATGACACTAATGTCAAATTTGGACAATATCCACATCACACTTAGGCAAAACACAGCAGTTCAAGATTCCTTTTCCATACAGATTTTTCAGGGTGCTCACATCCTTTCCTAGACCAAAATGTTACTCTTTAGTTAGACTCGGTCATGAGTGTCAAAGAAGTCCCTAACAGACACAGGAGTTCAAAATTCCCGTTTTAAGTCGATTATTCACATCCTTTCTTAGACCAGCATGTTGTCCACCTGACGAGACTACCAAAGATGTCCCTAACAGACAAAGCAGTTCAAGATTCCCTTTTTATGTCGATTAATCACAACATGGAGTACACCTGCTGTCTGAAAGTAGGCGATGTGTAACTGTAGATGAATGGATTTGTCATGCTGTTAATGAGAGGACTATGCTTAGCTAGGTCTATCGCAAGCTGTTTATATGGCGTCATGTGCTCATTAACATTAGTGTCAAGTAGATACGTCACCAAAACGCAGCAATACAGAAAGTTGGTAACAAAATACAAAACGGTTATAATCACGAATACGGCTATTGAGGTATGCATCTTCTCTTGGGATTTTTGTGCCCTGGTTTTTTCTATCGCTGCAGGACTATTGACTTGGGAAGAGGCTGTGAGTCGTATCTGAACATCCGAATGTTTCCGCAGTGTTGCAATCATCTTGACGTAAAGAAACAACATCGCCATCAGCGAGGGCAGAAACAACAATAGCATCAGGGCGACGTAGACACGGAAGAGCGTCGTTTCTGTGTACTCCATTCTGATGAAACAATGAGTCACGTGAACTTTGTACTTGGCGTAGGGGCGTGAAACCTTCCCAAAAACCCACGCGCTGGGAATGTTTATGAGACCGCTGAGAATGATGATGGCTAGAAACAATCGCTTTGCGTTTTGGCCTCCAACGCCTTTCCTGCTTAGTAGACAAAGCCTCATGAATCTGGGAAAAGAAATCATGAAACATGGAATTATTTGGTTTAGCACTTCAAGTCTAATGAATCCTGGAATATTAATTAAGAAACCTGGATTTATTTGGTTTAGCACTCCAAATCTAATGAATCTTGGAATATTAATTTTACAAACCTGGATTTATTTGGTTTAGCACTCCAAGTCTAATTAATCCTGGAATTTTAATTAATAAAACTGGATTTATTTGGTTTAGCACTCCAAATCTAGTGAATCCTGAAATATTAATTACGAAACCTGACCTTAATGAGTTTAGCATTCCATATCTAATGAATCCTGAAATATTAATTAAGACACTTTATTTTAGTTGGTATAGCATTTCAAATATAATGAATCATGAAATATTAATTAAATACATGGATTTATTTAGTTTAGCACACCAAATCTAATGAATCCAGGAATATTAATTAAAAATCTGATTTATTTGGTTTGGCACTCAAAGTCTAATGAATCCTGGAATATTAATGAGTAAACCTGGATTCATTTTGTTTAGCATCCACAATCTAATATATCTTGAAATATTAATTACGAAATCAGGTTTTAATGGGTTTGGCACTCCAAATCTAACGAATCCTGAAATATTAATTAAAAATCTTGGTTTTAATTGGTTTAGCATTCCAAATCTAATGATTCATGGAATATCAATTAAGACACCAGATGTATTTATTTGATATCATCATCGTCATCAAGTCCCCTGCCAGCTGGCGTAGGCGTTCATGGCTTTCCGCAGATCTCGGTCGTTGGTGTTCTGGATCAATTCTGCTGATGGTATTCCTCCATGCCACCGTCTCAATCCATCCAACATCATTTCTCTTGGTCTGCCTCTGCCTCTCTTCCCCTCGATCTTTCCAGTTGTCACGATGTTCTCCAATGCCTCTCTTCTCATCACATGACCGAAGAAAGATGTTTTTCTCTTCCTTATTGTTGTTTATAATGTTCTAATTTCATTAGCCTGTATCAGGCAGTCGTTGTTAGCTACTCTGGCAGTCCAAGGGATTCGCAACATTCGTCTCAGGAACCACATCTCTGTTGCTTCTAATTTCTTCTTAATTTGTTCATTTATATTCCAAGATTCACGGCCATACAACAAAACTAGTTCTACATAGCATATCAGTACTCTCTTTCTTACATTCAGTGATAGTGACGTATTGCATAAGATACTCTTCATTTTCTGAAATGCGGCCTTTGCTTGCCCTATTCTACTCTTAAACTCTGTTGTACGTCTTCCATTTGATACTATAAATGGCCCTAGGTATTTACAATTATCCACTTGGTTAAGAATGTTCCCTTCTATTTCTATGTCACATGTTGGTGTCACCATTTTCTTTGATATCACCATTGTTACTGTTTTCTTGATATTCAAGGAGAGTCCTTTCCTTGCACTCTCTTTTACTACAATATCCAACAATTGTTGTACATCTGTTGAATTATCCGCCAACAGTACTGTGTCATCTGCATAGCGTAAGTAGTAATGTAGGGGGTAATGGAAGATCAAATCTTCTGCAATACGTTATAGATTTCGTTATTTTTTACCATATGAAGAGTATAGCACCAGATTGAAAACGGCCCTCATTTTTGAACTTGTGGCGGGTATTTTCTTGGGTCACTTCCGGTTGTCCTGATTAATACTTCCGGTTGACTTCCGGTCACCGAGCGGGCGGCGGAGGCGATGTGGGTGGCGCGGCGGCGGCGAGGCAAGCCCCGGGCATGTGGGATACTTATATAGATAAGTAGACAAAATAGCTGCCGGGCACCTAGTTCGAGTCCTAGTGTGTGTGTGTGTGTGTGTGTGTGTGGGTGTGGGTGTGGGTGTGTGTGTGTGTGTGTGTGTGTGTGTGTGTGTGTGTGTGGCGGTGCGCTCGAGCCCCAGTCATGTAGATATCAACCCCCTTCTATGAGGAGATCGAAATCAATATGACAGAAAATGATTTATTCCATCACTCGAGTTACCCCGAGTAAGCCAAGTAATGACATCATCAATAAACTTTCACGCTGATAGCTAATTCGGCAGGTGTCCAGACCCATGTATCAACATTAAGCGCTTGGTGAAAATCTGGTTTAAAAATATACTAGACATGGATACATTACTATTAAAAATTAACCACAATAAAATAAAAAACGGCTAAATTTCTTGTATGCTTATTGGAGCATATTAATGTCAATATAAAACTACTAGTCTCAATTAATTTAAGACGTAAATTGCTAAGATTTACATAAAAATATGTAATATTATTAAACCCCACAGTTATACCCCGTTAATTATAAAAGTAACCAGGGGGAGACTAGTCATGGCTCTTGACTCAACCAGAAGTAATAAGCTCCCCTGACCGCTAGATTTTACCTGCGTGCACAGGTAAAAGGTCACGTGGTGACCCCACCACGGCCAGCGAGAAAAATACAATGGCCAGCGATCAATGCATGACAAGCTGTGGAGATAAACACACCCACTGAGGCGCTCTGGTTGACCGTTAACTAGTAGTATTATGCATGCAGTGCTCAATCGGACAAGAGAGAGAAAGCTTGCGTTTAAGATTGGTAAAGTTAAGTCAGCCGTTTAAAATAAAATTCAGCACAAATATGTATTTCTATTTGCTGTAAATATGGAGCTTCTGATTGAATTAAAGCAAAAGCCTATAAAGCTACTTCGACCAAAGATACGCTGTGAAATCGTCTATACCTCCAAGTAGACTATGAACAACACATATAAGCGAAAACAGCATCGTGTGCCAGGTCGATCGTGTCTATTTTTAACGGATTTCATTCGATGTATGCAGTGCAAGGAATAGGCAACAAGCAGTCTACCCGCTCCTTCCCGGAAATATCTTGATAACTCTATGTGAAGAGGGTGTATCACCAGCTAGATGTCTATCTATTACAGTACGTTGCAGTCAGACCCAACATTGTTTGGTTGATCGTTTGCCATCATGATGTGCCGCGTGTGTGTGAGTGCGTGCGCGCGCGTGTGTGTGTGTGTGGATGCGCGCGGGTGTGTGTGGTATCAATTACAGGACATCGCAGTCACGCTCAGCATTCTGTGGAGCTTCAGGCTTCCTGCGGCAAGATTGCAATTGTCATTTTGAACGAACGACAACCGTGTCATGTGCGTGTGTGTGTATGTACATGCGTGCGTTTGTGTGTGTGTGTGTGTGTGTGTTATCAATTACAGGACGTCGCAGTCAACCTCAGTGTTCTATGGAGTGTCAGGCTTCCTGGGGCACGTTTGCAATTGTCATTTTGAACGAACGGCAGCCATGTCATGTGCGTGTATGTGTGTATGTACATGCGTGTATGTGTGCGCGCTATCAATTACAGTACATCGCAGTCAATCTCAGTATTCTATGGAGTGTCAGGCTTCCTGGAGCAAGTTTGCAATTGTCATTTTGAACGAACGGCAGCCATATCATGTGTGTGTGTGTGTGTGTGTGTGTGTGTGTGTGTGTGTGTGTGTGTGTGTGTGTGTGTGGTGCGGTGCGCTCGAGCCCCAGTTATGTAGATATCAACCCCCTTCTATGAGGAGATCGAAATCAATATGACAGAAAATGATTTATTCCATCACTCGAGTTACCCCGAGTAAGCCAAGTAATGACATCATCAATAAACTTTTACGCTGATAGCTAATTCGGCAGGTGTCCACACCCATGTATCAACATTAAGCGTTTGGTGAAAATCTGGTTTAAAAATATACTAGACATGGATACATTACTATTAAAAATTAACCACAATAAAATAAAAAAACGGCTAAATTTCTTGTATGCATATTGGAGCATATTAATGTCAATATAAAACTACTAGTCTCAATTAATTTAAGACGTAAATTGCTAAGATTTACATAAAAATATGTAATATTATTAAACCCCACAGTTATACCCCGTTAATTATAAAAGAAACCAGGGGGAGACTAGTCATGGCTCTTGACTCAACCAGAAGTAATAAGCTCCCCTGACCGCTAGATTTTACCTGCGTGCACAGGTAAAAGGTCACGTGGTGACCCCACCACGGCCAGCGAGAAAAATACAATGGCCAGCGATCAATGCATGACAAGCTGTGGAGATAAACACACCCACTGAGGCGCTCTGGTTGACCGTTAACTAGTAGTATTATGCATGCAGTGCTCAATCGGACAAGAGAGAGAAAGCTTGCGTTTAAGATTGGTAAAGTTAAGTCAGCCGTTTAAAATAAAATTCAGCACAAATATGTATTTCTATTTGCTGTAAATATGGAGCTTCTGATTGAATTAAAGCAAAAGCCTATAAAGCTACTTCGACCAAAGATACGCTGTGAAATCGTCTATACCTCCAAGTAGACTACGAACAACACATATAAGCGAAAACAGCATCGTGTGCCAGGTTGATCGTGTCTATTTTTAACGGATTTCATTCGATGTATGCAGTGAAAGGAATAGGCAACAAGCAGTCTACCCGCTCCTTCCCGGGAATATCTTGAGAACTCTATGTGAAGAGGGTGTATCACCAGCTAGATGTCTATCTATTACAGTACGTTGCAGTCAGCCCCAACATTGTTTGGTTGATCGTTTGCCATCATGATGTGCCACGTGTGTGTGAGTGCGTGCTCGCGCGCGTGTGTGTGTGTGGATGCGCGTGTGTGTGTGTGGTATCAATTACAGGACATCGCAGTCACGCTCAGCATTCTGTGGAGCTTCAGGCTTCCTGCGGCAAGATTGCAATTGTCATTTTGAACGAACGACAACCGTGTCATGTGCGTTTGTGTGTATGTACATGCGTGCGTGTGTGTGTGTGTGTGTGTGTGTGTTATCAATTACAGGACGTCGTAGCCATCTCAGTGTTCTATGGAGTGTCAGGCTTCCTAGGGCACGTTTGCAATTGTCATTTTGAACGAACGGCAGCCATGTCATGTGCGTGTATGTGTGTATGTACATGCGTGTATGTGTGCGCGCTATCAATTACAGTACATCACAGTCAATCTCAGTATTCTATGGAGTGTCAGGCTTCCTGGAGCAAGTTTGCAATTGTCATTTTGAACGAACGGTAGCCATATCATGTGTGTGTGTGTGTGTGTGTGTGTGTGTGTACATGTGTGTGTGTGTGTGTGTGTGTGCTATCAATTACGGTACATCGCAGTCAGCCCCAGCATTCGTGTGTGCCGGGCAAGATTGTCGTTGTCTTTTTCTGAACGACAGATTCTGTACAAAAGTTAACAATTAAATTTCTACATGAAACATTCACATTGGAAACATAAAAGAGAAATTTAATTGTTAATGTTTGTACAATTCTATTGTTGAAACTTTATTTTTTTTTATCATTCAACCATAGTGACTTTTCACATTTGGTTAACAAAGTTTCCTACTTTTTAATAAGTTTGTTTGACATTTTGTCAAACTTTTAACATCTGGATAACAAAATTTCTTACTTTTCACAAGTTTGGGTGATATATTTATAAGTTTGGTTGAACTTTGGCCCCAATTTTTTACATTTGGTCAACACAATTTCCTACTTTTTATGGATTTGGTTGAAATTTGGCCAAACTTTCCACATTTTGGTTAACAAAGTTTCCTACTTTTTATGAGTTTTTGTTTGAAATTTGGCCAAACTTTACATATTTTGTTAACTTCCTATTTTTCATAAGTTTTGGATGAAATGTGTCCAAACTTTTCACATTTGATTACTAAAGTTTCCTACTTTTTTATGAGTTTGTTTGAAATTTGGTCAAACTTTTCACATTAGGTTAACAAAGTTTCCTACTTTTCATAGGTGTGGGTGAAATTTGGTCAAACTTTTCACATCTGGACAACAAAATTTCTAACTTTTCACACGTTTGGGTGAAATTTGACCAGTAAAATGACAACGTGAGATATTTTTTTTTCCCTTTGGTTAAGGAATTTTCCTACTTTTTAAACGTTTGGCTGACATTTGGTTAAAATTTTTCTTATTTTGTTAACAAAATGTCCTACTTTTCATAAATTTTGCATGAAATATTTCTTCACTTGTCCAAAAATTTTCACATTTGGTTAACAAAGTTTCCTACTTTTCATATGTTTGACTGAGATTTTTTTTAAGGTTGGTTTGAAATTTGGCTAACCTTTTCACATTTGGTTAACACATTTTCTTACTTGGCCAAGATGTTTCTGCCATTTGGTTATCAAAGTTTCCTACTTTTCATAAGTTCGGGTGAAATGTGGTCAAACTTTTCACATCTGGACAACAAAATTTCCCACTTTTGATAAGTTTAGGTGACAGTTGGCCAAACTTTTCACGTTTGGTTAACAAATTTTCCTACTTTTCATATGTTTGACTGAGCTTTTTATACGTTTGGTTTGAAATTCGGCTAACCTTTTCACATTTGATTAAAAATTTTTCCTACTTTTCATAATATTGGGTGAGCTTTTTATAAGTCTGATTGAAATGTAGCCAAAACTGTTTCCCTCTGGCTAACAAAATTTAATTACTTGGCCGAGATTTTTGCCATTTGGTTAACAAAGTTTCCTACTTTTCATAAGTTTGGGTGAAATTCGGTCACACTTTTCACCTCTGGACAACAACATTTCCTACTTTTCATACGTTTGGGTGAAAGTTGGCCAAATTTTTCACGATTGGTTAACAAACTGTCCTACTTTTCATGTGTTTGAGTGAGATGTTTATAAGTTTGGTTTGAAATTCGGCTAACCTTTACAAATTTGGTTAACAAATGTTCCTATTTTTCATAAGTTTGATTGAGATTTGTATAAGGTTGGTTGAAATGTGACCAAAATTTTTCACTTTGATTAACAAATTTTCCTAATTTTCATAAGTTTGGGTGAGCTATGTTATAAGTCTGGTTGAAATGTAGCCACAATTTTTCCCCTTTGGCTAACAAATGTTATTACTTGACCAAGATGTTTGCCCTTCATTCTCTCATCACATGACAACTATATACACCGTAAGCACTAAAAAATTCAACAATCAAGACGTAATTATAATATATGCCTGTTTATTTTACAGTATTTAAGTACATTTTACAGTATTTCAGTACATTTTTTCAAGAATAAAATGCATAATGTCATTATACGAAATGGATGATGTGATATGGGGTGGTATACATAGTATCATCAGAACATTTTATTTTCACATACAGAGCTATACACATTGTATGTTTTTTCTGGATTTCTTCACACCATTGCCTGAGTAGGTTGATTTTTTCGGTTGGTAGCCTGGTATGTATATGTCACTTAGCATGTAGTCATAAAACTGGTCTCCTACTTGGTGGGCTGATATCTGAGTCTTGTAGATAACCGAGGCATCAATCATCTGAGTGTCGGACACATCATGTCTTCGACCAGTCTGGGGGTTCGATGTAACGTATTTCACCATTATTTTAGGTCTGATCTCTTCCGACCTCGAAAATGTAACGTCAGCATTGAAGTCCCTGTCGTGAATGTGACCTTTGTGCAAATATCAGTGGTTAGAAGTATTTCCACCGTGTCGAAGGAGTAACGACTCAGCGGTATGTAGTGAGGTTTGTCGTAGGCGCGAAACACTGAGGTCGAGCGCTGATTCATGATAGGAACCGTCCTTAGTAGTGGGACCAAGACATCGCAGACTGGTCTCGCCGCAATGAGATCGCAGTATACGTAGACATATTGCAGGTCGTTATTCAGGTCCATCGCCCCTTCACCTTCAATTGTATCTAGTATCTCTTGCAACTTCTCACTAAATGTAATAGTGGCCCCGGGTTCGAGTATTTTCATGATGACTTTCTTTGATGCATTGTCAAAATGGAATAGAACACAGAGCTGATCGTCCACCTTCCGATCTTTCATTAGTCGATTCAGCGCAGCTATAAACGCATCTGGTGAACTGTACAGGCCTGGGGGACACGCCTTTCTTATCACTCTACCGTTTGGTGGGAAGTATCTTAGTCATACTTCATTCTCTAGCACATTGCAGTAGTAGTTGGGTAATTGAATTTCGGCCAGACCAACTTCGAAATGTTGACTCACCTCAATAGTCTGCGGTAACATGACGAAATAGTGACCTGGTGTGTTCTTGGGAAACATGTTCGGCGAAGCATTACTCGGTAATGTCACGTGGAAGCTCATATTTTAGAGTTTGGTAGCATGTAACCCAGACAGCTGCTTAGAAGGCGATCCACAACTTGCCCTCGACCGCGTCGACGTTGTCTCGAGACAGATTAAATAGTGATACGTCAATGACTGTGTATATAACGACCAGTTGACAGAAGAAGACAATCTCTAGTCGCGGCACTCGCCGACCACACATGCACCAGAACGAATTTCTTTCCCCCTCTGTGCTATTTTGTGGGTTAGTTTCCACGTTGGTTTCTTCCATTACCGCTGTTTTCGAACTACTGGGTCATTACACTCGTTTCTCGGTTGTATCATTAGTTGCTATTGGCAAATGCAAAAATCAGTGCTCGAGGCGCTCGTTGTGGGATATTGTCGGTACTAAGGACACTACTTTCTGAATTTAGCAGTAGACATAAGATCACCATACAAGTGTTGCCATCCCACTGTCGAGTACCCAGACACGCCAGCGCTGCTCGATTGGTTACGGAAGGAGTGCAATAAGATAAGTCTGATCCACCCGTTACATACCACCAAAAGAAATGAATGACGAAGTCAGTCAGAAAGCGACAGTACTTGCTCAAGGTGACTACCGTGCTAAGGACAGACCAGGACAAGTCATTATTCTGCATCTCAGAATAGGCCACATGTATGCAAACATTCAGGCTTAATGAATCAGCCATGTGCATGTGTTGATTGGTGTCGCAGCCAACCGAGCACATACTCCAGTTATATGCGATTAGTACCATATATCTCTTTATTATACTAGTATTGTTAAGCTAACCGTATGCCTACCTGGAGAAACACAACGAAAATGTGAAAGATTTATCAAAAGCAACCTTACCGCTAGCAACTTGTAACATTGTGAGCTGATTGGTGTTCACTGAGACCGGTACTTCTAAACGGTGAATGATGGTCGTCTTATACACGCTATTTGCTGACGTAGAATGACTCAGCAGAATATTATGCACTGTCTGGTCATGTGACCGGGTGAGACTCCATCTTTGACAGGTTGAGTCATTAGTCACGTGTTTCGGATGTATCCCATAAGACACGTGACCAGCTACAGCGCCATCTTTGATCGGTTTTAGCCACGTGGTTGTACCTTTACAATGTGAGCGAGTGTGACGCCATCTTTAGCTGGTTTTAGTCACGTGTTTCGATTGTATATCTTAGCCATATGACAGGAAGCATCGCCATATTTGATAGGCTGTGACCATTACAAAAGTGTCTCGGCTGTATCGTTATGCTGTCAGTACACTCTGAGTCATCCTCCAGTTTTCCCCAAAGACATGTCTGAGCACGTTCAAATACGTTCACCCCACCGACATAGCCCCGTGATGAGTCACCCAGTCGGTCACCCTCATATGATGAAGATGCTGCTGCTGCTGCTGCTGCTGATGATGATGATGATGATGATGATGATGATGATGATGATGATGATGATGATGATGATTTTTTGTTGGTGGTGCTGGGTGATGATGCTGATGGTAATCCTGATGACAAAAACTGCAGAAGATCATATTTGCCGGTCGTTCAGAAATAGACAATTGCAATCTTGCCCAGGAAGCACGAATGCTGGGGCTGATTGCGATGTCCTGTAATTGATAGCACACACACACGTATGTACACACACACACACACACACACACACACACACACACACACGCGTACGCGCACATGACATGGCTGCCGTTCGTTCAAAATGACAATTCCAAACTTGCCCCAGGAAGCCTGACACTCCATAGAATACTGAGGTTGACTGCGATGTCCTGTAATTGATAGCGCACACACACACGCATGTACACACGCATGTACACACACACATACACACACATACACACACATACACACATACACACACATGAAATGGCTGCCGTTCGTTCAAAATGAAAATTGCAAACTTGCCCCAGGAAGCCTGAAGCTCCACAGAATGCTGAGGGTGATTGCGATGTCCTGTAATTGATACCACACACACACACACACAAACACACGCGCGCACTCACATACACACACGCGTCACATCATTATGGCACACGATCAACCAAACAATGTTGGGGCTGACTGCAACGTACTGTAATAGATAGACACCAAGCTTGTGATACACCCTCTTCACATAGAGCTCTCAAGATATTCCCGGGAAGGAACGGGTAGACTGCTTGTTGCCTATTCCTTGCACTGCATACATCGAATGAAATCCGTTAAAAATAGACATGATCGCCCTACGCAAGTCGACCTGGCACACGATGCTGTTTTCGCTTATATGTGTTGTTCATAGTCTACTTGGAGGTATAGACGATTTCACAGCGTATCTTTGGTCGAAGTAGCTTTATAGGCTTTTGCTTTAATTCAATCAGAAGCTCCATATTTACAGCAAATAGAAATACATATTTGTGCTGAATTTTATTTTAAACGGCTGACTTAACTTTACCAGTCTTAAACGCAAGCTTTCTCTCTCTAGCCCGATTGAGCCCTGCATGCATAATACTATAGTTAACGGTCAACCAGAGCGCCTCAGTGGGCGTGTTTATCTTCACAGCTTATCATGCATTGATCGCTGGCCATTGCATTTTTCTCGCTGGCCGTGGTGGGGTCAGCACGTGACCTTTTACCTGTGCCCTAGAGGTCATGGGGAGCTTATTACTTCTGGTTGAGTCAAGAGCCATGACTAGTCTCCACCTGGTTACTTTTATAATTAAGTGGGTATAACTTTGGGGTTTAATAATATTACATATTTTTTATGTAAATCTTAGCAAGTTACGTCTTAAATTAATTGAGACTAGTAGTTTTATATTGACATTAATATGCTCCAATATACTTACAAGTAATTTAGCCGTTTATTATTTTATTGTGGTTAATTTTTAATAGTAATGTATCCATGTCTAGTATATTTTTAAACCAGATTTTCACCAAGCGCTTAATGTTGATACATGGGTCTGGACACCTGCAGAATTAGCTATCAGCGTGAAAGTTTATTGATGAGGTCATTACTTGGCCTACTCGGGGTAACTCGAGTGATGGAATAAATCATTTTCTGTCATATTGATTTCGATCTTCTCATAGAAGGGGGTTGATATCTACATGACTGGGGCTCAGGCGCACCACACCGCACCACACACACACACACACACACACACACACACACACACACACACACTAGGACTCGAACACAGTTGCCCCGCAGCTGTTTGGTCAGCTTATCTATATAAGTATCCCACATGCCCGGGGCTTGCCTCGCCGCCGCCACCACCCACCGCACCACCGCCACCGCCACCCGCCCGTGGACCTGAAGTCAACCGGAAGTAGACATCAGGACAACCGGAAGTGACAAAAGAAAATACCCGCCACAAGTTCAAAAATGAGGGCCGTATTCAATCTGGTGCAATACTCTTCATATAGTAAAAAATAACGAAATCTATGACGTATTGCACCAGATTTGATCTTCCATTACCCCCTACATTACTACTAGCGTATATTATTTATATTATAACCTCCAACTAGTATTCCTGGCATCTCTTTGATCGCTCTCATTATTGCTTCGCTATATGGGGAGAAGAGATCTGGTGACAATACACACCCCTGTCGTACTCCTAGCTACCCTCTTTATTCCCATTTTAATGGCTGCTACTTGGTTCCAGTAAATAATCTTTATTATTTTTAAATCTTTCCCATCAATGTTGGGACGCAGAGGTGTTTCCAAGACACCAGGGCTGGGTTCTATACTGGCCAAGACCTATTGATCTTCGGGGGTCCTGGCTGAAGTCAGTAGGATCGTTGATTCCTCCGAAGTCGGAGAGTGTCTGCCTGCACGGCGAGGAACCACCAGTCTGCACACCAATAAGTCAAACATGGGACAACGGATACTCACGCAAACCTCAGGTCCAGTATGACATGTTGGACAACAGGATGTCTTCATCCGACATACAGGACTTCACGCTGGAGATTACAGCCAACGAACACAAGCAAGCAAGCAACCATCAATGTTGATATCATCTAACATTTTAATCAGTTCATCATGTTTTACTTTATCAAATGCCCTAGTATAATCTATGAACACAAATAAATGTCTTTCTGTTTTCTCTACTGACTTTTCGGTAAATATCCACTGCTGTAAATATCATTCAACAATTTGGTTAATATATCTACTCCAAATTCTTCCAATACTTCTAATTCTTCTATTGTGATGTTATCTGGCCCAGCTATTTTTCCTGTCTTTATATGTTTTATAGCGTCAGCGACTTCTTCTTTTAGAATAGGTGGGCCTTCTAAGTTACTTTCTTCTGTTAATTCTTCCCTTTCTCCATCATACAATTCTCTTATATACTCATTCCACCTCTTCATTATAGCCCATTCCTCCAATAATATCTTTCCTGTTTTGATTTCAGAGACCCTGTATTTATTTTTATTTTTCTTCCCGTGAGCTCACTGATTTGTCTGTGCATATCTTTTGTATCTTTAATAGAATTTAATTCAATTTTTTTGCACTATTCGTTTAACCAACTTTCTTTTGCCTTCACACATTTATCGTTTATTTCTTTATTTATCTTAGCGTATTCTTGTTTATCCTTTTAAGTCTGTTTTCTTTTGTCCATCAACATTAACATTTCTTTATTCATCCATTTTTTCTTAGCTATTTGGCTTCTCTCGGGTAATATTTCTTTGCTAGTTTGATGAATGGAGTTCCTTAACATTTCCCATTGTTCATTTATACTCTGTATTTTAGCTATTACATTGTACCTATTTTTTACAGTCACTCTGTATTGTTCTTGAATTTCTTTATCTACTTTCAGAATCTCTTTATTAAATCTCACATTCTTAACCATTTCCCCTCTCTTTAATCTTACTTTTATTGATTGATTGATTGATTGATTTAGGAACCGACATCACAGCATTCGGGGCATTCCCATAAGCGCTCCGTCCTCATCCTCAGCAGCCAGCGAAGAGTTCCAACACTAATAGTACCAGTAACAATCTGATTATATGTCCGTCTCGCCTTTCCTCTGAGCGTTGACCGTCGGCCAGATCCCCTCGTTACCCATCGCTGTCGCATTCTTGCCAGATCATGGTGATCCATTTGCTCCTCCGAGGTGTACACATGCTCCCACAAGGTCGCAACCACATCTGCTTTGTCATGCATCAATACTCCACCAAGTTTTGCCGAGCCAGCCAATCTGTCCGCCTGTTCATTCCCCAGCACACCAGCATGCCCCGAAGAAAAGATCCAGACGATGCTTGTCACCCTTGACTTCCGAAGCGAAGCAGGCCACTCTGCACGAAGCTTGCTTTTATTTGTCCGCATAGTGGTACATGATCACTATTACAGTCAGCACCAGGCATTGTCTTTAAATTAATTAAAGCATTTCTAAATCTATTATTAATAAGTATGTAGTCAATTTGGTTGCGTATTTTCTTATCAAGGCTTTTTCATGCGTATAGTCGTCTTTTATGGTGTTTAAACAATGTGCTCCCAATTATCATATCATTGATATTTGCCCATTCTATAAGTTTTTCTCCTCTTTCATTTGTACCCAAACCATAATTCCCCTATTACATCCTCCATTTTCCTCTTTCCTACTTTTGCATTAAAATCTCCAAGTATTAGTTTTATTTCTTGTGATTCAATTTCAGCCATCGCCATGTCTATTTCGTCGTAAAAGTGTTGTATTTCTTCATCACTACTGTTTGTTGTTGGTTCATATACTTGTATGATATTTATATCTATTGGTTTGCCTTTGATTTTGACAATTACAACTCTATCTGAAATACACCAGAATGCATTAATTGATTTTTCTTTTTTTTTTCATCTAATATTATTCCTACACCTTTTTCATGTGTATCCCCTCCAGCTATAATGTTGCCCGATCCCTTCCATCTCATCTCACTTACGCCCAGTATATTCATGTTCATGCTATCCATCTCTCTTAGAACATTGTTCAACTTTCCTAGCTTATTTAATGTCCCAACATTCCATGTTCCTATTCTAAATTTGTTTATTTGATATAACATTCCATATCTAACGAATCCTAGAATAATAATTTGGAACTTGGATTTATTTGGTTTAGCATTCCAAATCTAATGAATCCTTGAATATTAATTAAAAACCTGGATTTTTTTATTTGTTGTTGTTTTTTTTTTGTTTTTTTTTGTTTAGCATTCCAAATCTAGAAAATCCTAGAGTATTAATTAAGAAACCTGGATTCATTTGGTTTATGATACTAAATCTCGTGAAACTAGGAAGTGCATTCATAAACTTGGGCAATGGCTAGCTCGCTTGCCAGCAACCCTGACGTCATATGCTGGAATCCAAACGATGGGGATTTAAAATTGACTTGGGTTCCGAGGATGTCTCAGATTAGAATGAGTGCCACGAAATGACTTGGGATTAGGGCTGCCATTAAGCTATAGACAGACCATGTGGACGTTTCTGTCGAAAAATACGGACTTTTGAGCCAGAAAATACGGACTTTTGAGTAAAAAAATGTGGACTTATGAATCTAAACCTCTGAACATTTGAGTCAGAAAATGTGGAGATATGAGTTGAAAAATGCAGACTTTTGAGAGCGCTTTTACAAATGATAAAATAACGATACCTTTTCAGTATCTCATGGTCTTTTTGAAATGTTCTTCCATTTTAGTAACATTCCCACCTCATCTCATCTCATCACGTCTCATCTTGTTCCTCTTGTACCTAGCGGTGTCGAGGTAACGCGTAAACAGCGGGAGAGTGCCCGTTTATGGACTTCATATAGACGTATAGAAAAGTATCTCTAAAACCTGGGGTAGAGCAGGAACGTGTCTCTACAATTAGGGGTAGTAGGGGTAGAAGAGGAAAGTATAATCAGACAAGAGAGTCAAGGGGGCTGAGTGGTCTCGAGGTATGGTGTCCGCCTCGAGTACTGGAGGTCCCGGGTTCAGGCCCCGGTGAGGACCGGGGTTTATTTAAAAAATCCACTTGGACTTCCAGTAATAAAATTTCCCCTGGTCTCTGGGTAGTGAGATCGGACGCCCGTGTGTATTGTTGCGCACGTAAAACATCCCTTGGCAGTTGGAAATCGAAAAAGAGTAGCCTAAAAGGCGCTGCCCGGGCAAAATTTCGAGTTAAAAATATACCCAAGTATTTCAGGATCCTCGCCGATGCAATGGAGTTCGTGCATTGAGCTGAGTTTCTCCAGACTCAGGTTTGAGTTAGGAGGAAAACGGAGTATTTATGGATTAAACCGTGTGCCGTGATGTTGATCCAACGACTAAACTAAGACAGTATATCAACAAACAGGGGTAGAAGAGGAAAGTATAATCAGACAGGACAGTATGTCAACAATCAGAGGTAGAAGATGAGAGTGTAATCAGACAGGACAGTATGTCAACAATCAGGGGTAGAAGATGAGAGTGTAATCAGACAGGACAGTATGTCAACAATCAGGGGTAGAAGAGGGAAGTGTAATCAGACAGGACAATATGTCAACAAGCAGGGGTAGAAGATGAGAGTGTAATCAGACAGGACAGTATGTCAACAATAAGGGGTAGAAAATTAGAGTGACATCATACAGGACAGTGCCTCAACAACCAGGAGTAGAAACAGGACAGTATCTCTACAACCTAGGGTAGAAGACGAGAGTGTAATCTGACAGGACAGTATCTCTACAGCTAAGGTAGAAAAGGAAAGTGTAAACATACAATCAGATTTCAGAAATTACAAACAGTGTTTTCCCGTAATGAATCTGAATAACGACAACATTGTGAAGTCATTAGATGCATTACTCAAGCTGAATTGTAAAATTGTGGTACATGATTGTCGATTTTGTGCATATTTCAGCTTGAAGAATGTATCTAATTACTTTACTGGAGAAAATTGTAGCACACAGACTTGCTTGTGACTTGGAACAACTCAGCTGCTTCCCGCCCACACTTGGAGGATACAGACGCAA
This sequence comes from Cepaea hortensis, assembly GCA_963921405.1. Lineage (NCBI taxonomy): Eukaryota > Metazoa > Mollusca > Gastropoda > Stylommatophora > Helicidae > Cepaea > Cepaea hortensis. Next base: position 90,338,155 of record OY992876.1, read on the forward strand.
CAAAGAGTCATGGCTGAATGCGGCGGTCTTTGCTCAAGATGTTTACGAAGGATTTCAGGTCAGAGAAGAGACATGTGCGGCCGCCATAGACTTAGAGGACGCATATAACAGAGTATCTTTCGAGCACTTGATGCAAATCCTCCTCAGACTGAAAGTGCACCCTCACCTTGTACGATGGATAGCTGCAGTTCTGCTCCAACGGAAGGTGGTGCTAAGATGCGGGAGTTGGTCTTCTGAGTCGATAACGATATTTCCAGGATTGCCACAGGGTTCACCACTGTCACCAGTACTTTTCAACGTGTATACGGTGCCGATCACTGAACAACAGTTGGACGGGAGGGGTAGGACTCTGTCATTCGTTGACGACATCCTCGTGTATCGACAGGGTCGAGATAGACAGGCGGTTGCCAATGATATGCAGGGCGAACTAGATCGAATTTCCTCATGGTGTGCTGAGGCCGATGCCCTTGTCAACCCTGCAAAGGCATCGGTTACATGGTTCTCCCTAAACAACCATATTGTGAAAACAGACATGCCGACAGTAAGAATGGATGGGAGCATTTTGAGTAGAATCCAGTCAATGACATATCTTGGCGTGAGGCTTGATCGTAGCCTGTCCTTTAGAGATCATGTCGATTATGTCATAACGAAAGCTCAAAAAGGTTTGACAGCAATGAGAGCCATGGCGACTGCCAATATCGAGCACAGACTGCCAATACTTCTGTTCCAAGGACTTGTGCTTTCACGCATCGAGTATGCCCTGGCCATCCTCACTGTCAGCCCTACACAGATTGGAAGACTTGAAAAGGTACAAAACGAAGCCATGCGTATCATTTTGGGCTGCACGAGTGACACCAGCTGTGTAGCAATGAGATACCTCCTTGACTTCCCGACAATGGAACGCAGGATCAAGATCTGGAGAGCTCGTGCATACTTAAAAATAAGTGCAGATGAGCAGCACCCTCTGCATGACGCTATATTCAGAGAAAAGGGTGACAGGCTAAAGAGGGGCAAATCATGGATAGGTCGGGCGGAAGATATCGTCAGACAGGTCTGTAGTCCTACCAGTACCAATTACTATTTCGACCATTCATTACCTCGTTCATTCATTCAATCACTCATTCACTCAAATAAATGTGCAGTCATGTATTCAATCTTGCATTTATTGGTCCATTCGCTGGGGCATACTTTAAAACAGCCAATTATTACTATTTGTTTTATTTTTACTCATTTTACTCAAAATACTCCCATCCATTCTCACTGCCGGCAGGTCTGTGTTCACAACATGGTTGTTTAGGGAGAACCATGTAACCGATGGTTACGGGGTAGGGGGGTAGGGGTATCCCCTATCAAAGGAGAAGTAAGGCGCCTCCTTCCCTCCGCTAGCCTACGGGACACCCTTGGGCAAGGTGGAGTACCCGTTTAGCCCCCCGATCAGGGTTACGTGAAGCCATGGGTGCAGGTGGTGGATGAAGATGAAGAGCAGCCGACAGATAGTTGTAGGTTATGGTCTACACCTTCACGACGGTAGGCAGAGGATCTCCTTTTTTGAGGAGACAATGGCTACGGTCACTGACCAGTATGGTCACTGCTGGGAAGGAAAGCAATGGCAAACTACCTTCTTTACACATGCCAAGAAAATCATGTTGTGTTCACTTATCGATAATCAGAGAAACGGCGTAAATGGGTGCTCCATAGGAGCAGCCTCGCCCGGTAGGGATAGTCATGCGCACCAGGTGACTCCAGACCGTCAACAGGCTACTAGGTGCAAAAGATTAATATCATTGAAAGTAGGAACTTGGAATGTTAGAACAATGAATGCAGATGGAAAGTTGGAGGACATCAAAAAAGAAATGGAGAGAGAGAAGATTAACATATTAGGAATATCGGAAACGAGATGGAGAGGAGCAGGGATAAGGACAGGAGAGGATTGTAAGATTATTTACTCGGGGGGAGAAGAACAGCAAAGAGGTGTAGCCATTATATTAGATAAGCAAACATCAAATTCTGTCAAAGGATATTGGGCTGTGTCAGACAGAGTTCTATTAGTAAAATTAAACGGAAGACCTTTTAAAATAAATGTAATTCAAGTATATGCCCCAACAAGTGAAAGCAGTGAAGAAAGTATAGAGGAATTTTATAATGACATGGAGTCTGCTTTGAAGAACTGTCAAAAATCAGAAATAAATATCATAATGGGTGATTTCAACGCAAAAATAGGAAAGCAAAGCGATGGATACAGTGTAGGCAACCATGGTTTGGGAGAGAGAAATGAAAGAGGTTACAGACTTGTAGAATGGGCAAAAGAACAAGAATTGGTTGTAGGAAACACCTGGTTTAAACAACATCCTAGAAGATTATGGACATGGAGGAGTCCAGACAGCAGGATTAAAAACCAGATAGATTACATCCTGATAAGCAAAAGGTTTCGAAATGCATTAACAGTTGTAAAAACAGTTCCAAATGCAGACTGTTACAGTGATCACAGATTAATTACTGGCACATTGAGGGTAAAGTTAAAGAAAGTCAAGCATACAGCAGGAAACCCTAAATATGACTTGTGCAAATTGAAAACTGACAAAGAAATACAAGATAATTTTAACATAGAAGTAAAGAACAAATTTGATTTATTGTCTGATCTAGAGATCCTATTTCAAGATGTAGATGATCAATGGGAAATGCTGAAGAATTCAATCAGTTGTGCAGCAGAAAAAACTATTCCAAAAGTAAAGAAAGTTGGCCGTAAGACATGGATGACTGAAGAAATTTTACAACTAATGGAAACAAGAAGACAGAACAAAAATAATCCTGCCAAATATGAAGAAATTCACAGAAAAGTCAGAACCTTATGTAAGGAGGCTAAAGAAACATGGCTTGAGAAAAATTGCAGAGAAATTGAAAAACAACACAACAGTAAAAATGCGAAACTAATGCACAAAAGAATTCAGGAGATTACTAATCAAAGAACACGTACATCAGCAGGCTGCCTAAAGACAAAAGATGGAAGAGTCATAATAGAAAAAGATCAGATTTTACATGTATGGTCAGATTACGTGAAAAACCTTTATGACGATAGCAGAGACGAACAATATATTGTTCAAAATAACAATGAAGGGCCAGCAATTTTGAAGATGGAGGTTCAGAATGCTCTTAATCATATGAAATCTGGCAAAACCCCCGGTCCAGACAGCGTCACAACAGAAATGATTAATGCTTTAGAAGAATATGGAATAGATAAAGTTACCAGTCTGCTTAATACAATATATGATACTGGAAACATACCTCATGAGTTATGTAATTCTGTATTTATTGCAATCCCAAAGAAATCAGGAGCCTTGGAATGTGATCAACATCGAACAATTAGTATAATGAGTCACATCACGAAGATTTTGCTAAGAATTATCATGCAAAGAGTTAGGAGGAAAATACAACCTGAAATAGGAGAAGAACAATGTGGGTTTGTAGTAGGCAAGGGTACAGTAAATGCTGTGTATATACTGAGAACCGTAATCGAACGTTCTATAGAAGTAAACAAAGATCTACACCTTTGCTTCATTGACTACACAAAGGCTTTTGATAAAGTGAGACATGTCAACATGATAAGGATGCTTGAAGATCTACAAATTGATGGGAAAGACCTTAGACTTGTAAAAAACATATATTGGAAACAACAAGCTGCCATAAGAGTTGATAATGAAGTAAGCCAATATCAGCCTATTAAGAGAGGTGTGAGACAGGGATGTGTAATGTCTCCAGATCTGTTTTCCCTGTACAGTGAAAATATTTTCAGAAATATTGAAAATATGGAAGGAATCAACATTGGGGGACGATGCATCAATAACATTAGATATGCAGATGATACAGTCTTGATTGCAGACAATGAACAGGACCTGCAAAATTTAGTAGATGCGGTTGTTACACACAGTGAACAACAAGGGTTAGAATTAAATTGTAAAAAGACACAGATTATGGTCGTCACTAAGAAGAACGAAATACCACAGTGTAATATACAAGTAAATGGGAATATTCTTCAACAAGTGAATAGGTACAATTACCTCGGAACAGTAATAACTATCATAATGGGAGATGCCTTGAAGAGATTAGAACAAGAATCGCCATGGCAAAAGTAGCCTTTAGCAAGATGAAAAACATACTGACCAATAAAAAGATGTCAATTGAAACGAGAAAAAGAGTGTTGAGATGCTACATAGAACCTGTACTTTTATATGGATGTGAAGCTTGGACAATGAGCAGCCAGGCTGAAAAACATCTGATGGCTGTAGAAATGTGGTTTCTGAGGAAAATGCAAAGAATACCATGGACAGCCAGAAAGACCAATGAACAAGTCCTTCAAGAAACAAATGAAGATCGTAAACTGATCAGAGACATTAGACGTAGACAGTCACAATTTTTTGGGCATGTTATGAGAAGAAATGATTTGGAGAACTTGGTGACAACTGGTAAGATCGA
>OY992876.1:90345124-90425124 GCA_963921405.1 Cepaea hortensis
ACACCAGCGTGATGAGATCTATCCCTGCAAGCATCTGCCAATAAAACACCAAACACCAGCGAGATGAGATCTATCCCTGCAGGCATCTGCCAATAAAACACCAAACACCAGCGAGATGAGATCTATCCCTGCAAGCATCTGCCAATAAAACACCAAACACCAGCGAGATGAGATCTATCCTTGCAAGCATTTGCCAATAAAACACGAAACACCAGCGAGATGAGATCTATCCCTGCAAGCATCTGCCAATAAAACACCAAACACCAGCGTGATGAGATCTATCCCTGCAAGCATCTGCCAATAAAACACCAAACACCAGCGTGATGAGATCTATCCCTGCAAGCATCTGCCAATAAAACACCAAACACCAGCGTGATGAGATCTATCCCTGCAAGCATCTGCCAATAAAACACCAAACACCAGCAAGATGAGATCTATCCCTGCAAGCATCTGCCAATAAAACACCAAACACCAGCGAGATGAGATCTATCCCTGCAAGCATCTGCCAATAAAACACCAAACACCAGCGTGATGAGATCTATCCCTGCAAGCATCTGCCAATAAAACACCAAACACCAGCGTGATGAGATCTATCCCTGCAAGCATCTGCCAATAAAACACCAAACACCAGCGTGATGAGATCTATCCCTGCAAGCATCTGCCAATAAAACACCAAACACCAGCGAGATGAGATCTATCCCTGCAAGCATCTGCCAATAAAATACCAAACACCAGCGAGATGAGATCTATCCCTGCAAGCATCTGCCAATAAAACACCAAACACCAGCGTGATGAGATCTATCCCTGCAAGCATCTGCCAATAAAACACCAAACACCAGCGAGATGAGATCTATCCCTGCAAGCATCTGCCAATAAAACACCAAACACCAGCGAGATGAGATCTATCCCTGAAAGCATCTGCCAATAAAACACCAAACACCAGCGTGATGAGATCTATCCCTGCAAGCATCTGCCAATAAAACACCAAACACCAGCGAGATGAGATCTATCCCTGCAAGCATCTGCCAATAAAACACCAAACACCAGCGAGATGAGATCTATCCCTGCAAGCATCTGCCAATAAAACACCAAACACCAGCGAGATGAGATCTATCCCTGCAAGCATCTGCCAATAAAACACCAAACACCAGCGTGATGAGATCTATCCTTGCGCTTGATGCTTGCTGCAAAGAGATCTTATGTCAGATTCCAATTTAGTTAACTTCAGTCTCAAGTCTCCCCGTTTTGTTATATTCAGCCGATTTCTTCCATTTTCGAATTGCCCCCCTTAACAGTCAAATTGCCCCCCTGTGGGGCGTGGGCCCCACGTTGGGAAACACTGGTCTAGATTCTGTTAAGGTATTTCCCAACTTGTCACAGATAACATTTAATTGAGGTTGAACATTTCTAGTCAATAACTTCATTTCTTTGAAGATTTCGTAATCTCTTCCATTCTTATGATATTGCTCTATTTTTATACAACAATCTTGTATATATTGGTTTTTGTCCTTTCTTGTGTTCTTCCTTATTTCTCGTGTTAAAGATTTATACTTCATCCTACTGTTATCGGTTTCTCCTTTCTTTTCAGTTCCTTTCGTTGTTTTATTAATTCTAACGTGCATGGTGTAATCCATGGCTTATGATGCTTAGTCTTGGTCGGAATTAAATTTTTGGCTGCTGTTATCAAGATATCTTTAGCTTGTACTGCCAGTTCATCAGATGTCATTTCCTCTTGTACAGACATCAAGACCACAAAACGATTCTTCACTTCTACGTTGTATGCTTCTGGTATTTTATCAAAACGAAGTGGCCTTGGTCCACGGGTAGCTTTTTGAGTTTCAATTTCAGATCTGCTTCTAATAACTGATGATCTGTATCACAGTCTGCACTTCGTACGGTTTTTGCAGATGTTATGCATGATCTCCATCTTTGTATTAAAATATAATCTATCTGATTTTTGGTAATACTGTCAGGGAAATTCCATGTGAAGAGCCTTCTTGGGTGTTGTTCAAAAAGTGTGTTAGCTATCGTTAACTCATTTTCTGTGCAAAATTCAATTAATTTGTCACCTGCATCATTTCTATTTCCCAATCCAAATTGTCCTAAAGCGTGTCTCTCATATTCAGCTCTTCCTGTACCTACTTTAGCATTACAATCTTCCATTATTATTGTTATATCATTATTGCTAATCTTATTTAATGTGATTTGCAATGTGCTGTAGAAATCTTAAATTTCGTCCTCCTATGCTGTTGAACGAGAGTTGTGTTTTTGGACGTCCTTTTAGTCTGATAGTAAGGATTCTGTCACTAACTTGGTTATATCCCATTAAAGCGTTTGCAGTTGTCTTATCTAAACAAAATGCCACTCCGCTCTGGCCTCCGACGTCACTACCAAAAATATATGAAAAAGACTTCCATTTTCATTTGTAAAATGTACCTTGCCTCTCCAGTGATGTTCACAAATTCCTAAAATTTGAATATTTAACCTCTCAATCTCATCACATACTATTTTAAGCTTTCCCTCATACAAACTTCTCACATTCCACGTTCCTATTCTCACTCTCCTTTTTAGTCTGAGGCAGGGGATTTCCTTGGTAACACTGTCAGGATTAACTCCGTCCTCCTAGCTTTATATGTTCGTAACTGCTCTCTTTATTTCCCATCTTAATTGCTGCTACTTGGTTCCAGTAAATATTCTTTATTATTCTTAAATCTTTCCCATTAATGTTGATATCTTCTAACATTTTAATCAGTTCATCATGTTTTACTTTGTCAAATGTATAATCTATGAAGCACAAATATATATATCTTTCTGTGTCTCTGTTGACCTTTCTATTAGTGTCCGTAATGTATATATTGAATTGTTTGTAACCGTTCCTTCCACAAACCCATACTGCTCTTCACTAATTTCCATTTTTATTTTCTGTCTTGTTCTTCTCATTATAATTCTGGATAGAAGCTTACTGACATAGTTTATGAAGTGAATTGTACGAAAATCTTCGCATTCAATTGCTCTTGGTCTTTTTGGTCTATAAATACAGATTTCAGCATATCGCTCGGTAAATATCCACTGCAGTAAACATCATTCAACATTTTGGTTAATATATATACTCCAAATTCTCCCAATACTTCGAATTCTTCTATTGTGATTTCATCTGGTCCAGCTGTGTTTCCTTTCTTCGTGTATTTTACAGCGTCTTGGGTGAGTTGCTTGAGGGAATATGTCCTAATGGATAAGAAGATATACCGGGCATATTCTTATTAGAGTTAGATAGATATCTGTTGGGGTATCCTTGCACTCCGGACATGTTCATAGGTGCTCAGAAAACCCCCCTCCCCCCTCCCAATATATGCATCGGCGTCCGGTGCTAGTTCTGTGTTGGTTGACGAGGCCCCTCATTTTCCCGATGTGTCTCTCATTTCTGGTCATGCCAATTCTTACTCCCAAGTCTCTCATTTTGGACAACGATGTGGATTCACTGGCGTCATAGTTCCTCCACACTGGACATCTTTCTAAGGGCATTAATAACATCCGCACGATCCAGGGGCTGGCCATCTGCAGGGGGGATGCAGAGCCAGCAAGTTTATCAGCTCGTTCATTTCCCCCAACTCCCGCATGTCCCGGAACATAGATGAAGGTGACTCTACGAACAACAGAACACCGCGGCTTTTCAATCCACTGTCTACGTACATAACACTCCTCGACCATTTTTATTAGAGTTTTCATCAATTTGTTTACATGCCTTCTTTACAAGCTCTGAGTCCACTTTATCGTTCATTCTGTCTTAATTGCTTAATTTACTTTTGAATAACGAAGACACAAACAATAGATTGCACGATTTATTGCCTGGCATATTTAGCTGCATCTCGTCAAGTACATACTGCAGAAATCAAACAACGTAAAGTAAATTAACTAGATAAATCCTTCAAGTTGAAATATACACATAATCGCACAGTAATGTCAATTGTCTACCATGGTAATTTTAAGCTGACTAACATGTCTTTACAATTCTGGCTTGCGTTGATTGATCATAATTGCTTCTGCAAACTTTAACAATCGAGTATTTTGTGTGGTAAACACCACGTGAAAGGCAGTGTCTGTGTCAACCACATGGCCGCTTTCGATAATGTGCCTACCAATTGAAGACACAGGGAGCTTCCGGTGTGTCGGTCCCAATAGGCTAGCATCTCCTGTGTGTCGTATCTTGTTGAGCCATTGAGGTATGTGTTCTGACACTCGTTTGTTAAGCTGTCTCGCTGTTCTACCAATGTAGAAGGGCTGGCATCTACATGTGAATTAGTAAATACAATTGTTTGTGGCGTACAGAAGGACAGGCTCTTTGACTGCTGGTGTAGGAATCGGTACGGTTTTATATCTAATGACTGGAGTTGCCGCACAGAATGTTCGGCCTACCGCTATAGTAAGCCGGTCTTGTAGACGTTGCATTACGTCATCCCCTCGAAAGGTTAGCTGGGTGAATACCTTGAGTTTAGGGACTGTAGTTACATCTGGTTTTGGTTTGGGCTGTTGGCATGCTTTATAAATGCTTTATAAATCCCGTGGAGTACCCATTCATGTTTAAGACATTCTTCAGAGTTTCAAATTCCTCTGTCAGTGTGTCCTAATTTACTTTTTATTCGAATTAATGCATTCCCTTAGTGAATTTAAACACAGAAGCCACAAACAATATGTTGCACGATTTATTGCCTGACACATTTCACTGCGTCTGGTCAGGTGCATACTGCATTGGGTGGACAAGAGAGTTAAACAGCCTTCAGGAATCCCTGAGCAGTCGAAAGGCTATAAAACACCGTCAACGTCGATTTCTCAACAGCTAATTAAAATGCAGTCATAGCGTGAACCAAGAAAAAAAAAAGTGTTTCTTAGACTGTATTTGACGAAAAATAAACGATAGCTCAAATATTGTGAGACAATCGCAGTCGGTTTTGTAAAAACAGAAAGAGTTCGTTGTAAATTTGAAAATACCGTCGGGTTAAGAGATGTTCCACATTTGAACAAAACCTCTGACTGTGTGTTTTAATTGTTTCAGCTAACATTTATTCAATGTATATGATATATAACTCTACAGTAAGCAAATGGCGAGATGCAGCGAAGTATGTCAGGCAATAAATCATGCAACATACTGTTTTTGACTTCTGTGATTTCTTACTATTGATATTAGTAATTACTCTTTATTTCCAAATAAAGATTTAGAACAAGGGAGCTCACACGGGTAAATTAAACAGGCAGTTACGAACTGTATTACATCCCATAAATCTCATGAGTTGGCAATCTTCTAAAAAGTCCATGCCGTGAGGCGTTGGTGGCCAAGTTTGTCCACAGCCTTCTGTCTCGTGTACTACCAATCTTCTTATAGTCCATGCCGTGTGGTGTTGGTGATCATGTCTGTCCACAGCCTTCTGTCTTGGGTACTGCCAATCTTCTAAAAGTCCATGCCGTGTGGCGTTGGTGATCATGTCTGTCTACCCCCTGTGGCGTTGGTGATCATGTCTGTCTACCCCCTGTCTCGTGTACTGACAATCTTCTTATAGTCCATGCCGTGTGGCGTCGATGATCATGCATGTCCCCAGCCTTCTGTCTCTTGTACAGCCAATCTTCTTATAGCCCATCCCATGTGGCGTTGATGATCATGTCTGTTCACAGCCTTCTGTCTCGTATACTGCCAATCTTTTTATAGCCCATGCCGTGTGGCAGTGCCAGACCTTTTAGCATAAATGTTATTCAAGTATATGCCCCAATAGGAGAATCCAGTGAAGATAGTGTAGGGGAATTTTATAATGACATAAGAGTCTGCCTTAAAGAAATGTACAAATTCAGAAATAAACATCATATTAGGGGACTTCAATGCAAAAGTAGGAAATCAAGGTGATAGATACACAGTAGGAAATTATGGTTTAGGAGAGAGAAATGAAAGATGATACAGACTCGTAGAGTGGGCAAAAGAAGAGGAAACGATTGTAGGAAACACCTGGTTTAAACAACACCCTAGAAGATTATGGACATGGAGGAGTTCTGATAACAGGATTAGAAACCAGATTGACTACATTCTGATTAGCAGAAGATTTAGAAAGGCGTTAACAATAGCAAAACCAGTTCCCAGTGCTGATTGTTATAGTGACCACAGATTACTTACAAGAACATTGAGGATAAAGTTGAAGAAAGTCAAGTATATAACAGGAAACACTAAATATGATTTGTGTACATTGAGTAATGACAAAGAAATACAAAACAAATTCAACATAGAAGTACAGAACATATTTGATATATTGTCTGATCTAGAGATCCTATTCCAGGATGTTGATGATCAATGGGAAATGTTGAAGAATTCAATCAGTTTGGCTGCAGAAACAACTATTCCAAAATTAAAGAAGGTGGATCGTAATAAATGGATGACTGAAGAAATTTTTCACCTAATGGAAACAAGAAGACTCAACAAAAATAATTCGCCAAATATGAAGAAATTCACAGACAAGTCAGAATATTATAGAAGCATGGCCTGAGGAAAAGTGCTTAGAAATTGAAAAACAACACAACAGTCAAAATACCATATTAGTGCACAAAAGAATTCAGGAACGTACTAATAAAAGAACAAGTACATCAACAGGCTGTCTAAAAACTAAAGATGGCAAAATCATAATAGATAAATTATGTGAAAAACCTTTATGAGGATAACAGAGAGGAACAGTATGATATTAGATTTAATAATGAAGAACCGCCAATTTTAAACATGGAGGTTCAAAATGTTCTTAAGCATATGAAAGCTGGCAAGGCCCCCGGTGCAGATAACATCACAACAGAAATGATTAAAGCTTTAGAAGAATATGGACTAGAGCAAGTCACCAGACTGCTGAACACATTATATGACACTAGAATTATGTAATACTGTATTTATTGCAATCCCAAAGAAATCAGGAGCCTTGGAATGTGATGAACATAGAACAATTAGTATAATGAGTCACATCACAAAGATTTTGCTAAGAATTATCATGCAAAGAGTGAGGAAGAAATTACAACCTTAAATAGGGGAAGAACAATGCGGGTTTGTGGAAGGAAAGGGTACAGTAAATGCTGTGTACATGCTGCGAACAATTATTGAACGTGCTATAGAAGTAAACAAGGATATACATCTTTGCTTTATTGACTACACAAAAGCTTTTGATAGAGTTAGACATGTCAACATGGTGGATATGCTTGCAGAACTATAAACTCATGGGAAAGACATTAGACATAAAAAACATATATTGGAAGCAACAAGCTGCCATAAGGATTGATAATGAAGTGGGAAAATATCAGCCTATTAAGAGAGGTGTTAGGCAGGGATGTGTAATATCTCCAGATCTATTTTCCCTATACTGTGAAAATATTTTTAGAAATGTAGAAGATATAAATGGTGTCAGCATTGGAGGACGAAACATCAATAACATTAGATATGCAGATGATACAGTATTGATTGCAGACAATGCGCAGGATCTGCAACAATTAGTAGATGCGGTTGTTGTACACAATGAGCAACAGGGGTTATAATTAAATTGTAAAAAGACACAGATTATGGTCGTCACTAGGAAGAACGAAGTACCACAAAGTAATATACAAGTAAATAGGAATATTCTTCAACAAGTGAATCGGTACAATTATCTCGGAACAGTCATAACATCTGATGGGAGATGCCTTGAAGAGATTAGAACAAGAATCGCCATAGCGAAAGTAGCCTTTAGCCAGATGAAAAACATTCTGACCAATAAAAAGATGTCAATTGAAACAAGAAAAAGAGTGTTGAGGGGATACATAGAGCCTGTTCTTTTGTATGGATGTGAAACTTGGACAATGTGCAGTCAAGCTGAAAAACATTTGATGGCTGCAGAAATGTGGTTTCTGAGGAAAATGCAAAGAGTACCATGGACAGATAGAAAAACCAATGACCAAGTACTACAGGAGACAAATGCAAATCTTAAATTGATTAGAGAAATTAGACATAGACAGTCAAAATTTTTTGGACATGTTATGAGAAGATGTGGATTAGAGAACTTAGTGACTACTGCCAAGATCGAAGGGAACAGACCAAGAGGAAGACCGAGAGGAAAATACCTGGATGGCTTGGCCACATGGCATGGTCGAGACAGGAACAATGAGCTGATCCACGACGCTGGTGACCAAGTTAAATTGCGAGTCATGACCGCCCACGCTTTCAGGCATGGCACATGATTGATTGCCGTGTGGCGTTGGTGACCATGCCTGTTCATAACCCCTGTGTCTTCTGCTGAGAATCATGTCAGATACCGACATTCCTCCGTGCAATGATATAAAACTGTCCAGTATCTGATACCCCCCTGCCACTCCTCCCCTCCAACCTCCCCGTTGTGACGACATATTTCAGCCATCCCCTTCTCGTGATATGCTCTTAGAATGTGGGCTGTCCTCTTCCCATACGAGCAACCAGTTCTCTTTGTCAGTTACTTATTTCAAGATATATTTATTGCTATTCCTATCCTCCAATACATTTACTAAACAAACTGAACAGCGCATAAATGCCTTTGAATATAAATTTTATAGACGGGTTCTAAGAATATCTTGGAAACAGAAAAGAACAAATGCATCAATAAGAGGAGATTTGAATATTGAAGAAGGTTGGCTACTAAAGACGATAAAACAAAGACAATTAAACTATTTTGGTAACTTGAAACGTCATGACCGTTTGGTTAGAACAATCATGGGGGGGGGGGGGGGGCGGGGGGCATAAGCCCGGGAAGAGAGGAAGAGGAAGGCCAAAGAGGAGATGGGTGCAGGATGTGGCAGATGATCTCCAGATGGGTGTATCGGATGCGGGACTTCTTGATTATGAGCGAGAAGTTTTCCGGAAGATTGTTATGGGGGAGAAGTTCTGCAAAGGTCATGCTACTGAATGAATGAATAAATGAATGAATGATTGAATGAATGAATGAATGCATGAATGAATGAATGAATGTTTAGTTTACTTTTTTTTTTAAAGCGACCAACATCACGGCACACGGGAGTAACCCATAAGTGATCCATTCTACTCCTAACTCAAGCCTGAGTCCGGAGAATCTCAGCTCAGTGCACGAACTCCGTAGCACCTGCGAGGCTCCTGAAATACTCTGGGTAGATTATTAACTCGAAATTTTGCCCGGCAGCGCCGTTATGCTACTCTTTTTCGATTTCCAACTGCCAAGGGATTATTTACGTGTGCAACAATACACACGGGCGTCCGATCTCATTGCCCAGAGACCAGGGGAAATGTTTGTTACTAGAAGTCCACGTGAAAAAAAAAAAAACCCGTCCAGCACTCGAGGCGGACACAACCCCCCCCCCCCCCTCCCCCCTCCTCCAAGAACGAATGAATGAATGAATGAATGAATGAATGAATGAATCATCCACTAGCCTACGGGACAATCTTGGACAAGACGGAGTGCCCATTAACCCACCCGATCAGGAAAACCCGAAACCTGGAGACCAAGTGGGGTTGAATGTGGGGAGCAGCCGACCTACAGTTGTTGGTCATGGTCTTCAGTTTCACGACGGTAGGCAGATGATCTCTTAACAGATTCAGTGCCAAACAAAAAAGTAGGTTTAGATCAAACAAAAATGGATTTTGGAGAATAGTAAGTTGGGGTGTGTCACAGATATGACCTAAAAGTTGCCAATATCAGAAATGTTGTATAATATATCAAATTAAGGGGGTTGTATAGGGAAAACTACTGTATATAAGCCCATGGCAGATACCAGAAGTCCTATGATACACAGTCAGTTAATAGCGACAATGGCAACGATCAACGACCAGTATGGTCAATGCATAGAAGGACAGCAATGGACAACTACCTTCCTTTCACATGCCTTGAACATTATGACTTTGCATCCTTCCTTGAGGAAAACAAAATTAGTTTTTTAGAAGTTAGTTGCAAATCCTTTACAGGACGTCGCAGTCAACCCCAGCATTTTTGGGCTGTTTGCGATTTCTTGGCAAGTTTACGTCAAGTAATTTGCCATTGCTTTCTGAACACCCGGCACTCATGCCATTTTATAAAAACAAACGCGAGGCGGTCTGCTGCCAAATATCCCGCAGCTGTGTTTTGAACGCGGTATGTACCTTACCACAAACATCAGAAAGAGGCAGTCGACGTTTTTTTTAAAATTTTGGCCATGTTATGAGAAGACAAAAACTGGAGCATGTGACAACCGGAAAGATTTGCGGAAAGAAAGATAGAGGAAGACAGCGTGAAAAGATTATTGACAGTCTTATGCCATGGCACGGAAGGGAGTCAACACTCGAATTGATCCATGATGTCGGAGATCGTAATTTGTGGAGAGGCATGATCGTCCACGCCAGCCGTCAATACACTAGGATTGCCCAAACTACAACATATCCAGGCGAACCTTCCGGCCTAGAGAGACAACAGTGGAAGATAAACTCTATGGACCGCTGAATGAACTAAAAAAGACTGTTAGATTCATACAAGAGACGACATTGCAGTTGTAGACATGTTTCAGGCGAACGAAAGAAGAAGAAGAAGAAGAAGAATACACTGGATGATGATGGTGATTATGAACTGCGAAAGTTCCCCTTCTCCCCCAGAGCTAGCACAATTAGAAAAGAACACAGAAACAACCCAACACTTACAGAAGTGATACAGAAGCGAACATAATTGGCACCTACCCTTTTTATGAGCGTGACTGTGGAACCGGAGTGGCGAAAGGAGTAGATGTACAACACTAGAATGTTGCCAACGATGCCTATGACCATGACTGTTGGCAGGAGAATCAACTCTCCTGCATGCCAGGTGAAGAGATCCCCTTCCGGCCATGTTTCGCTGCTTTCATTGAAAGTCATTTGAGATGTGATGCGTCATGGTTTTCTGTTCACAACGTCACGATTAAAGTGTCCAATCATTTCATGTTATTTTTAATTGTTCATAATGTCTATGGGACTGGGGATAATTTCTTTTCTTTGATTGATTGATTGATTGATTTAGGAACCGACATCACAGCATTCGGGACATTCCCATAAGCTTTTCTTTATCATCTCGAACTGCGCTTTCTTCTCCTTCCTCCTCCATCTTCTACTACTGCGGATTCTTCTACCTCTTACTACTCCTCCTCCTCTCTTTCTTCTTCTTCTGTTGCTACTGCTACTTCCTCTTCTTCTGTTGCTACTGCTACTTCTTATTCTTCCACCTCCTCCTTCTTCTTCTGGTGCTACTGCTTCTTTTTCTTCATAATCATCATTTGCTTCTTCTTTTCTTCTTCCTCTTTTTCTGCTGCTGCTTCTTCTTCTTCGTCTTCTGCCCATTCTTCTCCTCCTTCCAATGCTGTACACGTGTTACACAGAAATATAAATTGGGGAACCTCTTGATGCCACTAAGACAGTTCATAAATAAACAATAAACACACGTGTATTGTTTGGCACTCATAGAAGGGAGAAGAAGGAAGAAGAGACTAGACAACCTACACATTTAATGCTATCGTTACTGACCAGGAACTGAACCTGACATCTCCAAATGACGACGGCGTCTCGCTGCAGGAACAAGTGTACTTCCACCCATGACCAACTAGACACCCCTACAAAGGTGTCTTCATTAGCCAGGTTTATCATAGACATGAACAACTATAAAATATGGACAGAATTAGTATCTAACCCATGAGGTACACCATAGGTCTCAAATTTTATATTAAACCAGCATAGGTCTAATAACAAACACACAAAAACTTCGGGCCGTAATGCTGTGTCCAGTATATTCACAAACATTTAAAGAAGAGAAATGATTGGTCGGTTCCAATGTTGTACACATATTACACAGAAATATCAGTGTGTTCATGTATTATAGACCTGGCTAATGAAGACACATTTTTAGGCGTGTCTAGTTGCCTTCCTCTATGACACCAAAAAACACCTTTACGATATGTTCAGGTCTTTTAGAAATCAGCTTTGGTAACAGTTTAACATGATAACTGGGGTATTATGATAACACTGTCACTGGAAACATAATAACTTCTGAACTGTTTTAATTGTATGCCTAAATCTCGATAGAAGTAAAGATCATGTTTAATATATTGTCTGATCTAATGATCATATTTCAAGATGTGGATGATCAATGGGAAATGCTGAAGAATCCAATCAGTTTGGCTGCAGAAACAACTATTCCAAAATTAAAGAAGGTGGGTAGTAAGAAATGGATGATTGAAGAAATGTTACGACTAATGGAAACAAGAAAACTCAACAAAAATAATCCTGCCAAATGTGAAGAAATTCACAGACAAGTAAGAACATTATGCAAAGAGAAAAAATAAGCATGACTTGAGAAAAATTGCATAGGAATTGAAAAACGACACAACAGTAAAAATACCAAAATCAATGCACAAAAGAATTCAGGAACTTACTAATAAAAGAACACGTACATCAGCAGGCTGTCTAAAACAAAAGATGGCAAAATCATAATAGAAAAAGATCAGATTCTACATGTACGTTCAGATTATGTCAAAAACCTTTATGATGATAACAAAGATGAACAGTATGATATTTGAATTAATAATGAAGGACTGCCAATTTTGAAGATGGAGGTTCGGAATGTTCTTAACCATATGGAAACTGGCAAGACCCCCGGTTCAGATAACATCACAACAGAAATGATTAATGCTTTAGAATAATATGGAATAAATCAAGTTACCAGACTGCTGAACACAATATATGATACCGGAGATATACCTTCTGAATTACGTAATTCTGTATTTATAGCAATCCCAAAGAAATCAGGAGCCTTGGAATGTGATCAATATCAGGACGCAGAGGTGTTTCCAAGGCACCAGGGCTGGGTTATATACTGGCCAAGACCTATTGACGCGTCCTTGTCGAGCGTCCTGGACAACAGATCCCTTTGGGGTCCTGGCTAAAGTCAGTAGGATCGCCGATTCCTCCGAAGTCGGAGAGTGTCTGCCTGTACGGCTAGGAACCAACAGTCTGCACACCAATAAGCCAGACATGGGACAACGGATACTCACGCAAACCTCAGGTCCTGTATGACATCACACTGATGTTGGACAACAGGATGCCTTCATCTGACATACAGGACTTCGCGTTGGAGCTCAAGCCAACGAACACAAGCAAGCAAGCAAGCAAGCAAGCAAGCAGTGATCAACATCGAACAATTAATATGAGTCACATCCCGAAGATTTTGCTAATAATTATCATGCAAAGAGTTATTAAGAAAATACAACCTGAAATAGGAGAAAAACAATGTGGGTTTGTAGAAGACAAGGGTAGAGTAAATGCTGTGTATATACTGCGAACAGTAACTGAATAGTCTACAGAAGTAAACCAAGATATACATCTTTGCTTTATTGACTACACAAAGGCTTTCGATAGAGTAAAACATTTCAACATGGCAGAGATGCTTGCAGATCTACAAATTGATGCGAAAGACATATAAGGATTGATAATGAATTAGGTCAATATCAGCCTATTAAGAGAGGTGTAAGGCAGGGATGTGTGATGTCTCCAGATCTTTTTTCCTTTACAGTGAATATATTTTCATAAATGTAAAAGATATAAATGGAATCCTCATAGGGGGACGAAACATCAATAACATTAGATATGCAGATAGGGTAGAAAGAAACAAGCTTTGGGAAATCCTTAAACAATATGGAGTGAGTACACATCTAACAAACCTATGTAGAAGTTTATACGACAACAGTGAATGCATAGTGAGAGCAACTGGAGGACACTCAGAACCCTTCACCATAAGATCTGGAGTACGACAAGGTTGTGTCCTGTCCCCTCTCTTGTTCATAACATATATAGACAACATATGTAAAGAAACCAGCCAAGCAGAGACAGCAAGAATACCGCATGACGAGAACACAGAAGAAGAACCATCTGCAAATCTAACCATTAGAGAACTCCTGTTTGCGGACGACCAAGCACTAATAGCAAAATCAGAAGCTGAATTACAAGACCACATGAATAGTCTAAACGAAATGTGTAGGGAACATAACATGAAAATTAGCACAAGCAAAACAGAGGTAATGACTATAACTAAAGAAGAACAAACAGCAACAATTCACCTAAACAAACATCCCTTGAAACAAGTAAAGAGCTTCAAGTACCTAGGAAGTATAATATCATCAAATGGCAGATCAGAAGACGAGATCGAAAATAGGTGCAATAAGGCAAATCAACTCATTGGACAAATGGCACCAATACTAAAGAACAAACATGTATCAATAACTACTAAGAAAGCACTTTACAACACAATCTTCCTACCAACTCTGTGCTACCAATGCCAAACCTGGACAATGACAGAAAAAGAGAAAAGAAAAATCACAACAACAGAAATGAGGTTCCTGAGAAGAATACTCAACGTATCAAGAAGAGATAAGATCAGAAATGAAGAAATCAGGACTAAAGTGGGGGTTAAAGCTGCTCTAGATTTTATTAGAAAGCAGCAAGTCAAATGGTTTGGCCATGCAAGTAGGCTACCAGTCAACAGCATGCCACAACAGGCAATGACGTACAGACCAGATGGAAACAGAGGAAGAGGCCGACCACGTAAACGCTGGACGGAGGGAATAACAGAATCCATGGGAATGTCGATATACGAAGCCCATAACCGGGCACTCTCACGAAGTTTATACTTCACCTCGACACCGCAAGGTACAAGAGGAACATGATGAGATGAGATGAGATGCAGATGACACAGAATTGATTGCAGACAATGAGCAGATCTGCAACAATTGGTGGATGAGGTTGTAGCACACAGTGAACAACGAGGGTTAGAATTAAATTGTAAGAAGATACAGATTATGGTCGTCACTAGGAAGAAGGTAATACCACAATGTAATATACAAGTAAATGGGAATATTCTTCAACAAGTGAATCGGCACAATTATCTCGGAACAGTAATAACATGTAATCGGAGATGCCTTACAGAGATTAGAACAAGAGTCGCCATGGCGAAAGTAGCCTTTAGCAAGAAGAAAAACGTACTGACCAATAACAAGATGTCAAATGAAACGAGAAACGGAGTGTTGAGGTGCTACATAGAGCCTGTGCTTTTGTATGCATGCGAAGCTTGGACAATGAGCAGTCAAGCTGAAAAACATCTTATGACTGTGGAAATGTGGTTTCTGCGGAGAATGCAAAGAATACCATGGACAGGAAGAAAAACAAATGACCAAGTACTAAAAGAATCAAATGAAAATCGTAAATTGATTGAGATATTAGACGCAGACAGTCAAACATTTTGGACATGTTATGAGAAGAAATAAATTGGAGAACTTGGTGACAACTGGTAAGATCGAAGGGAAGAGAATAAGGGGAGGACCGAGAAGTAAATACCTGGGTGGCTTTGCTATGTGGTATAGTCGAGACAGAAACACAGAGCTGATCCACGACTCTGGAGATCGAGTGAAATGGAGAGTCAAGACCGCCCACGCTACTGGCATGGCACAAGATGGATGGATGGATCTCTCCATAAACATTGTCATCAGCACTATATATTTTCTGGTGGTGTCTTTCGTGTAGTTGTGTTGGTGTGTATTGGTGTGTGTTGGTGTGTATTGGTGTGTGTTGGTGTGTATTGGTGTGTGTTGGTGTGTATTGGTGTGCTGACAAAGGTTTTGGCCAGAATGTCAATTTTGTTACTTGTTATCATATTCTAGTAAAGCTTACCATCTACTTTTCGTTTTTTAAGGGGGGGGGGGGTGTTAATTGAATATACAGAATATTCTAGAGCAGTGGTTTCCAACCGGTTAGGAATCCCCCCCCCCCCCAGGAGGGAATTTTAGGGTTTCCATGGGGGGGGGGGGGGAGATTAAGATTATTTCAAGATCGCATTAATTAATACAAGTACAAGTTACTTGATATTGTTTTTCCCTCTAAATTTTACGGTTCTGTACCTCTCGCCCTAATGAAATTCGTTTTATAACGTAAGTAGACCCGCAAATCACGTTTCATGTAGATGTTTAGACTTGTTCTAGTATGTGTTATTAAATTTAGCTTCCATTGTATGTATACTATGTAAGGGTGGGGGGGGGGGGATTTATAGGGAGGAAATTCGAAAGGGGGGATGACGTTCTGAGCATATGGTAAAGGGCCAAAAAAGGTTGAGAACCACTGTTCTAGAGAATATCTCCGCTGTTCATTCATGTCTACCAGCTACCGGTGCTCTTGAATACAACAGATCTGCTCGCATGATGCCTTGTACTTCAGCATGATCACAATGTTCCAGGGCATGCGGGAGCCGAGGGAAATGAAACTTGCTGGCCTTGCATCCCCAGCTGATGGCCAGCCCATGGATCGTGCCGATATTATTAACGCCCTTAGAGAGATGTTGAGAGCGGGAGGCTTTGATGTCAGTGAATCCACATCGTTGTCCAGGATAAGATACTCGGGGGTCAGAATTGGCAGGGTCAAACACAAGCGGCATATCGGGAGAACGAGGGACTTCGTTAACTAACACAAAACTGACACTATTAGCCGCCGGACGCTGTTGCACATGTTAATGGTGGGGAGATCTGAGCACGTATTAACTTGTCCGGAGTGCGAGAATGATACCACAACAGATCCATGTAAGTCTTTGCAAGTTTAAGAGACGTTGCTGTGCTTGATGCCAACTTTTAAGTTTACGCAATACAGATTGCGAATCGGACACTGTTTTATACTGTGTCATATTTGCCATAATTTTAATCTATTAGTTGCTGCACCTCAAAATTCCGCTAACTAGTTACACCACTCCTTGCCCAATGTTAGAATGACCCGGTGGAAGCTAGTCTTGTATCTGTTGTTGTCAATACATTGCTACCCCATGTATCTGCCTGACTGAAATAGTCTCCCCGATGGTACCATCTGCCTGTGCCATCCACGACTTTCCATTGAGATCATTCAGGTTAACTTTGCAACGGCTGTCTGTCATCACTGGTGATCCACATTTTGACCTTAGCCTATGCTATGCTAGTCTAGACTTCACCGGCATCCTGATCCAGATAGGGATGAGTGAAAGACAAGACGTAAAGAGTTTAGGACAGTTATACACGAGTTCAACTGAAACAGATGATCATTCATTCATTCAGTAGCATGTCCTTTGCAGAACCTCGCACTAATAACCTTCCAGAAAACCTCTCGATCATAGGCAAGATGTCCCGCGTCCGATATACCCATCTGGAGATCATCCGCCAAATCCTGCACCCATCTTCTCTTTGGCCTTCATCTTCCTCTCTTCCCAGGCAAATACCCCGCCATTGTTGTTCTCTCCAAACTCTCGTGACGTTTCAAGTGACCAAAATATTTCATTTTTCTTTGTTTTATCGTCTTTAATAGCCAGCCTTCTTCAATATTCAGCTCTTGAAGTATGGATGCATTTAGTCTTTTCTTTACCCAAGATATTTTTAGAACTCGTCACTAACATTTATATTCAATATTCAGCTTGTTTACTAAGTGTCCAGGTCTAACGGGCGTATGTTGCAATGGGAAAGATGCATAGAAACAGATGATAGTGGGACTAAATACATGAATTGTCCACGAGGAAACTCACGATCAAAGTTAACGTGTTGATTCAGACACTAGGCAGCTTCGAGACAGGTCACACATTCAACGCACATAGAAACTTACATGAAGACTAGACCAGCGGTATTTCTATAACACACACTTTATTCAACTCCACACTATCAGCCGACGTCCCACATCATAAGGGTATTCTCAGGTGACATTATGTTAGTAATGTATTCTGAGGACGTATGTAAGTAAGAACCAGAATAAGGCGATGGAAAGTTCCAGTATTTGATGTCAGAGTTGTTATGCATCCCCAGCATTAGTACGTATGGAGCGAAAAACATGTGGGTGAGAAAACGACACCCCACAAACATCCCATATCTATGACCTCTCGCCTGTATGTGTTCCCTAGTGTAATCTCAGACAGTGCCCTCAATTGAAAGATATCCATCCGCCTTATTTTCTCCTGTACGTAATAGAATATGAATAAAACAATTTAAAATAACACCAAGTAATGCAGTTTTGCAGAACAGAATTATGAAACATACAGGACATTGCTGCGACTAGCCTTTATCAGCAAACAAATACATACACAAAAAACAACATAGTCTTGGAAAAGACCCTCTGGTGACTACATTAATGAGAAGAATCATCATCATCATCAAGTGCCCTGCTAGCTGGCGTAGGCGTTCATAGCTCTCCACAGATCTCGGTATTTGGTTTTCTGGATCAACTCTGCTGCTGATATTCCTCCATGCCACCGTCTCAATCCATCCAGCATCATTTCTCTTGGTCTGCCTCTCTTCCCCTCGATCTTTCCAGTTGTCAAAATGTTCTCCGATGCCTCTCTTCTGATCACATGACCGAAGAAAGATGTTTGTCACTTTCTTATTGTTGTAAACAATGTTCTAGTTTCATTAGCCTGTTTCAGGCAGTCGTTGTTAGTTACTCTGGCAGTCCAAGGAATTCGCAAAATTCGTCTCAGAAACCACATCTCTGTTGCTTCTAATTGCTTCTTAATTTGTTCATTATCATTCCAAGATTCACTGCCATAAGGCAAACTGGTTCTACATAGCATTTCAGCATTCTCTTTCTTACATTCAGTGATAGTGACTTATTGCATAAGATACTCTTCATTTTCTGAAATGCGGCGTTTGCTTGCCCTATTCTGCTCTTAATCTGTTATATATCTTTCATCTGATGTTATAAATGCCCCTAGGTATCTAAAATTACCAACTACTTGGTTAAGAATTTTTCCTTCTATTTCTATGTCACATTTTGGTGTCACCATTTTCTTTGATATCATCATTGTTACTGTTTTCTTGATATTCAAGGAGAGTCCTTTTCTTGCACTCTCTGTTACTAGTGTCCAACAATTGTTGTAGGTCTGTTGATTTATCCGCCACCAATACTGTGTCATCTGCACAGCGTATATTATTTATAACCTCCAACTAGTATTCCTGGCATCTCTCTGATCTCTCACATTATTATTTCGCTACATAGGGAGATCGGTCTCTGTAGCTAAGGGCTTGCGAACGCGGTTTGTGAGCCCATATACCCGGGTTCGAAACACAGCGGTGCTGGTTTTTTCGAAAAAGGTATAGGAGCCGGTCGTTCAGAAAGCAATGGCAAACTACTGAACGTAAAATTTGCCCAGGAATCACGAACAGCAAAAATGCTGGGGTTGACTGCTACGTCCTGTGAAGGACATGCAACTTAATTTTAATATAGGGAGAAGAGATCTGGTGATAAGACACACCCCTGTCGTACTCCTAGCTTTATATGTTCGTAACTACCCTCTTTATTTCCCATTTTAATTGCTGCTACTTGGTTCCAGTAAATATTCTTTATTATTCTTAAATCTTTCCCATCAATGTTGATATTTTCCAACATTTTAACCAGTTCATCATGCTGTACTTTATCATATACCCGGGTACCTTTGGTAAGGATGACTCTCATGTCCTTTTCAGGACCCATCCCCCACTGGTCCAAGCCTGACACCCAGCTCGCGCCTGTGGCTCCTAGTAGCTGTAAAGCGGCCACCCCCCCCCCCCCCCGGCAACAGCTGTGAGAGGCTGGCTAAACCAGGCGTGGGTAGGCGATTTGGTGTCAAACCAAGCGGTAAACAAGGGTATGCCTACCCAGCATGTGAAGACAGGATTCGGCAGACTGCGCGGAAGAAATCATTCCCGATTCAACGGGCAAGACGGCGTTTACCCGCAAAGCGTTGTGGAATGTAATGAGCACGGCAAGGCACTAGAGCGCCCTGGTCATCCACTGCACCTGTATTCGTCTCCAGTCGTCTCGACTTGTCTTGCCACTGGACTCAGATGGACTCAGGCGAGAGAGTGAGGTCGACGAATTGCGCAACTCTTCCTCACGTAATCCAAGTCATCGCGCAAGTCATTCTTCATCCAACGTCATATATCACTGACACATGCCTGGGGTCATTGGCATTAAGGTGAGTGGCCGTACAATATAAACAGTTCACGGGGTGAAAGGGCATTCACCGGAAAGAAAATATAAGGAGATAAACGGGGAAGGGTGTAAGGCAGAGGGGCTGCAAGAAGGGGCAGACAGTTGAGAGATGAGGTAGCGTTTGTGTGTGTTGTGTGTGGAGGATTGTGAGGGCATAGAATGGTTTATAAGACAGTGACAAACATTGAATGGGGAGAGGAAGCTGAGACCGGCTGCGAGTCGGGTCGTCTTGGGGAGTTGAAGTTGGGAACCGACAGGAGAGGTCGGGAGTCCGAGTTGTGATTTAGTTTGGACAGTGAGGTAGAGACCGACTGAGGTTCGGGTGTTCGAGGAGTCGAGTGTGGAGACTCGACCAGTGTGGGTCAGCTGTCGTAGTATTCGAATAGTGGGGGAGTTAAGTAGACTCCGTGCCGTGTGTTTCAGTGGGAGTAATTCGAATAGTGAGGGAGTTAAGTGGACTCCGTAATGTGTGTTCAGTGGAAGTAATTCGGAGGCGAAGGATTCAAGACTGAGCCTAATTGGCAGCAGCGTGAGTGTTTGGGATTACGTGTACTGTACCTGTGACTATGCAATATATATATATATATATATATATATATATATATATATATATATATATATATATATATATATATATATATATATATATATATATATAATGAACGTTCCTGAGGAATAATGTTGTATCCAGATGTTCAAATTAAAGTCTGGTGTTTGATTTTGATGCATCGTGGTTAACCAGTTGTTCACCATCACATTTACAAGAACATACCCTAGACACAACCATAGCCACGCCATCTGTCACTCTGTCATCATTTACTTTGTGACAATCACCTTTAAGCCCTGTGGCGATGGGAGAGCGGCGAAGTGGCAGGCGTGTGTACGCTGGCAGCCGTAGTCGCAGACCTGCACACAGACGGCTCAGGCCATATGGTTGTCTTCTACTGACCGGAGCAGCAGTGGGATTCGGCAGCCCCCTGAGCGACTGAGCAGCCCTCTATAGGAACACACTGCTCACCTCCATAGCATGAGGAAGAGGCTAGAAAATGTGCCCTAAACATTGTCTGCTCCATCACTACCTAACCAGCTAGCCGCGGTTGTTGGGTACCCTAACTGCGGTCGGCATACAAAGAAAGATAAAACAAGTAAAGCTAAAAGAGGAAACCATATTCCCTTAACAATTGGAACTTGGAATGTACGCACCCTACTTGACAGAGACGGCGCGTTGAGTCCAGAGAGACGAACAGCACTGGTTGGGAGAGAGCTGGGCAGGTACAACATCGACATTGCAGCCTTGAGCGAGACACGACTTGCAGAAGAAGGCCAAATCTGTGAAATAGGTGCCGGCTACACATTTTTCTGGAGTGGAAGGAAAAGCGAGGAAAGACACCAATCCGGTGTGGGATTTGCCATTAAGTCGGCCCTGGTCGGCAAATTAGCTGGATTTCCAAAGGCTATAAACGACAGGCTCATGACCATTAAGTTGCCCCTGCTGAATGGAAGGAAGCATGCAACCATTGTAAGTGTCTACGCACCAACTATGACCAGCGAAGATGTCAAGAGCAAGTTCTATGAGGACCTGCACAATGTATTAACATCTGTTCCCAAAGGAGACAAGCTTATACTCCTTGGGGAGTTCAATGCCAGAGTAGGCACGGACACCACCTCTTGCAGTGGCATTATTGGAAAGCATGGAGTCGGAAATTGTAACAGCAATGGACTCTTCCTCCTCCTTCAGATATGTGCCGAACACGATCTCCTGATTACCAACACAATTTTCCGACTCCCCATGAGAAATAGGACATCGTGGATGCACCCTCGCTCGAAACACTGGCACCTCATTGACTATGTCATCGTCAGGAGAAGTGACAGACAAGATGTTCGGGTGACAAAATCCATGTGTGGTGCCGAATGTTGGACAGACCATCGTCTCATAAATAAACATTCACATCAGGCCACCACGGCGTCCTCAAGGGGTGAAAATGCAAAAAAATTTAAAAAAAAAAAAAAATAAATAAACAACTAAATGTCACCCGCCTAAACAGCAAGAAAATGCAGGTGGTGGAAATTTCTGAGGTGAATTTGATCGATGGATGGAAGTTATTGACATAATTAATGAACCGGTTCAGTTCCGCCTCCGACATGTCAGTGAGACCTATGCCGTCATCGATGTAGCGTCGGTAAAAAGAAGAGAGAAGACCATCATAGCTGAGTTCAATCTGGTGTTCCAGATGTCCCATAAATACACATGCGTAGCTGGGTCCCATTTTAGTGCCCATGGCGACACCGCTGATTTGTTCAAAGTAGTGGCCATTGAACTCAAAGGAATTATTGGTGAGGACCAATTCAGCGAGTCTCACAAGTGTGCGTGTAGGGATGGCTTGATCTGTGCGTTGATCCAGAAAGAACTGTAGCGCCCTGAGGCCATCAGCGTGAGGAATGGAGGTATAGAGGGAACATACATCCATTAGGAATAGTCTGTATGTGTTCCCAGGAGTCAGTTGGAGAGAGTTGAATGAAAGTAACGCATGCGTTGTATCCTTGATGTATGACGGGAGATTCGCAACTAGAGGTTGGAAAATCCTGTCAAGAAACGCTGAGATCAGTTCAGTCGGGCACGAGCAGGCAGAAACTATCGGACGTCCAGGATTTTTGAGTTTATGTATTTTGGGCAGCATGTAGAGGGTGGGTTTGCCCAAGTCGGAGTCATGGATGTGAAGTGAAGTGGCACTGGGTGGTAAGGCATCCTCACGTATGAGCTGTTTGATGGTATTTTGAATCTTCCGGTTGTAGGAGAGAGTGGGGTCTTCGGTGCAGGGTGAATAATTATAATTATTATATTTATCATAATATTATAATAATTTCCCTCTATACCTCCATTCCTCACGCTGATGGCCTCAGGGCGCTACAGTTCTTTCTGGATCAACGCACAGATCAAGCCATCCTTACACGCACACTTGTGAGACTCGCTGAATTGGTCCTCACCAATAATTCCTTTGAGTTCAATGGCCACTACTTTGAACAAATCATCGGTGTCGCCATGGGCACTAAAATGGGACCCAGCTACGCATGTTTATTTATGGGACATCTGGAACACCAGATT
Organism: Cepaea hortensis; assembly: GCA_963921405.1. Taxonomy (NCBI): domain Eukaryota; kingdom Metazoa; phylum Mollusca; class Gastropoda; order Stylommatophora; family Helicidae; genus Cepaea; species Cepaea hortensis. The sequence continues at coordinate 90,368,221 of OY992876.1, forward strand.
GAACTCAGCTATGATGGTCTTCTCTCTTCTTTTTACCGACGCTACATCTATGACGGCATAGGTCTCACTGACATGTCGGAGGCGGAACTGAGCCGGTTCATTAATTATGTCAATAACTTCCATCCATCGATCAAATTCACCTCAGAAATTTCCACCACCTCTGTCAATTTCCTTGACACCACCATTAAGTTAAACCCTACAGCCTCACGACCTCCGTGTACTATAAACCTACTGATGCTCACGGTTTCCTCCTGTACAGCTCATCCCACCCCAAAAGCTGCAAAGATTCCATCCCATATTCCCAGCTACTCCGCCTTCGTCGCATCTGTCAGGATGATAATGACTTCCTTGAGAGAGCCCACGAAATGCTGGACTTTTTCCGCAGACGGTCCTACCCAGAGGACGTCTTGTCGACAGCTCTCTGTCGCATAACCCAGGTCTCGCGGGAAATGTCCCTCGCCAAGCATACGCGACCTCAGAACAATGAACCCAAGCTTATCCTCACCTTCCATCCACATGCCTATGCCATCAAGCACATTTTCCTGAGACACTGGTCCATCTTGGAATCGGATCCTACCACTCGTGAGGTATTCTCAAATGGCCCCAGGGTAATTTTCCGCCGTAACCAGAGCCTCAGAGACCACCTTGTGCATAGTCGCCTCCCCACGGTTACTTCATCCGTGGGCACCTTCGAATGCCATCGTAGGAACTGTCTGACATGCCCATATGTTGTTCAGACACCAGAAATTGCATTTCCCCGAGGCACCTTCACCTTGAAAGATTCTTTCACCTGCACATCCCGCAATCTGATTTATGTTATCATCTGCAAACGATGTGACATGAAATACATTGGCCAAACGGGCAGACGTCTTGCGGATCGTTTTAAAGAACACCTCAGAGACATCAATCAGGGCGCTGACAAACCTGTCCCCAACCATTTCAATTCCTCCAACCACAATGGAGCCGACGATGCATGTGTCACCGCATTAAAACCCTGCTTCTCCAATAGCTGCGTCAGACTTAGAATTGAATGCCAGCTAATCAACAATCTGGGATGCATCCACCCGGCAGGAATTAATACTGCCGTGGACGCTACAGTATAACTGTGGCATCTTCCCCTATTGTTTACACTACCTATTACCGTGCTGTCCCCCCCCCCCCCTGATATGTAGACTTAATTGTCCCCATATTTCATTGTTTTCATAGCAGACTGTTCACATATTTTTGGCTACTCAAATCCTTTTTGGCAACCCATTTTCAATTCTGCGCCACAAGCGTTTTCGCAGCTGGCCAAGTCACATTTTCTGCCTCACATGTCATTATCAGGTTGTGCATTATAAGTGATAGGTCGTGTGTTTGTGTTTTTGTCGTTGTTTGTCGTTAGCTATCTGTATTGTCATTGACAAAGATTCTGAGAATCGAAACGTCTGTGTGTCGTATTGTACGCGTTCGTATGTATTTTATTTTATTATTCATTTTTTATATTTATTGAGTGCTTCTGATTTCGGATTTTTCACCTGTATTTCGTGACACGTGGATCTCCTTGTAAGGTATGTGCAACGTTGTGATGTTCAGTACGTTTTTTCTCGCAGGATTTTTAAATACCTATTTGTTTCCATTTCATATTGTTATATCCTGCTGCAGCCGCTGCTTTTTCTCTCTATCCTATTTCATGATGGTATGCAGGCAAGAGTACAGGAAAATGGTGAACTGTCTGAACCCTTTCCTGTCACCAATGGAGTGAAGCAAGGATGCGTCCTGGCATCAACACTGTTCATCCTCATGTTTTCAGCCATATTGATGAATGCCTTCGAGAACGACGACATTGGAATAGACATCAACTACCGTATGGATGGAAAGTTATTCAATCTCAGAAGGCTGAAAGCTAAAACCAAAATTAACAGCGACACCGTCAGAGAGCTCCTGTTTGCTGATGATTGCGCTCTATACGCCAACTCAGAGGCGGACGTGCAACATAATGTTGCAGCTTTCTCACATGCCTGTGCCAACTTTGGGCTCAATATCAACTTGGAGAAGACTGTAGTTATGTACCAGCCAGCTCCAGGGAATAATCACACTGGGCCGAATATCAAAGTGAATGGTCATAGACTAAGTGTTGTGGACAAATTCACCTATCTTGGCAGCACTTGTCACAAGCTGCCACAACTGATGACGAAGTGAATGCAAGAATCTCCAAGGCCAGTGCGGCCTTTGGCAGACTGTACAAGAATGTATGGGACAGAACTGAAATAAGCCTGCAAACAAAGCTAAAAGTATACAAAGCAGCTGTATTATACACACTGCTATATGCTTGTGAAACCTGGACTGTTTATCAGCGACAAGCTAGGAAATTAAACCACTTCCACATAGTCTGCCTAAGGAAGCTGCTGAAGATTAAACGGCAAGACAAGATCCCAGACACTGAAGTCCTAGAAAGAGCGTCCATGCCCAGTATCCACACTCTACTGATGAAGAATCAGATTCGCTGGGCTGGTCACTTGACTCGCATGCCAGATCACAGGCTCCCTAAACGAATTTTTTACAGCGAACTGCGTTGTGGTAAATGCTCCCAAGGTGGCCAGAGGAAACGCTTTAAAGACACTCTGAAAACCTCACTGAATGCTTTTGGAATTCATCATGACACTTGGGAGACTGCAGCCAGAGACCGAAATTCGTGGCGTGCATCATTACACAAGAGTGCAGTCATATGTGAGGCAACCAGGACTGCAAAAGCTGTAAAGAAAAGGCAGGACAGAAAAACCACTGCAGGAAATCCTCCTCCAGAAACGTCAAGCATTCTTTGTCCACATTGTCAAAGAACATTACGAGCCAAAATAGGCCTTATCAGCCATCTTAGAACCTACGGCTCCATACTTTCAACCCCACTGGATGAAATGAATGGTCATCATCATTCTTGATGGACAAACAACACTTTATTAAAAGCCTTAGTATAATCTATGAAGCACAAATATATGTCTTTCTGTTTCTCTATTGACCTTTCGATTAGTGTCCGTAATGTATATATTGCATTGTTCGTGCCCTTTGTGTCAGGTCGTAGTCAGATATGACTGAGCTACCGTATAACAGTCGACGCTACTACCTGCTTTCTGTTAGCGCCGAACGTCGGGCGGAAGAGCGCAATTTGGAGGGTGCAAGCCTTACCCTGGTGCGAGGAAATGCAACCTAAAGACAAAGTGTCATGGCAGGCAGACCAGGCCCTAAGCCTTGGTTGGCGGCTTGTCTAGGATCGAAGCTCCGACAGGCGGACAGTTAGAGCATTGCTTTGCTGATCCGGCAGCTTGTCTTGTTCCAGATGTAGAGGTGTTACCTTTCCTCTGGAGTGAACTAGGCAGGCGAGAGAGGGATCATGCTGCATGGGCAACACATGATCTCTATATTTTAGCCCAGGCTTTGTGCTATGGAGAGGCAATAACTCCACCCCTTACAAACTATCGTCTGTCAAGACGGCAAGGTGCCAATGTGCCCTTTCCCTCCCAAATCCATACTATTCTTCACTAATTTCCATTTTTAATTTTCTTTCTGGTTCTTCTCATTATGATTCTGAGCAGAAGCTTAGTGATATGGTTTATGAGGTTAATTGTACGAAAAGCTTCCAGTCAGGTCTTAGTCAGATATGACTGAGCTACCGTATAACAGTAGACGGTACTACCTGGTTTCTGTTAGCGCCGAACGTTGGGCGGCGCTTACCAAACCCGACACCCCACAATGTGCCAACGGCTTCGGGCGGAAGAGCGCAATTGGGAGGGTACAAGCCTTACCCTGGTGCGGGGAAATGCAAGCTAAAGACAAAATTGTCATGGCAGGGCAGACCAGGCCCTAAGCCTTGGTTGGCGACTGGTCTAGGATCGAAGCTCCGACAGGCGGACAGTTAGAGCATTGCTTTGCTGATCCGGCAGCTTCTGCAGCTTGTCTTGTTCCAGATGTAGGGGTGTTACCTTTCCTCTGGAGTGAACTAGGCAGGCCGAGAGAGGTATCATGCTGCATGGGCAACACATGATCTCTATATTTTAGCCCAGGCTTTGTGCTATGGAGAGACAATAACTCCATCCCTGGTCTTAACTGGTCTCGGAATCAAAGCGAGAGGCAAGTGTTACGGGTTATAAGTCCTTGTCAGTTGGCGTAGACATGGGGCGCCACGCGTTGCCTCTGACGGTGGGAGACACCTATAGGTGTCACTGATCAGCTACCGCCCGCTTCAAGCTGGGCAGCCCCCAGCCAATTGGGTGCTGATCCGCCACAGCCTGCCAGCCTGCCTGCTTCAATGGGTGCTTGGGGCTAGGACAAAATCTGAATCGCAGGCTGTAAAACCAATGCACCAGGTACAAACAAAAATAAAAATAGAAACCTCAAGCTACGGCTTGCAACCTGGAACGTGAGAACCATGTGTCCAGGATTTTCCACTGACTTGACCAATATTGACGATGTGAGAAAAACGGCTGTGATTGATGCCGAACTCAATCGTCTTAACATTGATATTGCTGGCCTGCAGGAGACTCGCCTCGCTGAGGAAGGGTCACTCAGGGAAAACAACTACACCTTTTTCTGGAAGGGTAGAGGGCAGGCAGAAAAAAGGCAATACGGTGTGGGCTTTGCAGTGAAGAATTCGCTACTGGGAATGATTGAAATTCCAGCAGGAGGAAATGAAAGACTATTGTCCCTGCGCTTGGCAACCTCTTGTGGGTTTGCCACCATTATTACTGCATATGCACCGACACTCAATTCCTCTGATGATGTGAAGGATTTGTTATATGAGGAGTTAGACTCCGTGATCAAGGCAGTTCCAAAATCTGACTACATTTATATGCTCGGTGATTTCAATGCTCGTGTGGGCAAGGACTCGAGTTCATGGCCAGTGTGCCTTGGAAAATACAACATCGGTCGCATGAATGAAAATGGGCAAAGGCTGCTGGAGCATTGCACCAGTAATGACCTATGTATTACAAACTCTTTTTTTAAAACAAAAGAGATGCATAAGGTCACATGGAAACATCCAAGATCCGGCCATTGGCACCAGCTGGACTTCATCATCACACGGAGACAACATCTGAACCATATATCATTGACTCGTAGTTACCACAGTGCTGACTGTGATACGGATCATTCTTTGGTTGTTGCAAGGGTTAGACTGAGACCAAAGAGAATCTACACAGCTAAACACAAATCTAGCCCCAGGATTAATATTATTAACACTCACGATCCTGAAAAGTGCTTTCAGTTTCAACAGCAACTTGAAGACGCTTTCACTGATACACCAGAAAATTGTACAGTAAATGAAAAGTGGGGTCAAATTAAGGAAACTCTTTATAAAACTGCCGTAGGGGTTTACGGCACTGTGGATCATAAGAGGCAGGACTGGTTTGCGGCCAACAGCGAGACTCTGCAGCCCTTGATTGATAAGAAGAAGAAAGCTCTCTTAAGAAACAAGGAAAGACCAACGCGTAACACTCTGAGTGAGCTAAGGCAAGCTAGGAAGGATGTGCAAAAGGCTGCCAGGCAGTGTGCAAATGATTATTGGATCAAGTTATGTGAGTCCATTCAAATCGCAAGTGATAAGGGAGACATAAGAAGCATGTATGAAGGAATAAAGAAAGCCTGTGGTCCAGTGATCAAAAGAAGTGCACCATTGAAAACCTTGACTGGAGAAATCATCACTGACAAGAAACGGCAGATGGACAGATGGGTAGAGCACTATTTGGAGCTTTACTCAAGTGAGACCAAACTAGCGGATGATGCCCTCAACGCCATAGAGGCACTACCAACTCTTGACCACCTGGACACACTTCCCACCATAACAGAAGTTAAGTGTGCTATAAATGAACTTGCATCTGGCAAGGCTCCAGGTAAGGATGGGATTCCAATAGAGGTTATCAGGAGTGGGCAAGACACACTCACTATACAGACCCACCAGCTAATAGAGCTATGCTGGCGTGAAGGACAAGTCCCACATGATTTCAAAGATTCAAGCATCATAACACTGTACAAGAACAAGGGCGATCGGAGCGACTGCAACAACTATAGGGGTATCTCACTTCTGTGTATTGTTGGAAAAGTATTTGCCAGAATTGTTCTGCGCAGACTTCAAGTCCTAGGAGATCAAGTCTACCCCGAATCACAGTGTGGCTTTCGACAGAACCGGTCTACCACTGATATGATATTCTCATTGCGTCAAATGCAAGAAAAATGCCGTGAACAGAATCAACCACTGTTTATTGCCTTCATCGACCTCACAAAAGCATTTGATTTGGTCAGTCGTGAGGGTCTGTTCAAGGCACTAAAGAAGATTGGCTGCCCACCAACTCTTCTGTCCATTGTGGAATCCTTCCACACAGGCATGAAGGGTATAATCAAGTTTGATGGTGCAACTTCTGAAAAATTTGAAATCAAGAGTGGAGTTAAGCAAGGTTGTGTACTAGCTCCCACCCTCTTTGGAATATACTTTTCACTTCTACTGAAATATGCATTTCGTGATCAGGATGGTGGTATATACATTCACTCACGCTCAGATGGCGGCCTCTACAATGCTCAGAGATTGAAGGCTAAGACCAAAATTAGGAGGGTACTGATCAGAGAGTTGCTTTTTGCAGATGATGCTGCAGTTACGACCCACTCTGAGGAAGAATTGCAATGTCTGCTATCTGCATTCTCCAATGCTTGTTCTGAATTTGGTTTAACAATTAGCAAAAAGAAGACACAGATTATGTCACAAGGTGCACATGGGGTACCATCAATCTTTATTGACGACGCCGAACTAGAGATAGTAGACCATTTTACATATCTAGGATCAGTGGTAAATAGCAAATTATCCCTAGATCAGGAAATCAACATCCGGATTGGTAAGGCAGCAACAACAATGAACAGGTTAAGAAAAAGAGTCTGGGAGAACAGGAAGCTTACTGCCAAAACAAAATTCCTTGTCTATCAAGCCTGTGTCCTTAGTACTCTTCTCTATGGCAGTGAAACCTGGACAACTTACTCACACCAAGAGAACAATTTAAACAGCTTTCATATGCGGTGTCTGCGAAGAATTCTTGGTATTAAGTGGCAAGACAAAATCACAAATACTGAAGTATTGGAAAGATCAGGTTTAGATGGATAGGACATCTTAGGAGGATGGATGATGGTAGAATACCAAAAGGATATCTTTTTTGGTGAATTACAGATGGGTAAGAGATCTCAGGGTCGGCCTCTACTACGATACAAAGATGTGTGTAAGCGGGACATGATTGATACAGGCATTGATAATGCACATTGGGAGCAAGTCGCCGCTGAACGTGTTGCATGGAGGGCAAATATCAGAAATGGAATAAAGTCAAAGGAGAAAATTATTGCAGAAAAGTCACACACCAAGCGTTTGAGACGTAAGATGGTGCATGATGGTGGAAATGACCACGTGTTCAGATGCACCCACTGTGAACGGACATTTACAGCGCAAATTGGCCTTATCAGTCACACTCGCTACCGCCATAGTTAAAAGTTATTATGCCTTTTTAAAGCACAAACTATCGTCTGTCAAGACGGCAAGGTGCCAATGGAATGTACGAAAAGCTTCACATTCAATTGCTCCTGGTCTTTTTGGTATAGCTATAAATACCGATTTCAGCATATCACTGGGTAAATATCCACTGCTGTAAATATCATTCAACATTTTGGTTAATATATCTACTCCAAATTCTCCCAATACTTCTAATTCTTCTATTGTGATTTCATCTGGCCCAGCTGTTTTTCCTTTCTTCATTTGTTTCATAGCGTCAGCGACTTCTTCTTTTAGAATAGGTGGACCTTCTAAGTTACTTTCTTCTTGGCCTGAAGAGTGCAGTATAAAAATGAAAAAATGAAAGCAATGAAGAGAAAATGAAAATTTGAAAAGCAATGAAGATGCAATAGTTATCTGAGAGTGGAAACTGAGGAGTCCCAGTGGATGTACTTACGATGCATGAATGGGTGCCAGTGAATGGGTTGGCCCTAGTGGCCGAATATTAAGGAGCAATGAAGTGTGCACCCAAGTATGTTGGTGATACTAACAAAACTCATTTCTGTGCGCCTTTATGTTGTTACGAAGCGAGTCCTAAGGTCTGGGTGGGCTGATATGTGTGAACGCACATACATCTATCAACAAACATTCATACAATAGTATAAATACACATGTGCATGGTATATATGAGAAAGGAAAGAGAGAGAGAGGTCAATTATTTAAATCCACATCAGGGCAGATTGTAAACACTGACCTGGGCGTCCAGGTCGACCTAGCCTAAAATGGCTACCAGGAAATGTAATGAGCTGTAAGGGCAGCGTAATACTGACCACGTGACCCACCATTGCTGATTGGTTTATAAATTATGGGACCAAAATCATCATACTTGCTAACGTTTCTCTTCTGTATGGGATCCCAAGTGGCACTTCAGAATATAAACTTCAGTAAAAGATTTACCACAATTAACATACTTATAACTTTTCTCTCCTGCATGTATTTTTTTTTACATTTCTTTAAATAATTACTAATTAGCTTTATTAAAAGATTCATCACAATCATCACACTTGTAACATTTCTCTCCTGTAGGTGTTCTCAAGTGACACTTCAGATAATAAAGTTCATTAAAAGATATACCACAATCATCATATTTGTAAAGTTTCTCTCCTGTATGTGTTCTCTCGTGTTTACTCAGATCACAACCTCGAATAACAGGTTTACCACACTTTTCATATTTTAAAAGTTTTTCTCCTTTATGTGGTCTAAAGTTGGAATTCTGTTACAAACTTCAGTATACCATTTATCACATATAATCACACTTTTAAGGTGTCTCTCCTTTATGTGTTTTCTTGTGGCACTTTAGACTATAAACGTTAGTAAAAGATTTACCACGATCAACACACTTGTAACGTTTCTCTCCTGTATGTGTTCTCTTGTGTTTATCCAGAACAGAATTATGTGTTTAGTCAGATAACAATCTGGAGCAAAAGATTGACCACAATCATCACACATGTAAGGCTTCTCTCCTGTATGTGTTCTCTTGTGGCGATTCAGATTATTAACTTCGGTAAAAGATTTACCACAATCATCACACTTGTAAGGTTTCTCTCCTTTGTGTGTTTTCTTGTGGCACTTTAGAGTATAAATGTTAGTAAAAGATTTACCACAATCACCGCACTTGTAAGGTGTCTCTCCTGTATGTTAATTTATTTGGTTGTTTCGGGATTTGAGATTTAAACAACTGGCAACGCTGATCGTATTCCGGTATGAACCTAAGGCCTTGTCCAAGTCAATTTGGAAGCACTATACTCAAGTTTCGCTCTCGTCTGAGCTCATCAGTAGTGCATATCCTTGACCGGACCCGGAAACAAACCCCTGATCACTGGCGTGTGTGTAACCACTAGACCATGCAGTACATGCTAGACGCAACCAAATTCTCAAACTAGAATTTTAAATCTCAAACCCCGAAACAACCAAATAAATCAATTTGATTATTGCTCGCTGGACTTAAGGCGGCCTGGTGTGCCTTGCCAGCCAAGAAGACTTGATCATTTGGGGCCACATCAAATGACAAATGTCAATCGCTGCGATCAGGTAAATTTTGAGCTATAACCTATGATGGGTGACGTTGTGATATTCTAGTGTGAGAATTTGGTTGCGTCTAGCATATCCGGTCAAGGATATGCACTACTGACGAGCTCAAACGAGAGCGAAACTCGAGTATAGTACTTCCAAATTGACGTGGACAAGGCCTTAGGTTCTCCAATATATGTTCTGAAGTGGCACTTTATTTTATTAACATCATTAAAATATAAACCCACAATCACAACACTTGTAAGTTTTCTCTACCGTATGTATCCTTAGTATTTAATCAGATAACAATCTCGAGTAAAAGATTTACCACAATCATCACATCTGTAACGTTTCTCTCCTTCTGTGTTCTCAAGTGGCACTTCAAATAATGAAGTTCATTAAAAGATTTACCACAATCATCACATGTGTAAAGATTCTCTCCTGTATGTGATTTCTTGTATTTATTCAGATCACAACCTCGAGTAAAAGAAATCACCACACTTGTAAGGCTTCCCTCCTGTATGGTTTCTCAAGTGGCACTTGAGATAATGAAGTTCATTATAAGGTTTACCACAATCACCACACTTGTAACATTTCTCTCCTGTATGTGTTCTCTTGTGTTTATTCAGATCACAACCTTGAGTAACAGGTTTGCCCCAATCATCACATTTTAAAAGTTTTTCTCCTTTATGTGTTCTAAAGTTGCAATTCAGATTGCAAACTTCAGTATAAGATTAATCACATATCATCACACTTGTAAGGTTTCTCTACTTTATGTGTTTTCTTGTGGTGCTTTAGACTATAAACGTTAGTAAAAGATTTACCGCAATCACCACACTTGTAAGGTTTTTCTCCTGAATGTGTTTTCAGGTGGGATTTCAGATTATGAACTTCAGTAAAAGATTTACCACAAACATCACACTTGTAAGGTTTCTCTCCTGTATGTATTATTTTGTGGCGCTTCAGATTATAAAAATCATTGAAAGGTTTACCACAATCACCACACTTGTAAGGTTCATCTCCTGTATGTGTTCTCAAGTGGTATTTCAAATTACGAAATTCAGTAAAAGATTTACCACAATCATTACATTTGTAAGGTTTCTCTCCTTTATGTGTTTTCTTGTGGTGCTTTAGAGTATAAACGTTAGTAAAGGATTTAACACAATCACCACACTTGTAAGGTTTTTCTCCTGTATGTGTTCTCAAGTGAAATTTCAGATTACGAACTTCAGGAAAAGATTTACCACAATCATCACACTTGTAACGTCTATCTCCTGTATGTGTTCTCCTGTGTTTATTCAAACTATCACCTTGAGTAAAAGATTTACCACAATCATCACACTTGTAACATTTCTCTCCTGTATGTATTTTCTTGTGTCTATTCAGATCATAGCGTAGAGTAAAAGATTTACCACAATCATCACACTTGTGAGGTTTCTCTCCTGTATGTATTATTTTGTGGCGCTTCAGATTATTTAAATCATTAAAAGATTTACCACAATCTCCACATTTGTAAGGTTTCTCTCCTGTATGTGTTTTCTTGTGTTGATTCAGAACATAACCTCGAGTAAAATATTTACCACAATCATCACACTTGTAAGGTGTCTCTCCTGTATGTCTTCTGAAGTGGCATTTCATTTTATGAACTTCAGTAAATGATTTACCACAATCATCACACTTGTAAGGTTTCTCTCCTGTATGTGTTCTCTTATGGTGCTTTAGAGTACCTACGTTAGTAAAAGATGTACCACAATCATCACACTTGTATGGTTTTTTTCCTATGTGTGTTCTCAAGTGGCACTTCAGATTATAAACTTCAGTAAAAGATTTACCACAATCATCACACTTGTAAGATTTCTTTGTATGGTCAGCTACATCCATATCCACATGATAATTATCATATCTGTAAGGTGACCCTTCTGCAGGATGCCCCCTGAATCTATTCAAATATGTGTCTACATCAGTGGTTCTCAACCTTTTTTGGCCCGTGCCCCCCTTCACCATATTTTCAGAACGTCATTCCACTCCTTTCGTATTTCCTACCTAAAAATTTGGCCCGTGCCCCCCTTCACCATATTTTCAGAACGTCATTCCCCCCTTTCGTATTTCCTACCTAAAAATCCTGCCCCCGCCTCTGCACAGTATACGTAATAATGGAAGCTAAATTTAATAGCACATACTAAAACAAGTCTATATGTCCACATAAAACATGATTTGTGGGTCTACTTACTTTATAAATTGGATTTGAGAAGGGTGAGATGTACTGAACCGTAAAGTATGAAGGGAAAAACAATATCAAGTAATGGATTCTTGTATTAACGCAATCTTAAAATAATCTTAATTCCCCCCTGGAAACCCTAAAATTCCCCCCTAGGGGGGAATTCCCCACCAGTTGAGAACCACTGGTCTACACCATCACTTGGAGAAGAACCATCAGACATGCTTGGTTTGCCCCTTCGCTGTATTCTTTCAGGACTACAAATGTTATCATCATTACAGTCAAGGGACTGTGAAAGTCTTACAGGCAACCCCTTATGATTTTCTAATTGAAAATTCTCAACAGTCGTGAATAGTTTTGATTTGATCTCAAGACATCATCTGACCACTCTGATATATGCTGGCAATGACTTATTCGCAGTCACCATTAATTCTGTGTTATTGCTATTTCATAACCATTGCTGAACCTGCCATGTCTAATGTTGTAGTGAGGTTGTGATTCTTATTCTCACACAGTCTATCTGGTAGTTCTTTCACATGCCTGAAGTCACTGTTCTTGTCTTGTTTTATGGTTTAAGTCTGTGGTCTTGATTCATCAGCTTGATGCCTATGTAGCCATGCACCTTCTCCGTTTGTGAGTGCTCTTCCATGTGGAGGGAAAGATATCTATGAGAACTGGGGTGTATTTCTGAAACATAAAAAAAAATGTCATTTACTGCCTATAATACCTTAAGTGCAGGATGGGGTGTGTGCGAGGTGGAGGCGGGGGAGGGGGAGGAGGAGGAGGTGTCTTGAGCCTGAGGAATTAAAGGCCAGCAAAACATACACAATGCAAAATTAGGTTAGTATCCAGATATGTCTGGTAACACATTACATACAGATATATACAGTTGGTTGGTTGTTGGTCAGCTGGCCGGTTGACTGGTTGGTGGTTGGTAGACTGGCTGGCTGTGAAACTTTAGGCAGATTGAACTTAAAACTCTAAGTCCGATGCATTGAGATTCAGGTCATCAGAGTCCTGTGGGGGTCATGCATCTATTAGGGTGAGGCTGGTGTGGAGATTTTTGTTGACCAGGAAACTTTTCAGATACCCAAATAAATATTCAGTTGTTCGGTTCACGAGTGCAATGTTCTAGGGACTTCAGGAGGGGGTCATTGCTGGATCTAGGGAGCTCACGCTTAGTGCAACCCTTACGACAGACCATCCTGCAGAAAGAGACCAAGCCACACACGATAAAACCCGGTGGAATGAAGTCGATCCTCTTGCCTGTTACACTCCGTGTTGTTTGTTGATGAAGACTTGGGACAAAGCCTGTATCTGTGTGTGTTGTTTCCGTCTTCCAGGTTTCTGGTCATATTTTGTGTTTTTATCGACTCTCCTAGGGTAGGAGTCTGACCAACAACTAGGTACGTCCACCTGGTGGAGTGGCCTCTAGACAGAAAGGTTAGCTTCCAATATCTTGAATAAGTGGCCACAGACCAACACGGGTGGTGGTCATTGAGAAGAGGGGAGTTAGTTGGTGGGGCAGCTATCTCTATAAAATACCTCATAACTCTGTGACATGTAGTCAGTGTTAGGAGGGGAGTTAGATGGTGGGGTAGCTATCTCTATAAAATACCTCATAACTCTGTGACATGTAGTCACTGTGAGGAGGGGAGTTAGTTGGTGGGGCAGCTATCTCTATAAAATACCTCATAACTCTGTGACATGTGGTCACTGTGAGGAGGGGAGTTAGTTGGTGGGACAGCTATCTCTATAAAATACCTCATAACTCTGTGACATGTGGTCACTGTGAGGAGGGGAGTTAGTTGGTGGGGCAGGTGTCTCTATAAAATACCTCATAACTCTGTGACATGTAGTCAATGTGAGGAGGGGAGTTAGTTGGTGGGACAGCTATCTCTATAAAATACCTCATAACTCTGTGACATGTGGTCACTGTGAGGAGGGGAGTTAGTTGGTGGGGCAGGTGTCTCTATAAAATACCTCATAACTCTGTGACATGTAGTCACTGTGAGGAGGGGAGTTAGTTAGAGGGGCAGCTATCTCTATAAAATACCTCATAACTCTGTGACATGTGGTCACTGTGAGGAGGGGAGTTAGTTGGTGGGACAGCTATCTCTATAAAATACCTCATAACTCTGTGACATGTAGTCACTGTGAGGAGGGGAGTTAGTTGGTGGGACAGCTATCTCTATAAAATACCTCATAACTCTGTGACATGTGGTCACTGTGAGGAGGGGAGTTGGTGGGACAGCTATCTCTATAAAATACCTCATAACTCTGTGACATGTGGTCACTGTGAGGAGGGGAGTTAGTTGGTGGGACAGCTATCTCTATAAAATACCTCATAACTCTGTGACATGTAGTCAATGTGAGGAGGGGAGTTAGTTGGTGGGGCAGCTATCTCTATAAAATACCTCATAACTCTGTGACATGTGGTCACTGTGAGGAGGGGAGTTAGTTGGTGGGACAGCTATCTCTATAAAATACCTCATAACTCTGTGACATGTAGTCACTGTGAGGAGGGAAGTTAGTTGGTGGGACAGCTATCTCTATAAAATACCTCATAACTCTGTGACATGTGGTCACTGTGAGGAGGGGAGTTGGTGGGACAGCTATCTCTATAAAATACCTCATAACTCTGTGACATGTGGTCACTGTGAGGAGGGGAGTTAGTTGGTGGGGCAGGTGTCTCTATAAAATACCTCATAACTCTGTGACATGTAGTCAATGTGAGGAGGGGAGTTAGTTGGTGGGACAGCTATCTCTATAAAATACCTCATAACTCTGTGACATGTGGTCACTGTGAGGAGGGGAGTTAGTTGGTGGGGCAGGTGTCTCTATAAAATACCTCATAACTCTGTGACATGTAGTCACTGTGAGGAGGGGAGTTAGTTGGTGGGACAGCTATCTCTATAAAATACCTCATAACTCTGTGACATGTAGTCAATGTGAGGAGGGGAGTTAGTTGGTGGGACAGCTATCTCTATAAAATACCTCATAACTCTGTGACATGTGGTCACTGTGAGGAGGGGAGTTAGTTGGTGGGGCAGGTGTCTCTATAAAATACCTCATAACTCTGTGACATGTAGTCAATGTGAGGAGGGGAGTTAGTTGGTGGGACAGCTATCTCTATAAAATACCTCATAACTCTGTGACATGTGGTCACTGTGAGGAGGGGAGTTAGTTGGTGGGGCAGGTGTCTCTATAAAATACCTCATAACTCTGTGACATGTAGTCACTGTGAGGAGGGGAGTTAGTTAGAGGGGCAGCTATCTCTATAAAATACCTCATAACTCTGTGACATGTGGTCACTGTGAGGAGGGGAGTTAGTTGGTGGGACAGCTATCTCTATAAAATACCTCATAACTCTGTGACATGTAGTCACTGTGAGGAGGGGAGTTAGTTGGTGGGACAGCTATCTCTATAAAATACCTCATAACTCTGTGACATGTGGTCACTGTGAGGAGGGGAGTTGGTGGGACAGCTATCTCTATAAAATACCTCATAACTCTGTGACATGTGGTCACTGTGAGGAGGGGAGTTAGTTGGTGGGACAGCTATCTCTATAAAATACCTCATAACTCTGTGACATGTAGTCAATGTGAGGAGGGGAGTTAGTTGGTGGGGCAGCTATCTCTATAAAATACCTCATAACTCTGTGACATGTGGTCACTGTGAGGAGGGGAGTTAGTTGGTGGGACAGCTATCTCTATAAAATACCTCATAACTCTGTGACATGTAGTCACTGTGAGGAGGGAAGTTAGTTGGTGGGACAGCTATCTCTATAAAATACCTCATAACTCTGTGACATGTAGTCAATGTGAGGAGGGGAGTTAGTTGGTGGGACAGCTATCTCTATAAAATACCTCATAACTCTGTGACATGTGGTCACTGTGAGGAGGGGAGTTAGTTGGTGGGGCAGGTGTCTCTATAAAATACCTCATAACTCTGTGACATGTAGTCACTGTGAGGAGGGGAGTTAGTTGGTGGGACAGCTATCTCTATAAAATACCTCATAACTCTGTGACATGTAGTCAATGTGAGGAGGGGAGTTAGTTGGTGGGACAGCTATCTCTATAAAATACCTCATAACTCTGTGACATGTGGTCACTGTGAGGAGGGGAGTTAGTTGGTGGGGCAGGTGTCTCTATAAAATACCTCATAACTCTGTGACATGTAGTCAATGTGAGGAGGGGAGTTAGTTGGTGGGACAGCTATCTCTATAAAATACCTCATAACTCTGTGACATGTGGTCACTGTGAGGAGGGGAGTTAGTTGGTGGGGCAGGTGTCTCTATAAAATACCTCATAACTCTGTGACATGTAGTCACTGTGAGGAGGGGAGTTAGTTAGAGGGGCAGCTATCTCTATAAAATACCTCATAACTCTGTGACATGTGGTCACTGTGAGGAGGGGAGTTAGTTGGTGGGACAGCTATCTCTATAAAATACCTCATAACTCTGTGACATGTAGTCACTGTGAGGAGGGGAGTTAGTTGGTGGGACAGCTATCTCTATAAAATACCTCATAACTCTGTGACATGTGGTCACTGTGAGGAGGGGAGTTGGTGGGACAGCTATCTCTATAAAATACCTCATAACTCTGTGACATGTGGTCACTGTGAGGAGGGGAGTTAGTTGGTGGGACAGCTATCTCTATAAAATACCTCATAACTCTGTGACATGTAGTCAATGTGAGGAGGGGAGTTAGTTGGTGGGGCAGCTATCTCTATAAAATACCTCATAACTCTGTGACATGTGGTCACTGTGAGGAGGGGAGTTAGTTGGTGGGACAGCTATCTCTATAAAATACCTCATAACTCTGTGACATGTAGTCACTGTGAGGAGGGAAGTTAGTTGGTGGGACAGCTATCTCTATAAAATACCTCATAACTCTGTGACATGTGGTCACTGTGAGGAGGGGAGTTGGTGGGACAGCTATCTCTATAAAATACCTCATAACTCTGTGACATGTGGTCACTGTGAGGAGGGGAGTTAGTTGGTGGGGCAGGTGTCTCTATAAAATACCTTATAACTCTGTGACATGTAGTCAATGTGAGGAGGGGAGTTAGTTGGTGGGACAGCTATCTCTATAAAATACCTCATAACTCTGTGACATGTGGTCACTGTGAGGAGGGGAGTTAGTTGGTGGGGCAGGTGTCTCTATAAAATACCTCATAACTCTGTGACATGTAGTCACTGTGAGGAGGGGAGTTAGTTGGTGGGACAGCTATCTCTATAAAATACCTCATAACTCTGTGACATGTAGTCAATGTGAGGAGGGGAGTTAGTTGGTGGGACAGCTATCTCTATAAAATACCTCATAACTCTGTGACATGTGGTCACTGTGAGGAGGGGAGTTAGTTAGTGGGGCAGGTGTCTCTATAAAATACCTCATAACTCTGTGACATGTAGTCAATGTGAGGAGGGGAGTTAGATGGTGGGGTAGCTATCTCTATAAAATACCTCATAACTCTGTGACATGTAGTCAATGTGAGGAGGGCAGTTAGTTGGTGGGGCAGGTGTCTCTATAAAATACCTCATAACTCTGTGACATGTAGTCAATGTGAGGAGGGCAGTTAGTTGGTGGGGTAGGTGTCTCTATAAAATACCTCATAACTCTGTGACATGTAGTCAATGTGAGGAGGGCAGTTAGATGGTGGGGTAGCTATCTCTATAAAATACCTCATAACTCTGTGACATGTGGTCACTGTGAGGAGGGGAGTTAGTTGGTGGGGCAGGTGTCTCTATAAAATACCTCATAACTCTGTGACATGTGGTCAGTGAGAGGGGGTGAGTTAGTTGGTGGGACAGCTATCTCTATAAAATACCTCAGAACTCTGTGACATGCCCATCACCTGGTAAGAGGTGCCATACACAACTTCTTCCCCCCCCCCCCCCCCAATCGCTGCCTTACATGGTCTGTCTTTTTAGACAAAGGCTAGCAGAATCAAACCATAAATAAACTGGTGGTAGGCAAGGGGAATAATGTGGTACAGATGATACCAGACTGACATTGTGCTACTGTAGGCACACACACAAATGTTAAAACTAGATTAAATGTTGGTCATGGAATGTCAGACATTACTTGGCACCTTCCGTCTTGACAGACGATAGTTTGTTACATTGTGCTTCAAAAAGGCATAATAACTACAACTCATGGTGGCTGCAAATGTGACTGATCAGACCAATTTGCTCTGTACATGTTCGTCCACAATGGATGCATGTAAACACATGGCCATTTTCACCATCATGCACCATCTTACGTCTCACTCGCTCAGTGTGTGACCTATCTGCAATCATTTTCTCCTTTGTCTTTATTCCATTTCTGATCTTTGCCCTCCATGCAACACGTTTGGCGGTGACTTTCTTCCAATGTGCATTATCAATGCATGTATCAATCATGTCCCATTTAGATACATCTTTATATCATAGTAGAGGCAGACCCCGAGATCTCTTACCCATCTGTAATTCATCAAAAAAGATGTCCTTTGGTATTCTACCATCATCCATCCTCCTAATGTGTCTTATCCATCTAAGTCTACAAAGACCAAGCATGGAATAAACTGTCACACAACCTGATCTTTCAAAGACTTCAGTATTTGTGATTTTGTCTTGCCACCCACTTAATATCAAGTATTCTTCACAGACACTGTAAATGAAAGCTGTTTAAACGTTTTTCTTGGTGTGAGTAAGTTGACCAGGCTTCACTGCCATAAAGAAGAGTTCTAAGGGCACAGGCTTGATAGACAAGGACTTTTGTTTTGGCAGTAAGCTTCTTGTTCTCCCTGACTCCTTTTGTTAACCTGTTCATCGTTGTTGCTGCCTTACCAATCCTGATGTTGATTTCCTGATCTAAGGATAATTTGCTATTTACCTCTGATCCTAAATATGTAAAATGGTCTACTATCTCCAGTTCGGTGTTATCAATAAAGATTGATTGTGCACCTTGTGAAATAATCTGTGTCTTCTTTTTGCTAATTGTTAAACCAAATTCAGAACAAGCTTTGGAGAATGCAGATAGTAGATGTGTCAGAGTGGGTCATAATTGCAGCACTATCTGCAAGCAGCAACCCTCTGATCAGTACTCTCCTAATTTTGGTCTTGGCCTTCAATCACTGAGCATTGTAGAGGCCGCCATCTGAGCGTGAGTGAATGTATATACACCACCATCCTGACTAGGGATGGAGTTATACCTCTCCACAGCACAAAGCCTGGGCTGAAATATAGAGACCATGTGTTGCCCTTGCAGCATGATCCCTTTCTCGACCTGTCTAGTTCACTCCAGTGGAAAGGTAACACCAATACGTCTGGAAAAAGACAAGCTGCAGAAGCTGCCAGATTAGCAAAGCAATGCTCTAACTGTCCAGCTGTCGGAGCTTTGATCTTAGACCAGCTGCCAACCAAGGCTTAGGACCTGGTCTGCCCTGCCATGATATTTTGTCTTTAGGTTGCATTTCCTCACACAAGGATAAAGCCTGTACCCTCCCAATTGCGCTCCTCCGCCTGAAGCTGTTGGCACAATGTTGGGTGTCGGGTTTGGTAAGCACCGCCCAACATTCGGCACTAACAGAAAGCAGGTTGTACCTTCTACCGTCATACGGTAGCTCAGTCATATCTGACTAAGACCTGACCTGGAATATCAGAATACTTTGTCAAAATGGAAATCTAGAAAACATCAAGAATGAAATAGATAGAATTAATATTAATTTATTAGGTATGACTGAAATGTGCTTGGGAAAGACATTTAAATGCAGAATTATTTACTAAAGAGGGAAGGATTACAAAAGATGAGTTGGTATAACTTTAGATCAACAAATCAAAATGATTATTTATTTCATTAGGTCTGACAATATCACGAACATAGTGACATATGGTTGCTACGGTTTGTTCATAAACAAAAACGTTACAGCAAGTTAAGTGTTAAAAAAGTGATTTAAATGTTAGACTGCATTTGATGAAAGTGCTCAAACAGTATTATCCTCTATTTTCATACTGAATTATATGATTAACACACAAACATTAATATCCCGGGTTAGAATTGATGCAGAAACTTAAATGAGGTACAGTGGAATAAGGTTTTTCAAGAGCTATACAGTTATACACTATCAGGTCTTAGTCAGATGTGACTGAGGTAACATGTAATAGCAGATGGTACCACCTGCTTTCTGTTAGCACGAATGTTGGGTCTCAGACAGATGTGACTGAGCTACCGTATGACAGTAGATAGTACGACTTGCTTTCTGTTAGCGCAGAATGTTGGATCTTAGACAGATGTGACTGAGCTACCGTATGACAGTAGATAGTACGACTTGCTTTCTGTTAGCGCAGAATGTTGGATCTTAGACAGATGTGACTGAGCTACCGTATGACAGTAGATGGGAATATCTGTTTTCTGTTAGCACTGAATGTTGGGTCTTAGACAGATATGACTGAAATAACATATAACAGTAGATGGGAATATCTGTTTTCTGTTAGTGCAGAATGTTAGGTCAGACCATTAAGAATGTTGGGTCAGACCATTATGACTGAGATACCAAACATGACATGCCACATTCTGCCAATGGCTTCAGGCAGAGGAGCACAATTTGGAAGGTACAAGACTTATCCTAGTGCGAGGAAATTCAACTTAAGACTAAATGTCATGGCAGGGCAGACCAGCCTTGGTCGGAAACTGGTCTAGGAGTGATGCTCTGACAGGTGGACAGTTGCTTGCTTGCTTGTGTTAATTGGCTTGAGCTCCAACGCAAAGTCCTGTATGTCGGATGAAGGCATCCTGTTGTCCAACATCAGTGTGATGTCATACAGGACCTGAGGTTTGCGTGAGTATCCGTTGTCCCATGTCTGGCTTATTGGTGTGCAGACTGGTGGTTCCTCGCCGTACAGGCAGACACTCTCCGACTTCGGAGGAATCGGCGATCCTATTGACTTCAGCCAGGACCTCGAAGGGACCTGTTGCCCAGGACGCTCGACGAGGACGCGTCAATAGGTCTTGGCCAGTATATAACCCGGCCCTGGTGCCTTGGAAACACCTCTGCGTCCCAGGTGGACAGTAAGAGCAATGCTTTGTTGATCTGGCAGCTTCTCTTGTTCCAGGTGTATTAGTTACCTTTCCTCTGGAGTAAACTAAGCAGGTCGAGAGAGGAATCATGCTCCATGGGCACCACATGGTTTCTACTATCCAGCCCAGACTTTGTTAGACAGAGAGGTATAACCCCATATTTGCTATGGGTTGCAGTAATTATGCTTTTTTTGAAGCACAATGTAACACACTATCGTCTATCAAGATGCCAGTAGTAACCAACTATGCAGGTTGCATAACTGAAAAGCAATTTTGAAAATATTACTGAAATGCCTACCCAATGAGCTACCGCGCTGACAACTAACCAGCAAAGGCTGTGTAATTTATACTAATTTTTATATATTTAAACACAGAAGCCTTAAGGCATTAGTTTTTATGCAAACAGAAAGAGTTCATTTTAAATTTGAAATCACAGTGGGGATAACAAATACTTCACATTGAACTATACCCGTGACTATATGTTTTAAATGTTTCAATGAAAGTACTATTCATTTATTCACTTCATATGATATATAACTCTGCAGAATGCACCTGATGAGATGCAGTGAAATATACCAGTCAATAAACTGTAAAACATAATGCTTGTGGTTTCTGTGTTCACATTCACTAAGGAAATACACATTGTTATATTATATAATTATACAGTGTATAACAGTAGTAGTATCAGTGTATGTTTTGTCTTGTATTGTTTTGCTAGAGAACTACATATTGGAAGTACAGTAACTGTCATCTACTGCCTATAGTACCTTGAGGTGTAGACGGGGGGAGAGGGGGGATCTTGAGCCTGAAGAATTAAGGCCACCTGGTAAGTGCAGTGGCCACGAACTGTGCAGGTTAGGGTTTTCTAATTTTACTTGCATGACTGATCAGGGCAACAGTTCTATCATCATCATCATCAAGTGCCATGCCAGCAGGCATAGGCGTTCATGGCTCTCCACAGATCTCGGTCTCTGGTGTTCTGGATCCACTCTGCTGACGGTATTCCTCCATACCACTGTCTCAATCCATACAGCATTTCTCTTGGTCTGCCTCTGCCTCTCTTCCCCTCGATCTTTCCAATTGTCACGATGTACTCCAATGTGTCTCTTCTCATCACATGACCAAAGAAAGCTGTTTGTCTCTTTCTTATTGTTGTATATAGTGTTTTAGTTTCATTAGCCTCTTCAGGCAATTGTTGTCAGTTACTCTGGCAGTCCAAGGAATTTGCAACATTCTCCTCAAAAACCATATTTCTGTTGCTTGTAAGTTCTTCCTAATTTGCTCATTTACATTCCAAGATTCACTGCCATACAGCAAAACTGGTTCTATATAGCATTTCAGCACTCCCTTTCTTATATTCATTGATAGTGACTTATTGCATAAGATGCTCTTCATTTTCTGAAATGCAGCCTTGCCTTGCCCTTTTCTGCTCTTAATCTCTGTTGTACATCTTCCATCTGATGTTATAAATGCCCCTAGTTATTTAAAATTATCCACTTGTTTAAGAATTTTCCCTTCTATTTCTATGTCCCATTTTGGTGTCACCCTTTTCTTTGATATCACCATTGTTACTGTTTTCTTGATTCGGTTCATGAGTGCATTTTTCAGGAGACTCCTGGGAGTCGGCCCTGAAGCTATGGAGTTTGTGCTTTATGCGACACTTTCGGCAGGTCGCCCTGCGGTAAAAGACCCAGCCACATGTGAGAAAACCCGAGTCAATGAGGTCTTTCTGGTGACTGTCAAGTCCATCGACGAAGAACTGTGGTTTTCGTGGATGACAAAAACAGATTAACAATAGATCAGATATTTATCTTACGACAAATAGCTGAGAAAAATTGGGATTATAAAAGAGATCTCCATAACATTTTTGTGGATTTTAAAAAAGCTTATGATATTGATAGTGTCCATAGGAATAGTCTATGGAATGCTATGCAGGAATTTGGAATACCAAGGAAGTTAATCAATATGACCAGACTATGCATGGAAGATACTTATAATACAGTAACATAAAAGGCAGGAAATCAGACCCTTTCCAAATAACATCTGGCTTGAAACAAGGTGATGCATTATCACCGCTACTCTTCAATCTGGCTCTAGAAAAAGTTGTAAGGAAGATAAAGGAGGAATGTAATATTGGAGGAACATCCAGACTGCTTGGTTATGCAGATGATATAGATACTATAGGGGAAAATGAACAAAAGACATTGGAAATATTGACTCACTTAAAGGGAAAAGCCCAAAAGATGGGGCTGGTTATCAACCAAGATAAGACAGAATATATGGTAATTTCAAGAGAAGGAATGGCTAAAAACTCTGGCCACATACAAATAGATAATATGACCATTAAAAGAATGGAAACACAAATACCTGGGTACAATCTTCAACTGCTCCAACATCATAAGGGAAGAAATACAAACTAGAATCAATTCTGGAAATAAGATATACTATGCACTACAACATCTACTAAAATCAAATGCGCTATCTCGTAACACCAAAATCACAATATACAAAACACTGATCAGACCAGTTGTGCTGTATGGCTCTGAAACCTGGAGTACAACGAAAGGAGACAAAGCCTTGCTACAAACCTTTGAGAACAACGTTTTAAGACACATCTTTGGACCCATTAGGGATACACAAGTGACAAAGTGGAGAGTGGAAAAGAAGAAGTAACAAAGACATTTATGATCTGCTTAAGTCCCCGCTAATCACCGGTATCATGAAGGCTAATACTAATGTAATAGTAATAGACTACTACAAAACAATGGCTGGGGAACATAGAAAGAATGGAAGATAATAGGGAAACAAAACTCGCTTACACTCAGGAAATAAATGACCGTAGACCCCAAGGTAGACCAAGAATACGGTAGAGAGATAATATATGTACAGACCTACAAGCATTTGGAATCAACGACTGGCAAGGGAAGGTCAACCAGAGAGACGAATGGAGACGGATTGTATCTCATAATCTGCAGCAAAGAACCTCAATGAGTCACAATGGCTCGGAACGCTGAAGAAGAGAAGATAAGAATAAGATATAGCCAACAACAGTACTCACAGTAAACGGGTCACTGCCACGCAGCTGTTCTATAAACTAACTAGAACCAGCACTTTCGTTGAAGATCACACGTCTTTGTGTCAGCTTTTGATAGCTGATATAATTGTTGACAACCAGATTTTGTGGAATAAAATAGAATCCGACAGGACATCCAAACATGATCCACTAGGCCAGGGGGAGTTAACTCTCTCCGAACATGAGGGGTGTTCATGCGTTCAGAGCAGGGTTGCGATTCTAGATATTTTATATCCAGATCTAGAGGTTTTTGCTGGCGTCTGGATACCATTTTCTGACGTTTGGATGATGGATGCAATTCTAGATACTTTTCATTTGTAGTTGGATATTTCGGATACTTTCTAGATTTTACTTTTCTTTCGGTGTCATTTACCCATTTTTTGTTTGGTCTAGACGCGCGTAAATTATGGTAACTGCCATTATTTAAACTTTGAACTGACTTGGGTCAACACTTAACAATCTGGCAATCCCCCCTTCCCCCGGTAATGAGTAAACGGGTGCGTAAATTATAATAACATTATTTGAACTGTAAACTCACTGTGCTGCGACTTATTGCTGTGATGCCGACTTTGTGATTCTTTTCATGTGAATTTGGCTGCAACTGGTACAGATAATGCCTCGATAATGGTTGGTATCAACCATGGCGTTTATACAAAATTGAAGGAAGATATCCCATCTTTAATCCTCATAAAATGTGCGTGTCATTCCTTACAGCTAGCATCATCACATGCCTCATCAGAATGTTTACCAAGGAATTTGGAATTCCTTATTGCTGAAACACATAACTGGTTCTCCAAATCATCTGTCAGACAACAGCAATATAATCTATATCTATAAAAGAGACTGTATGTATGTCCGTTCTTTATGCGTTCGCGAACGGTCCATCCGATTGAGATGGAATTTTCTACACGTTTTCTTTTCATTCCTGTGCAACTTTCTGTCATAGTTTTTTAGTTTTTTATTTTTTGGCTACTTACTTACTAAAATTTAATATTTCATTTTTCATTTTCTATATCTATAAAAGAGACTGTATGTATGTCCGTTCTTTATGCGTTCGCGAACTGTCCATCTGATTGAGATGAAATTTTCTACACGTTTTCTTTTCATTCCTGTGCAACTTTCTGTCATAGTGTTTTAGTTTTTTTTTCGGCTACTTACTTACTAAAATTTAATGTTTCATTTTTCATTATAATTTCTATATAGCTGTCGCTTGTTTTCCCGGGAGAGAGTTGGAATCAACAAGCACATCTTCAAACTTATTATCTGTTGGGATTATTGACTGACTTTTGTCTACACCCCTCCCTTCTGTCTTCCCTTCCATATATCTATTTCTTTCACTCTCTCTGTTATTCTCTCAACACATACTCAGACAACAGTTCCTTTCAATAATAAATAAAAGATTTATTAAGAAAAACTATGTCTGGTGTATGTATGGACTGAGTATATGTAGTTGGTATTGTCTGCTAGTGTGAATGCAAGATAGGACGGTTGATCTCGTATGTGCATTAGTTCTTCTCGTCTTTTCTGTCAGCCAAAACACAGGACTGCACACACAGAAATGGAGTGATCTCACCATGAATGATCTCCTCCTGCTTGAGTCGGGAATTAATCCAATTCTTGAAGAAAACAACTGTTCAATGTCTTATCACCAGAAAATAATCCGATTTGGTAAGTCACTGAAGTTCATATATTTCCCGGTTTGGACGGTATTATAATCCACCTCTGAATACACACCGCCACTATCCAACATTGTCTAGAGTTACTATGACTGTTCTACGCCATGTCTATGGTTAACAAAGTTTAATGTTTCGGCACAGTGCAATTGCATGCAGTTTTAAGTATCCCTGCTTGCCACAGGTTAACGTCTTTTCCTTTTAAGGGTTTTAGTTGTATATTTGTTTGAGCATACAGTGTTCTGTATTTGACGTTAAGTTATCACTTCTTCATATTAAAACATGTCTATGTTCTTGTTGTTTCTAAGTAGGTACTTTATTTGCTCAAGTGTAGTAACCTTCATCTCTTCTATGATTTCAATAGGAGATTTGAACCTGTGGAGAAGATAGGTAATCTGGTGATATGCGTCTGCTTCATATAATTTTCTTATGTGATAGTCCTTTTCTAGCCATACTGAAAAGCCTCCGAAAAACATACGGACATACGATTTCTGAGTGCACTAAAGTTTACACGACTAGATAAACGAATGCAATTTCACACATTAAGAACAACACCTATATCCCTATGCTACTATTACTCTAATATATTAATACCTTATATATGCCTCTATAGAATTAATGTAAGTCCCCGAATCGAAATTTATCCGCAGCCAAGCACTCTATCCCATTATAAGGGAGGATATTTCTATTCATTACAGGACACATAATTCTATCTTTCCGTCCAGTTTGGTATCACACACTAAACAGAAACTCCATGTTCAGCTTTTTATATTGCGTGTCCCATTCTCCGTTGATTGTTTGATATCCATACATCAACAGTCGCATTTGCCGTTCCCGTAACATCAAACGTTCAGTGAAATCACGTATACGTCCGGGCGCTCCGTTCTCCGCTGTTGCGCTGGTCCTCTGTCCATCGCTCGTTTGCACTTCAAAGCATTCTCCGTTCATTTCCCCGTCGGCCGATCGTCCCGTTTCTCCGTGTCCGTCAGATCGTCAAGCAATGAACTTTACGAACACCTGTATCCTATTTTCATATCTGTGTCGGTCAATGCTCTTTTATTCGTCCTCCTCTCAGAATGAAGTACACGATTGTTAACCCTTCTCCTTCCTTGTATTTTAATATGTAAGTTATCAAGGAATCATTAAACTGCAGTTTTTTCTGTGACAATAGCAAGGGGACTTAACTCTAGAAAAGTTATTTCAAGGGGCATAACTTTTAATAACATTTCTATATACTTTATAGTCATATTGTTTCATCGTTTTCAAAGATTTAAAAACTCTTTGTCTATAGTTATTTACAGGCATATGAGTTATAATAAATAATGATATAATCTTTAAGGCATTTTCAAAGTTTTCATAAAAATAATGCATGATGCATAACATTGTAACTCATCTTTTTTATGCTTAAAGAAGTTATCTACAGTCATGTAGGTGATTAAAAACAGTTTTCATTAAAAATAATGGATGGTGTGTGGAAGGACATTCTTTTAAGTTACTGTGTGAATTTAATCAGACGCTCCCCGCCAGGAGCTGGGCGAAGCCACGCCGGGTCAGATAGATAGACAGACAGACAGACAGATAGTCGGGAAAGGGAGCTTATATGACTACTTATATGAATTAAATGAGATGCTCCCCACTAGGGACTGGGTGAAGCCGGCCGGCTCAGACAGACAGACAGACAGACAGATAGACAGACAGACAGACAGACAGACAGATAGTCGGGAATGGGAGCTTATATGACTACTTATATGAATTAAATGAGATGCTCCCCACCAGGGACTGGGTGAAGCCGGGCCGAGTCAGACAGACAGACAGATAGTCGGGAACGGGAGCTTATATGACTACTTATATGAATTAAATGAGATGCTCCCCACCAGGGACTGGGTGAAGCCGGGCCGGGTCAGACAGACAAACAAGCAGACAGACAGACAGACAGACAGACAGACAGACAGACAGACAGACTGATAGATAGATAGATCCCCTCCAGGGACTGGGCGAAGCCGGGCCGGGTCAGCTAGTAATTTATATAAAGCATTAAATGATAGTTCCTACCACTGAAAATTCTGTCATATTGCAAAACTAGATGGTTATCAATTCAACCAGCTGTTGAAGTAATTGTGAACCAATGGTTGGAGTTGAAGACACACTTCGAAATAACAAGACAAAGTGAAAAGTGTTACACAGCTGAAATACTATATGGAATGTACAGTGATGAAATAAAATTTGGCATTCCTTCTCTTCTTTCAACCCATTTTAAGTGAAGTGCAAAAAGTTAATAAATCGTTTGAATCTCAAAATGTTGACGAAGTTAAATTACTTGACGATCTCACTTTGCTATTTCACTCAATTGGTAAAAGACTTATATTGTCAACTTCTAAAGCTGACTTGTTCACTTGCACTATAGAGAGCTATTTGGCTCCTAAGCCATACCTGGGATACCAAATCAAATAAAAAATTGATGGTTTAAAAACAAAAGGACTGTTAACAGAAAATTAAGAGAACAACTTAAGAAAGCGCTGTCAAGATTTTCTTCTCTCATTATTCAAGCAATTGAAGCAGAGCCTTCCTGAAAATTTAGATGTATTGAAAAATATTTCACTCTTTTCTGTTAACAACATACTTCAGCCACTAAAGGACATATCAAAATATTGTCAAGTTATGAAATTTTTAGGGGCTACTGATAATAGTGTGGCGGAAGCAGAATATCAGTTAACCAAAATAAATTTGGTTGACTGGAGAAACAAATTAGAAACTGAAGCCTTTTGGAGCGAGGTAAGACAATTTAAAGATGCCACAGGTAACAGTCCATTCTGTGAGCTCTTTGAATGTGCGATGTCTGCCATGATACTACCCCATTCAATTGCTGATGTGGAAAGAGTTTTCAGTACTATGAATTATACAAAATGTAAACTAAGAAACAGGATGAAACTTGACCTCTTAAATGCTAACTTGACAATAAGATTTGGCCTGATGAGAGCAGGAAAATGCTGTTAAACTTATCAGCTCCCTGATCGTGTATTAAAAGAAATTGGAACACGTGCATACCAGAGTCATTTTGAATCTGAAGCTTCAACTTCATCTTCCAAGCTAAGTGCATCATGTGAGACAGACATCAGTGACAATGAGGACATGATTCTATAGGTAAGTCACATCAATTTTTTTTTTTAATGTTGCATATTCCTTACAGGACGTTGCAGTAAACATCATCATTTTTCAGCTGCTGTTGATGTGCTAGGCAAGATTACGCTCAGTAGTTTGCCATTGCTTTCTGAGCGACCGGGTCACACACCCCCGTAAGTTAATAGCGCGGCTCGAACCGCTGCCGGTTCGGGCGCAGCTGCGTTACTCACGAGAATATGCGGGGTTACGGCGAAAGCCGAAAACTGCGTCGCCAGGGAGACCGGCAGCTACATCAGTACATATGTAATTTCTTACTTTCTCAATCTGGATATTTTTCCAAGATACTTTCCAACGAAATCTAGATATTTATGGATGTTGTTTGCGCCGTTATAGAAATTTTTTGGTCTAAAAAAAAAAAGTGGCAACCCTGGTTCAGAGTAGGATTCTGTACTACCTGATTCTCATACTGCGTATATTCTCATAATGTCAATTGCCATTCATCATCATTGGCACTTTTCCGTCTTGACAGACAATAGTTTGGTACATTGTGCTTCAAAAAGTCATAACTACAACCCATGGCGGTGGCGAATGTGGCTGATTGTCAGGATCCAGGACAGGAGTTAGTGTAGGATAGCTCACGACAGGCGATAAGAACAGGCAGCCTGGTGTCACCGAGTACAGGTGACTACTAACCAGTTGAAGCCGTGTGGACATCGCGCCACCGTACCCCGCACGGGTCGCACGAAACTGTGAGAAGTGAAGGACTGACCGAACATACCTGTGTCAGGCAGACGGACGGACAGAGAGGGTTATACTTGTGTTTCATGATCGTTGTGAGATGGCTGTAATGAGGGAAGGCGTGACTGACTGGTAGATTGAGATGTGCTTGAGATGAGGCAGTGAGAGTGTTATTATGTATTATTCTATAATAAGATGTATGATGCATGTATATACTGCTGTGATAATGTACGAGTCGCGCATGATTGTGAGCGCAACTTCCACGAATGTACCCAATGTAAATAGGTTACGTGAATAAAAAGGATTTACTTCACGTTGCTGCGTGTAAGAGCGTTATCATTGAATGTGTATGATTGTTTCGCCCATGTTCTGGAGAGCGAGCCAAATGTTAATATAAATGAGACCATGACACTGATAAGGCCAATTCGCTCTGTAAATGTTCGTCCACAGTGGATGCACGTGAACACATGGTCATTTCCACCATCATACACCATCTTACGTCTCTCGCGCTCTGTGTGTGCCTTATCTGCAATCGTTTTCTCCTTTGTCTTTATTCTATTTCTGATAGTTGCTCTCCATGCAACACGTTCAGTGGCGACTTGCTCCCAATGTGCATTATCAATACATGTATCAATCATGGCCCGCTTACACACATCTTTGTATCGTAGTAGAGGCCGACCCTGAGATCTCCTATCCATCTGTGATTCACTAAAAAAAGATGTTCTTTGGTATTCTACCATCATAAATCCTCCTAAGATGTCCTACCCATCTAAGTCTACGAAGACTGAGCATGGAACAAGCCGTCACACAACCTGATCTTTCCAATACTTCAGTATTTGTGATTTTGTCTTCCCACTTAATACCAAGTATTCTTCGCAGATACCGCATATGAAAGCTGTTTAAACGTTTCTCTTGGTGTGAGTAAGTTGACCAGGTTTCACTGCCATAAAGAAGAGTACTAAGGACACAGGCTTGGTAGACAAGGACTTTTGTTTTGGCAGTAAGCTTCCTGTTCTCCCAGACTCTTTTTGCTAACATGTTCATTGTTGTTGCTGCCTTGTCAATCCTGATGTTGATTTCCTGAT
Organism: Cepaea hortensis; assembly: GCA_963921405.1. Taxonomy (NCBI): domain Eukaryota; kingdom Metazoa; phylum Mollusca; class Gastropoda; order Stylommatophora; family Helicidae; genus Cepaea; species Cepaea hortensis. The sequence goes on from OY992876.1 coordinate 90,398,752, forward strand.
CGAGGGATAATTTGCTACACAACTCTGATGCTGCAGATGCAGCAGATATGTAAAATGGTCTACTATCTCCAATTCGGCATCGTCAATAAAGATTGATGGTACCCCATGTGCACCTTGTGACATAATCTGTGTCTTCTTTTTGTTAATTGTTAAACCAAATTCAGAACAAGCATTGGAGAATGCAGACAGTAGATGTTGTAATTCTTCCTCAGAGTGGGTCGTAATTGCAGCATCATCTGCGAAAAGCAACTCTATGATATAGTGCACTCCTAATTTTGGTCTTGGCCTATATAAAATAACACAATGTAATGCATCTTTATAAATATAAATGCTGTTGAATATAATTGCTATAGACGGGTTCTAAGAATATCTTGGGTAAAGAAAAGAACAAATGCATTGTCAGAGTCCTGAATGAGTGTAAGAGGGGACACAGGGCAAGGACAGGACAGATAGAGCATGGGTAGATTAGGACGTGAACTGCATACCCAGTGGGAGACAGGACATAAGGTTAGAGACTGGACACGTCCTTGAGTGACAGTCCAACCTTGGACTAAACGACCCAAGACGTCAGCCGTCAACAGACGGGTGAAGGACAGAACGACACCAGAATACCAAGACACCCGACGTGGCACGGACAACACGTGGGTCAAGTACCACGTGACCACAGATCTAGGCAAGAGAGATGAGACGGACTTTGACTGTGGTTGAGAGAGGAGTGTTGTGGGGGTTACCTGGTTGAGAGAGTGTGCTGAATGCCTCATGCTAGAGATTAACTCTTATTGTGAGAGTATCGATATTTTACAGCCTGTGCGCTAATATTCAACTGAATTGTGATACTGGACCACATGAGTGCTTTGCTAATCAATGTTTATGGATTGACTAGTTTTGTCAGAACGTGATTTTGACCAATGTAATTGAGTATTATACTTAATAAATTGCTAAAAGATAACCAAGTTTTGACGACTCATTTGCACATTGTGTATTATATTCCTGTCACGTCTTTTCTGACGAGGCATGACTGATTGAGACGCTGACATGCATCCATACTTCAAGAGCTGAATACTGAAGAGGGTTGGCTATTCATCATCATCATTATCGTCATCGTCATCATCATCACCATCATCATCATCATCATCATCATCATCATCATCATCATCATCATCATCACCATCATCATCATCATCATCATCATCACGGGACATCTTGCTTATGATTGAGAAGTTTTCCGGAAGGTTGTTATGGGAGCGAGGTTCTGCAAAGGACATGCTACTGAATGAATATAATGACTATTGTCATCTTCTTTGGAACTTAAAATAAACTTCTCCTTAATGTATTCTCTTGGTGAGTGCACACACAGAAGCCGCGAAGAATATGTTGTACGATTTATCGCCTGGCATATTCCTGAATGGCATCAGTTATATACTGCAGGTTATATACCAAATGAAGTGAATACATGAATTATACTTCTGCTTTGCGTTCGCTCGCTTTGAACCCAAGCATAGTCTAAATACGTGCTACCACTTCTAGTAGCACTCAACTGATTGTTTGTGTGTGAATTAGCTTTCACTGTTACCAGTGTCCCTTGCCATCAGGCAAACCGTCTCCGACTTCTGAGATACTTGTAATTTACGTTCCCAAGTCAAGAACGAGAAGTCACCAGTTTATTAGAAGCGGTATTTCGAAAAGAAAAAAAAAAGGTGCGGCATTTCGAAGACATGCATAATGCTGAGAAAATCTACCGCACTGCCCTGGCAATGGCTGTCTGTCATCATTGGTTATCCACACTTAAACCTTGGCCAGTGCTAGTCTAGACTCTACCGATATCAGGGATCCAGATATGGTTAACAATGGGTGAAAGATAAGACCTAAAGAGTTAAACAACAGTTCACATGAAACAGGCGATAGTGAGACATATAAACATGACAAGACCAAAATGTCAGTCAAGCAGTCTGGCAGTGAACACTTGTGACAGCAATCCGACTTGTCCACGAGGAAACTCACAATTGAAGTTAACATGCTAATCGAGAACACATAGTCTCTCATTCAAACACTTGGTAGCTTCGAGATATGTCACACATTCGACGCACATAGAATGTACATTACATTAACACCAAACCAACAATATTTCTATAACACGCACTTTATTGAACTCGGCACTTTCAGCCGACGTCCCACGTCACAGGCTTTTCTCAAATGACATGTTAGCATTCTGAGGACGTGAGTGAGTAAGTATTAATCAGAATTAGCGATGGAAAGTTCCAGTGTATGATGTCAGCGTTGATCATCGATCATCGGCATCAGTATGTATAGAGTTAGTTCTGTTATCATTGTGCATTTGAGTTGAATTTGAGTGCATTATAGTGAGTTCTGTTATTATTTCTCTACTAATGAAGAATCAGATTTGCTGAGCTGGTCACTTGTCTCACATGCCAAATCACAGGCTCCAAAAACGAATTTTCTTACGGCGAGCTGCATTATGGTAAACGCTCCCAATGTGGCCAGAGGAAACGCTGTAAAGATACTCTGAAGCTCTCACTAAAAGCTTTTGGAATTCATCATGACACTTGGGAGACTGCTGCCAAAGACCGAAATTCGTGGCGTACATCATTACACAAGTGTACAGTCACTGGTGAAGCAACCAGGACTGCAAGAGCTGCGAAGAAAAAGCTGGACAGAAAAACCACTGCAGGAAATCCTCCTCCAGAAACGTCAAGCAATCTTTGCCCACGTTGTCAAAGAACATTTCGAGCCACAATAGGCTTTTCAGCCATCTTAGAACTCACGGCTCCATACTTTCAACCCCACTGGATGAAATCCTCCCGTCCTCGTCCTCCTCATCCCCCTCCTCCTCCTCCTTCTCCTCCTCCTCCTCCTCCTCCTCCTCCTCCTCCTCCTCCTCCTCCTCCTTCTTCTTCTTCTTCTTCTTCTTCTTCTTCTTCTTCTTCTTCTTCTTCTTCTTCTTCTTCTTCTTCTTCTTCTTCTTCTTCTTCTTCTTCTTCTTCTTCTTCTTCTTCTGGGAGGGGTGGTTGGCGAGTGGGTGGGTGGAGGATGTGTGGGAGGGTGAGTGTGTGTAGGTTGGGGGTGGGTGGGGTATGTGTGTGTGTGTGTGGGAGATTGTGTGAGTGGGGGATTGTGTAAGTGGGGGATGTGTGGGTGGGTGCGGGTTTTGTGTGTAGGTAGGTGCGGGATATGTGAGTTGGTGGGAATATGTGTGTGTGGGTGTTGGATATGTGGTTGGGGGGATGTGTGTTTGGCTGAGTGGTTGGGGTGTGTGGGTGGGTGGTGGAGGATATGTGGGTGGGTGAGTGTTGGTAGGTTATGGGATGGGTGGAGGATGTGTGCGTGTGGGTGGTGAGATGTGTGAAGATGGGGGAATGTGTGGGTGGGTGATGGATGGATGGATGCATGCATGTGTGCCTGGGTTTGTGTCTGAGTGGGTGGGGGATGTGTGTGGAGGGATGTATGGTGGGTGGGAGATGTGTGTGTGTGGATGGGTAGATGGTGTATGTGGGGGTGTGTGTGGTATGTGTGGGTTGGGGGATGGGTGGATGGATGGGGGCATGTATGCGCCTGTGGGTATGTGTGTGGTTGGGTGGTGGATGTGTGTGTGGGGGACACGTGGATGGATAGGGGATGGGTAGGTGGGTGGGTGGGGGATTTGTCTCATAACATGGTAACATGCATTGTTTATGTTTATGTGATAGCGCCAGACCAACGAATTTTGGTTTGGTCTATCTCGAGTTAAAAATCTGGACAACGCCAAAAACGCCACTCTGAAACAAAGAGACCTGAGGCCATTTTCCTTGTAGCAGCCAGCTAGACCATGTGAAGGAAGGCGCTTGGGCTCTGTGTTAATAGTTTTGTGGCCAGCCCGCCTTGAGACGAGATATGTGGGGTTTCCCATCTGTTCATCAGTGAACAACATATGTCAGAGGAGAAAGCCGTAAGTTTAAAATGTTTAATTTAATAAATATTTGTTAAATCGCAGCACACGCCAGTTTACCAACTTGAAAGTGTTTACATGATGGAACAGGCGTGGGTGAAAAGAATTGCTAGTTAGGTGAGCTTGAAGGAACAAAGAAATACAAACAGATAATGTAGATGAGTATTACTAAAGTGAGCTGTTCTAAAGATTGATTTGGTGTCCCTGGAGCTTTAGGAAAATAACACGTAACACATAGAGATGTCAGCAATCAGACAATGGTGATGTGAAATATGTAGGATAGGTCATTGATGGCGGTTAAGTATCATAGAGACTGTCATGTCATGCGAGCCATGCTGGCACAAGATTATTTTGTTGGGAATTATTTTACATGGTTATCCTATAGCATTAATGTGTTACTGGCTAAATAGATATGTGAGAGATTCACCAAAATATACAATGTGTGGGGTCATAAATTATAGTTAATGAAAAGACTGGAGTCATGCATAACTATGAATGCTTATGAGTAGGGGAAAATAACCATAATATATGTGTAATATTTATAACATGTGTAAAGCAGGGGAGAGTACTTACATGTCATATGTGGCAATGATGGTTAATATATGTAGTGAGAACATGTAGGTAATAAATGGAAGTGAAGGAAATGTATTGAATTGTAGGGATGCTATGCAGATTGATAGCTACTAAGCGTAGGAAATAATGCGCCTTAATACGCGGGGTGCGTATCAGCAATCATAATGTAATCATAGCTGCGAATGAAGTGTGGCTTTACTGAGGGAGAACAGGCAGATGTATCTGGAACTGATATTGGTAAAGGGGTTTCTCATGTAGCATTGAGGTCTGGTGTCACATTTGTTACCAGAATGCAGTAATGTTTGTGTAGGTGTATCAAATTGTTTATGGAATCAGTGACTGAGATTCTGTCTTAAGTTAAGCATAGCGGTTGTCGCATGGTGGGGAGAATGTGATTTAATGCTACGTACCACTTTTCGCAAATATATCCATATGCACTTGCTATGTGTCTAGTCACAAATAATAGTACACTGGTGTGGTTTGCATTCGACGCCACTTGTTGTCATTAGTGTGTAATGATAATGACATAATATATATAGTACACCAGTTGCTATATTAGTACTGATATGCTGTTTCTGCCCATGAACATTGTTATGCTTTGATTCTGTCTCATATGAATGAGGCATTCTTGCTATTATTTTGTACTTTCCCTTGAAACTATGGTGGGTTTGTTTATGAACTGTCTTAGTGTGGCTTTAGAGTTCAATTGAATTCCTGTGTAATACATGTTTATCTTTAACTTTCTGTGAATGTTGTGATTCTTCTGTGTGCAAGTGGTACCTTGTCACATTGTACAAATATGGTGGTTCCACACTGTATATATGTCTGTTGCTTTTCATAGTTAGACATGTTTTGCTTGTTGGTTGTTAGTTTGTGATGCTAATCAAATGCTGTAACTTGCATGATATCATATGAGTGCTGGTATTCTTCATGCAAACTTGGGCATTGTTGGGGTAGTTGTCCAGTGAAGTCCCTATGTTGAGGTAACTTAGTGTCTGATGGTGGCAGAGTTCATAATGTTGTGTATTGTTGCATAGGAGTAAATTGTACTATCAGATGTGGAGCACAGGAGTTCAACCTGTCAATATATGTTTTACATTAGGGAAAAGAGTACGGTGTGTTAGCAAAACAGTTGCCGGTGTGCGTAACAGTAGAGAGAGAGAGAATTGTAGAGCATTAGACTGAGGATATAATAGGTGGTGTTTGATTGCGGCTTTATCATGGACTGAACATTGATAGTGTTCTATGAACATGTGGTTTATAGGGAATATTGTGTTGTCCTGTGTTACCGGTGACTTGGTACAAATTAATGTATAAAATATTCTGGAAGGTGTAGACAGGGAACTGATTATGGGTTCCTTGGCAAATGTAGACACTTTGGTAGGTAGGAATAACAGCCTAATTTACCAGAACAAAGATGTCATTCTTATGTCTGTTAACTGAATCAATGCTGAGATGTTGTTTGTGTGCAATGTCTGTTATATGTTAGCCAAATCAGTGTTGAGATGTTGTGTTTGTTTGCAGTGGCTGATGTGTGTACTCTATTATTTGTAGCTATGTGTTTACAGCTGGACAAATGAGATCAATCTTCCACCGCTTGTGTGTGTAGGAGCTGTGTGGTGTAGTTACATTGAACTGAGAAGGTGGAGCAAATTGACATTGTTGCATTAGGTGGTCCATTCTAGCAATATCAAGTGTAATCTCATGATAACAGTGGCACAACTGGGGAAGATAATACAGTGGGTGATCTGATGATGCAACATTGATTGTTGTATTTAACAATTAGATATGTAGTCACCTTTAAGAAGAATGAGGCAACACAAGAATGATCATGCAAGACATCAAGGGTTACTTCAGAATAGCAGTAGTACAACTAGAGGGAATAGCAAGGTGGATAATTTGATGGAAGACATTTATTATATGTAGGTTAATTCAAATGTTATATTGCATGTGCTCATTGCTTCATGTGTTTAATATGTTGTCTTTACCATGATATTCATAGATTGTGTTTTCCATTGTTACAGGAGCGGCTGACTAGTTAGTGTCAGCAGGCCTGGGTTCTTGGTGGGATAGTAAATTGTGTCACAACTCTGTTGTTTATGTCACGTCTTGGGGTTTATGTTAGTTAGTTAGTTAGTTAGTCGACAGATCATCCTCATTGCACATCGAACCATTCAGTCCATAAGTGCTCGGATCCCCTCCTCAGCAAATCCCGCAACGTGTAGCGGCTAACGACGCCAGTTCTGTGTTGGTTTATCAATCTTCTTTGGCTTCCTGCGTAGTGTTCTTGTTTGGCCACCCCTCTTTTAATTTGCTGCTCTCGCTGTCTGGCCATTGTTGTAGATTCACAGTCATCACTTGGTTCTCACAAAAGTCTTACTTCTCGTAGAGCATTCAGAATGTCGGCCTGGTCCATGGCGCGTCCGCCCTCCACAGTAGCCTCACCTGCGAGCTTGTCAGCCCGCTCATTTCCTTGTACTCCCGCATGCCCTGGCACGAAGATGAAACTAATCTTTGCCAGTCGAGACCGCTCCAGAGGCAGCAACCATTCTCTTCGGATCGACCCCTCCTCTATCCTCTTGATCATGTTCATTGAGTCGCTAAGGAAACAAGCCCTAGTGAATGTCTGTGTCTCGAGCCATGTTATTGCTTTACTTACTGCCATGACTTCCATGGTCAGGCTACTTGTGGTTTCAGTGAAAGCACCAGAGTCCTCCTTCACAATTCTCCCTCCGGCCCGAGCTGTAAAGGCCCATGAGCTTCTCACTTGTCGGACGACCGACCCATCTGTGTAGATGACCGCGTCACCGTCTAGCGAATTCTCGAAAATCAACGCTTGTACTTCAGCCTCAACAGCAGCCGGATTTTCTTGTCTGCATTTTCTATCTAGTTGGATGCAAACTGAAAAGGATGTGCAGAAGTCTGTTGGCACTTGCACCCACTCCTCGCCAGGTTCTAAGTCCTCAAGTGAACACACCTGTTGAAGAATGTCTTCGGCTTGACCCATCCACGACCGTCCTCTTTTTAACCTGCTGCCCTTCATTTTTCTAATTTCACTATGCAGTGGATGTTGTGTGTTTTCGTTAATTCTGAGGTAGGCGCGTGCCCTGCAACCTTGTATTCTCTCTTCAATGGTTGGAAAATCAAGAAGGTAGCGCATCGCCCTGCATGCTGTATCTCTTGTACATCCAAGAATAATGCGCATAGCTTCATTCTGTATCCTTTCCATCCTTTCTATCTGCTTATGGCTGAGAGTCAGGATTGCCATTGCATACTCCAAAACAGACATGACCAGCCCCTCGTACAGATGATATAGATGGCGCTGCTCACAGTTTGCTGCCGCCATCACCCGCATCGCTGCCAAACCCCGCTTGGCCTTTGTTATCACCTGGTCTATGTGCACATTGTAAGCAAGGCTTCGATCAAACCGTATCCCTAGGTAATTCATTGCCTGCGTTCTTTCCACCGTCTCTGAACACAGCATTACAGTTGATGTTGGAGTGTTGACAATATGATTATTCAACGAGAACCAAGTCACTGTTGCCTTTGTTGGGTTGACTATTGCCCCAGCTTCATCACACCAAGTACTTATGCGATTGAGTTCGGTTTGTAGTTTGTGGGATGTGGATTTTAATTCCTGAGAATAATTCGTTAAAATGTCTAGGGGGTATTATTGATTCTCTGGTCACTGGTAAGAATGCAGGGTGATCAGGGATATTTACCACAAATCCCAGGAAGAAAGAGCTCAATCCTTGAAACAATGGCATCTGTGTGTAGGTTTCCCTTCCCACTTCATCACCCTTTAATTTAACTATAGATGCTAGAAGGATATTGATTGCTCACAACATATAAACAACCACTTATGTGACACCACATTTACTTGATGTACACACCACTTTTGGACAAACAGTTCAGGTATTAACTCAAGATCTGCAATTACATATATAGATGTGTAATAAACACTATGCATTTCCAGACAGGCATGGGAATGATATGCAGTATTACAACATAGTACCCAGTGACCCCAGAAAAAAACCAGGTTATTACAAACAACACAACAACCACAAATTGGTTCTGCTTACTCGACTCATTGTACCTAGATAAAATCACATTGGTCTAGGTGCAGAAACCCAACATATATATTTTTGTTTCTGACACCATGTACAATTATCATATTTAAAAATAATGAGTTGATGTCAAAATACTATTTACCTTAACCATCATTGGTTATACCTCATTACACACTAACACTCTTTATATGTCATAGAAGAAAAAAACACACACATGAAAACAGTTCATACTAATAATTAAATTAATTAATTATAGTGTTCATTTAGGCATTGCGGATGGGTATTCTTCTCCAGTGCACAGCAGTTAATGTCCATATTTACCCGTGACAGCAATAAATACTCACAGTCATGTTTAATGTCCACTGAAGTTGGTTGCGGAACTACTTATAATCCTTAGGAAATAAATTCACCACATATCTCCTCCGTGGAGCTGAATTCAAGAATCTTCTTTGCGAACGGCTCGGTGTCAGTGTGAAATTGAGGCCTGGGTTGGTCATACCTTCAGGAGATGCATCTTTGGTCTTGGACTAAGGTTCTTCCCTATATCACCATATCTGATGAAAAGGATGCCTACCTTTCAGCGTCTCGGCTTATAATATCCGAATCTCAATTTTGTTCCCACAGATTTTTCACCCACCTAGTCATCAGTCTATAACCTATTCCACCGTTATTGGCATTTAGGCTGACATGGGACCAGCACAGAGTTCTGATTCATTATTTACTTTCAGTGTAGACATACAATTCTGCTTGTTATTCATTTGGTTCATCTGGAATTAATTCCAGGATTCTGCTGCAGGCATGGAACTGAAGAATATTGACTCCACCACATATCCAGGGTTGCAAGCCATCAGGTGATTCCTGTGGTTGCAGGCGTAGAGGCATTTACTCCGCTAGCTGCTTTCATATGGTCTTTTTTTTTATGTGTTCAGGTTTGGGAACCTTGAGGTAATCTGGTGTAGGTATGGTTTTCAGTTGGCACCTTGGTTGTATTGGTTCAATGTCTTCTTCCCATTTGTTTGAGTTGGTGTTCATAGCTACAACTTGGTGTTGCATGGCTGGAACCTTATGTTTGACTTTTGCAGCTGTGAGATGTTCTTTCGAAGACTTATCCATTGTGGATATTAACTTGGTAATCCAACCAACAGTTGAAGATTACTCACTGTTGTTAGTTTTAATAACTTGTAGAAGGATTGTCCCATAGTTTCACTGATTTTGTTGAATGATGAGGCCATAGATGATACTTCTCAAACGTATAACTGACGAGTCACTGTTGTCAGTTACTTTGTTGATCTTCATCTTTGTAGATTATTAGATCTTGAAGTCCATCCTGGATCTTCCTACTAACCTAGGACTTAATCACTCACCCAATCAGTTGTCTTCTAATTTATCTGTTGCTAGCTATGGAGCTATTGAGCGCCGCAGTAAACATGGAGGTATTGCTAGATCCAGACTATGGTTTGGACATTCACTTTATGGCTGTTGACCCAGGATCCAGTGTTAGTGATATAGTCCCACCAAATTCAACCACCACCTGCTTCTCTTCTACAGAAAAGGGATGACAAAGAATACAACACTAGCATTAACCTATTGTGTTATGATAAAAGGTTTACAACACAATTACAAACACAAATACAAAACAACAAGGGGAGAAGGGGAAAGGAGTGGGTGTCCATGTTCCACTGTCCCTCATTGCTGAGTAGAGCCAATCTGACCCTTCCTAGTGAGTAAGGTATTTTCTCACTTATATTTTGTTCTGTTGTTACTGGGACTATTGGATGGGTGAAGTCATTCTGTCCATCCAACATGTTGATATTGTCTCTCTCATTACTTGAAGAGAATAGCCTATACAGAATCCCTGTGGTTTCTAATGCCGCGTCTTCATTTCGGCACTATAATCATCACTAGGTCAAGACTATTCACCATTGGCTTCTTAAGTACTGACATACATATGTATTCTTACATCAACATCCTCTAATCCCAAGGTGCAACATTAAAATGTATATTCCCACAGTAAAAAGTAACAATCAGAACAAAGAAAATTCTCATACCAAAAAAAAACATACATGTACATTTCTCTGATATTAATTACATGATAATCATACATAATAATCATAATGATGATGCAGGGAGCCTAGGTTTTTGAATTATCTTCATGAACTAAAACATCCATTGTTTTCCCCCACTGCGTACAGCACATGAGGATAGTAATCGCTGTGATATGTTTTGCCAATGACTGCTATTATTCGGAGGGTATTTATAAGAATAACTTATGCCGCATGGTCCAGTCTTCTGAATATTGCAAGCAATTTATTCACATCAATCTTCGCTTCTGTTTCTACTACGGTGAGGCGATGCGGAGTGAATCCTATCCGAACATGCATTTACATCACGCGTATACTTTAATTCTTCATGAATTTATATTCAAACATGGCCTGTCCCTAACACTATTTTATGAAATGATTATATGTTCACCCTCATATGGAGTGGTTACTAATCTGTTAACAAAAGGATAGTACTAAAATTTAACACTATAGTTCCAAGTTACAGATTATGATGTGGCGAAGCATTTTATCCCCTGACTAAGAGTCAGGAATACGCGTAATCATTTGTATGTCCCCGCATGGATAAAACACCTTTCTATAGTACATAGATTATTTGCAGATTTCTAAGCATAAATAGTGAGATATTGTTCACAGTGCCTAGAAGTTTTAACATAGGAATATGAAATTGACAGACACTAGTTCTTTACTATGAAGCATGGATCAGGGGTCTGCTCCTACATTGAGAAAATCTCTAGAATGTGTTTCAGACATGAGAGTTGATACTTTACAGTACACATAATATTCATAGATTATAGCACTACTAGATATAAGTTCATAATGCCTATACAAGATATTAACATATAGATTTGAAATTGTAAGACATAGGAAAAATTACAGCGTGGCGCCCACATGTGTTTCCTTAGTAAACATAATCCAGCCTGGTTTAAGAGAATTGTAACTAATTCTTACTTAAACATACTGGTTTATGTAATACATAAATATATCTTAATAATGTAGATAACATACCAATAGCTTGAATAGAATCATGTTTTTAAGTCAAACTACCTTCTCCCCGAAGGGAAAGGTCGACTTTCTTGTGTGTTCTCTTGACTAGAAATGGCCGCTTCAGTCTTTGTTTTCCCCCTCGCCAGGATTGGCCAGATAAGGGAGAGAAAACAAGCCAAAATAAATTTAGCTGTGCCACGGTCAGTCTATCGCTGTTTTATTTTCTCCTACATTAAGTAAGTTACTTAAACAGTAATTGTAAGGGTTTATTTATTTTTAAGGGAGTCCATAAATAGGAAAGGGTAAGGACGTTTTATTATACCACATAGTTCCACAGCAACCTCCTCTCTATCCTTACCCTGACGATACACTAAAACATCATCGGCATATGACAATGTCCTGTCAGGTCCAGTGATCTGCTCACTGGTGATTCTCACTGTGTAGGCGTTGAATAGTACTGGAGATAATGGTGATCCCTGTGGTAGGCCAGGATATATTGTTGTTGGTTCCGAAGTCCAACTGCCACATCTAAAAACTACTTTCCGTTGGAAGAGGGCTGCAGCGATCCAACTAAGGAGGAATGGACTTACGTTTAGTTCGAGAAGCTGAAACATTAAAAAATCCAGTGGTACTCTGTTGTAAGCGTCCTCAAGATCAATCGCTGCAGCAACGGTTTCAGTGCCTGAGTGGAAACCTTCATAGACATCCTGGGCAAAGACTGCTGCATTGGTCCAGGTTTCTCTTTTTGGACGGTACCCACCCAGGGTGGGTGGGAAAACACCTTGCCTCTCTAGTTGGCTTGATATTTTCCTGGCAATTACCTTCTCCAGCAGCTTGCCTATTGTATTCTGCATGGTTATAATTCGATATCCCTGAATTTTTTTGTGGTCTTTGTCAGGCTTCGGCAAGGGAATCAGATAGCTGTGTAACCATTCCTCCTTGATGCTAGCACTCACTATACTGTTGTTGTACATGTCTGCTAGTTTCTCTAGCTCATTGTCGGTACACCTATTTATGTCGTCGTATCTTATGCCATCAGGACCTGGAGCACTGTTTTTTGATCGTCGAAGCACAGCCTTGATTTCTTTCACTGTCACTGTGTCTTCATCCGAAGTGTTCTGGTCCTTGCATCTGTCTGAGGTGACCTCCTTGGCCAGATTTCGGCCTCCCATGTCTGTCTGGTTGCTCTGCTCAAGGTAGCGTTCAAAGAGGGCTTTGCCCTTGTCCTCGTCAGTCCTCTGCCAGATGAGGTCAGCACCTTGGAAGTCAGAAATGCTCTTATTCTTGCCTACACCACTCATGCTTTTATGTAGTCGCCAGAATAATTTCAGTGACTTGTCTGTGCTTTCTCTTTGACACACCTCTGCCAATTTTTCGCTTTTAACAACCTTGACCAGTTTTTTGAAGTAGCTTACTTTTGTGTGCATCTCTCTTTCTAAGTGCAAGCAGGGACTAGGATGACCAGCTCTGTTCTTCTTGGCATTTTGCCATTTCCTTACAGCACTACGCTTATCCACCCAAGCCTTCTCCACCTCGAAACTCCACCACGGTGGCTGCTCCCAGCTTTTTTTCCTGCCCTGAAACGTTCTGAGCTTGTCACGTCTTATTTTACTCACCACATCTTGCCCTGTACTGTCATATTGGAACGTCTTTACCTTTAGCTTGTGCTGCCTAGTTCTGCCTTTCTCCACCAATATGCTGCAAGGGTGGTGGTCGCTGCCATGGTGTCCTAGGACACCCCATCTACACACTGTAGTGAGTGAAGGTTTAAACTAGCGCCAGATCAATAGCACTGTCCTCATCGCCCGGACGGCTTGCTGTCCTGGTGACACAGCCACTGTTGATACAAACCAGGTCGATGGTTTCCAGTGCAGTCTCGAGCTCCTCCCCCTGTGTATTGGAGGAAGTGTTTCCCCATGATCTGCCTTTAGCGTTGAAGTCACCACAGAAAATAACATTTCTCTCATGGCCTAATATGCCACTTAAGCACTGCCACTTCTGGGCGTCCACACTGGCATTGCGGGCATAAATATTAACCAACACGAATGGTATACTGGAATGAACTCTCAACGCCTGTATTTGTATATCGTCACTGTCCCAACTGGATATGTCTAGCTCTGACGCCACCATGCTGTCGCGAACGAGAATCACCATTCCCAGATGTTGTCTGTTGTAGAAACATTTGAAGCCGGCAATTTGGAGTATCTGATCGCCCAGTCTCGTCTCCTGGAGTCTACAATGTCGTTCCTGTAAACTAGGGTTTCTAAAATAGAGCCCCGTTGTTTTACACTGGCACAGTTCCAATATAGAATACGGATATTCCTGAGTCCTAGACGGTGACACTTGAGTCTAAAACGCCTCAAACCACCACGCTTACCTTGCTTCTTTTTCCCTGCGCGGCTACCACGCCGCTTCGGTATGTTGACTGCTGGCCGCACGAAGAACACACGTTGTTCCGCCATGTTGAAAAAACGTAAATACAGACTGAGAAAACCACACACGCTGCTGAAAATTCACTCAAGGATGGCTTCGCTCGATGCACGAACTACGTAGCACCCGCGCAGATCTTGAGTAGAAACTCCTGGTTTTACATCCTGGCACACCAATTACACGCAAGAGATGAATAAATCCATCCCCTACGCGAAAAAGTTAACGAACACAAAACAACACGACCGTCCGTCGCCATCTTGAAACCGGGTTTATGTTGTGTAACCTATGTTTTTGTAGTGTCTTATTGTCGTCTGTGTCAAAGTCTTTTATTGTATCATTCTACTCAGCTACTGTTTGAAGCACCTTGAAGTACTTGGTGTACCCTGTTGTCTTAAGTTCTGGTGACTGAATAGGGGCCACCCTTGGTTGATGTTTGATATATGCAGTTGTCTGTTGTATCTGTAATTGAACATCCCTTATTCAATGCTTTATTCAATGTGTTGGAACACAAATTGTCACCAAAATTTGTAGCAGTTGATACATAAACACCTATGTTTGTACTGTTTTTGATTTGTTTGTTTAGTCTCTTTTAGTTTTTACAACCACTATTTCTACCACAATCTAGCACCTTAATTCATTGTCTGGACCTCAAATATGACAGTTATTGTCCAGAGTTGAGGCCCCTGCCTGAGATCTCGTATATCTTCTTATCTAATTACTATAATCTTTTTTTGTCGGTTGAGGCGGTGTGAGGTTCTCTCTTTTCACTATTTTTCTTCTTTGGCCGTAACGAAGTCAGAACTACTCTTTACCTCTTAGCACCGTAGTGAAGGAAGCATAAGTCTTTATGATTGTCTCCCTTTGTCTTTTCCCTCGACTACATTTACAACATTCATTAGACAATGGTTTGTTTCCTATGTGAATGCACTGAGCACTAATGAACGAAAGATGAGTGATTGGAAGGGCCGAATGTAAGACGGGCCTGCGTGCCCAATTTGTTACCCTTTGAAAATAAAGTTCGATCGTTCGTTCGTTCGTTCTTCTTCTTCTTCTTCTTCTTCTTCTTCTTCTTCTTCTTCTTCTTCTTCTTCTTCTTCTTCTTCTTCTTCTTCTTCTTCTTCTTCTTCTTCTTCTTCTTCTTCTTCTTCTTCTTCTTCTTCTTCTTCTTCTTTTTCTTCTTCTTCTTCGAATATATTCTTCGAACGAAAGATGAGTGGTTGGAAGGGCCGAATGTGAGACGGGCCTGCGTGCCAAATTTGTTACCCTTCGAAAATAAAGTCTATTCTTTCGTTCGTTCTTCTTCTGAATTCATCCGGAGAGTTTTTCGGACGTGATTGCGTTGTGCATGTTTACAGCAGAGCTGCGTTCTTGCGCCATTAGGCTGACACATCCGACTTTTGCGGGCATTTGTTGACCGGGTTAACCTTCCAGGGGACTGTATGAAATGAATGGTCACCATCATTCTTGATGGACAAACAACATCATTGTGCATGTGATCAACCTGCTGGGCTGTACCAAGTAGTAACAATGTGAGCGCCCAATGTGATAAAGGATAAAACTTGCCATGATCAGAATGAGCGTACATTATTGATGGCTATCAGGTGTTCGGCCCACCATCGAAGTGTGTGTATGAATAGTTCTATTGTAATAACAGTCTCAGCCTGTTGTGGGAGTGTATGCAATGTATATTCATTGGGAATAAATGCTCTACCAGATGCCACCGTGAGTTTGTCTTTGTCCATCTGTCTGAACATCTGCCAGATTCTTATGTGGTGTGCGAGCCACTGTTTTAAACGTGTTTATTGCCATCAGTATTATCTTCAAGCCACACACTAGCGCTAGCATCTTGGCAGCACATGTTTCTGTTTGGCTGAGCTTGAATGCTCTCTCTCTCTCTCTCTCTCTCTCTCTCTCTCTCTCTCTCTCTCTCTCTCTCTCTCTCTCTCTCACACACACACACTCTCTCTCTCTCCCTCTCTCTCTCTCTCTCTCTCTCTCTCTCTCTCTCTCTCTCTCTCTCTCTGGTAACCTCCCACATGGTATTTGTAACCTGTGCTATCGATGGCCTTCCATTGAGATCATTCAGGTTACCATGCAATGGTTGTCTGTCATCATCGGTGATCCACTGTGCTTGACTAGACTCCACACATGTAAGCAATTGTTTTCTTCGTTCTTCGTGTACAGTATCCATACAGTAGTACTGTATGTACTGAGCGAAATATTCCAAGTTTAATTTCGGTTGAATTTCACATATTTTCTAGAGATAACACTCTGGTCCATCAACAAAAGGCAGCTCGTTCGTTTAGTAGTATAACTTTAATAACGAAGACACAAACAACAGATTGCATGATTTATTGCCTGGCATATTTAGCTGCATCCCATCGGGTACATACTGCAGAAATCACACAACATAAACTAAAGTAATTAGATAACTCCTTCAAGCTGAAATATACACATATTCGCACAGTAATTTCAATTGTCTACCAGGGTAATTTTCAACTACCACGTCTTTCTGTTTGGACAAAACAGGCTTATGCAGATTAATGGTGATCGCTTCTGCCACCTTTAAAATGCGACTATTTTCTCTGTTAAACGACACGAGAAACGCATTTTAGTTGTACAATTGTTCTGCATGAAAATTCCGCAAAGGCAGATGTCAGGGCGTAACTATCCAGGTATTAGCACGTAAGTATCTAGCCACAGGCAATTTGTCTAGGATGGAAGCTCAGTAAGCTGGACAGTTAGAGCATTGCTTTGCTGATCCAGCAGCTTCTGCAGCTTGTCTCGTTCCAGACGTATTGGTGTTACCTTTCCTCTGAAGTAAACTAAGCAGGTCGATTGAGGGATCATGCTGCATGGGCAACACATGGTTTCTAAATTCAACCCAGGCTTTGTGTTATGGAAAAGTATAAGTCCATTTTACAAATTATTGTCTGTTAAGACGGCAATGTGCCAGTCATCTAGCCACAAACTGGCTATCACATGCCATAGACAAGGTTAAAAAAGATCCAGTTAACCATGAACTAGTCTACAAAATGTTTTATGTGCATAATTGTAGGCCGATACTCCACTAGGAGTCTCAAGAGATAAAAAGTAAGTAGATCTAGCCACAAATGAGGCACAACTCCAATTACATTAGTCGACATCCAAAATGTACCGGATATGAGAATATCTGATCTTAACTAATTTTGGTCTGCTGAAAACGGAAATGGCATTTTAAAATATTGATTGGCTCTAGCTTTCAAGATCTATGCTACTAGTTTATTTAATTACGGTCAATTTATTTATATGACGCAACTGTTGCGGGAGCTTGCATAATATTTTTCCAATGACCAATAAAAGTGTAACTAGAAATTGATGATTCAATCCTACCTAAAGTTACATCACCTTTGTGTATATATCTTATCTCTGATACAATTTTGACATCAGTTAGAGTATTTGTCCTCATCAAAAGTATCGTAGATAGAAATGCCTAGGATATGTGTGAACAGCGCTAATAATTTCTGGTATAGATGTGGTGAGGTGACATTTTTATCACAAAAATGAAATATAACTAAAGTGATTAAGAAGGCGTACAATTTGTATTTTAGCAGCAGATTAGAGGATCAAGATAAGAACTGGATGCCACACATATAATGCAATACATGAGCAGCACAACTTAAACATTGAGAACCTAACACTTGTCACCAGCAAGATTGTGTTGCCACCCTTGCACATTAAGCTGGGTCTCATGAAAAACTGTATCAGGGCAATGGATAAAACATATGAGACTCAAATACTTCATAAGAAAATGTCCAAGACTGAGTAAAGCTAAAATAAGAGAGGGAGTATTTGCTGGTTCGCAAATTCCAACACTTCTTCGTGGTGATGCGTTTCTTTGCGTGTTGCAAAGGAGCCACTAAATAATGATGGAGTGGGTTCAAATGTGCCTTTATAAAAACATTATAAGTGAACTTTAAATAATGTTTTTATGTTTTCTATAATTTTATGTTGAAATATCAATTAACTGAGTATGTAACCACAATTTTTAGCTGGTCGCTCAGAAAACAATGGCATACTACTGAGCGTAATCTACATCAACAGCAGCTGAAAAATGCTGATGTTGACGCAACGTCCTGTAAGGGATATACAAAAAAAAGTAGAAAGACTAACTGTTCACTCTAGAGAATTAAACAAGCATACTGTAACGAGCATGATAACGTCCAAAGTATGGCGGATGTGGGAGTTAGAATCTGAAAGAAAAGGCCAGGAAGGTTAACCAAAATCTTGACAGTGGGATGGTATGGCACGCACACGTCAAGAGAAATCACCAGCAAATCGTGCCAAAGAAACAGGTCACAAAGGCAAATCTGGAATGTAGTGTTCATGGGAATCTGTAATTAAGAGGATCAAGGGTGTAATAGATTCTCATGGGTAACGAACAGGCCCGAATATAAGGAGAAGAAAGTGATGGGCCGGGTCATTAAGTTTTGGGCAAGTTAGGGAAACTTAGCCCGGGAGTTCGAGGTGGGCAAGTGAGGACAAGTTAGCCCAAAGACGAGGGGAGCTGGTTATCCTCGAATGAACTAAGCGTTCGGCATAACAATTCATTTATCGAAGTATTATCAAGGCCTGTGGATGGCAGTGTTATATTAAGGATCAAAGATGACAAAGATGTGTACTGTTCAATGAAACTTCCTGGAATCAAGTTATGCATGTCATCAAGTTCGTTTAGAATTAAAACTTTGGTGTGTGTGCAAACCGGTGCTCTCGAGTGGCTAACTAGCTGTTGATCATAGTTAATGATATGCATAATACATAGACCCTAGACACCGCCAATTCTAGCTGTTGCCAAGGATTGTTACACATACATTATTTGATTTACTGTATTGTTAATTTATCATTAAAAAAAAACCCAGAGCCAATTGGTGAATTTCACTGTGGTGTTTGTCCATCAAGAATGATGATGATCATTCATTTCATGAATTTTATTATGATATTTGAAACCACCATGTCCAAATCAATAAGAAATGGTGCATTTACATTCTGATACAACTAAATTTTGAAAATGTGCTGACTAGTGTAATTAGCACATTAGTAACTAGTCACAAACATATATTACTGGCACCTTTCCGTCTTGACAGACACAGCCTAAGCTGAATTATAGAGACCACATGTTGCCCTTGCAGTATAATCCCTTTCTCGGCCCGCCTGGTTTACTCCAGAGGCAAGGTAACACCAATACATCTAGAACAAAGCAAGCTGCCGGATCCGCAAAGCAACTGTCAGCCTCTCTGAGTTTCCATCCTGGATCAGTTACTGACCAAGGCTTAGGGATTGGTATGCCGTACCATAATATTTAATCTTTACATTGCATTTCCTTGCCCTAAGGTAAGGCTCACATCCTCCCAATTTCACTCCCCCGCCCGAAGACGTTGGCACAATATGGGGGTGTTTGGTTAGGCGAGTGCTGCCCAACATTGGATGCTAACAGAAAGCAGTTAGTACCATCTACTGTCATACGGTAGTCCAGTCATATCTTACTAAGACCTCATGTAGAAAACGTATATATCAAACAACAAACTCAACAACTGTGCACAGTACAACAATACATTTGCTTTAGAAAAATAAAACAACCAACGCAATGAAAATAGCGCCATTTAGCAAGAAACAAAGATTAAAATCACTTCTAGCTTGCTTACAAAATAAGGAAAATCAATCAAGTAAAAGACCTTATTCCATGCCTTGATGATTCTGGGTTAGTCAAGTTCCAACTTCAGAGCAAAGGGTTACCTCATAATGCTTCTCACTGTTCCATGTTAAAAGTGGAATAGAGGAAACCCGACAAACCACAAACCATTAGCTCGCACAGGCATACATGTATAAGGCCGCTGCCAGAAAACCAACACAACAGTCCACCACTAAAATTGCAATTCATTGTTGATGGAAGCGGCAGTCATTACAAAAGCAGCAATTGCACACATAATACTGCATAAGGTTCAGGAACTGGCCATTCACCAGTTTTATGAATATGCAATTGTCAACACAAACAACCTCAGACAGATGCAAAAGCATTCCACATAAAATCCACAGCTCACAGTGTCGCTATAAACACTAAACTCAGTAGATGGGCAACGGAACCAAGTACTACCAGTCCAACATGAGGACAATGTGTAAGAAAACCGTAGCTAGAAGCAAAAAGACTCAAGAGGCCATAGCAGCTCAACAGCCTATCCGCCATATTGGATGTGATGTCGGCATATAGAGTATTTGGTGCCAGTCCCATATTTCTATAGACAAATCGGCACTCCATGAATGATGTGGCCAGTATCATGCCATCAAAGCAGACTTTTCACAAATTGACCCGACCCCAAGGTTGACCCGATCTCCAGCACATACCAGGGAAAAACCTTGGCAGTAATGGCAGCCAGCAGCAATTTGATGACGTGATCCAATGAGTGTCATTTGGTCCGTACACACATGAGGCTGGCACCATATACCCAATACATCTCAAGGGATGTAAACATTTCTACTTTTTCATTTTTAGTATTCCACATTGTTCAACATTTTCATTTGTGATATTCAACATCATTAGACTTTGTAAATTAATGATATTTCACATTGTTGACTTTTTCATTTATGATATTTCACAGTCAAGCTGAAAAGCATCTGATGGCTGCAGAAATGTGGTTTCTGAGGAAAATGCAAAGAATACCATGGACAGACAGAAAAACCAATGACCAAGTACTACAGGAGACAAATGAACATCGTAAACTGATTAGAGAAATTAGACGTAGACAGTCAAAATTTTTTGGACATGTTATGAGAAGAAATAGATTGGAGAACTTAGTGACAACTGGTAAGATCGAAGGGAACAGACCAAGAGGAAGACCGAGAGGAAAATACCTGGATGGCTTGGCCACATGGCATGGACGAGACAGGAACACTGAGCTGATCCACGACACTGGTGATCGGGTGAAATGGCGAGTCATGACCGCCCACGCTTTCCGGCATGGCACATGATTGATTGATTGATTGATTTCACATTATTAGCCATTTTCATTTATGCTATTCCACATTATTAGACTTTTTAAATTTATGATATTTCATATTTTTTTCCTGCATATCCTTTACAGGACATTACAGTCAACACCAGCATTTTTCAGCAGCTGTTGATGTCTTGTCAAGTTTTACGTTCAGTAGTTTGCCATTGATTTCTGAACGACCAGCTCACATATCTCGGTAAGTAACCAGCCCAACGCGATCCGCCGCCGAATCTCGCGCAGCTGTGTTTCATACATGAGTTTACGGGTTAGGATTAGGGTTAGGGTTAGCAACAATCGACTCATGACAACTGGAGGAGTGACTAACAACTATCGACTCATGACAACTTGTGGAGTGACTAACAACTATCGACTCATGACAACTGGAGGATTGACCAACAACTATCGACTCATGACAACTTCCGGAGTGACTAACAATTATCGACTCATGACAACTGGAGGATTGACCAACAACTATCGACTCATGACAACTGGAGGGTTGACCAACAACTATCGACTCATGACAACTGGCAGAGTGACTAACAACTATTGACTCATGACAGCAGGAGGAGTGACTAATAACTATCGACTCATGACAACTGGAAGAGTGACTAACAACTATCGACTCATGACAACAGGCAGAGTGACTAACAACTATCGACTCATGAAAACTGGCAGAGTGACTAACAACTATTGACTCATGACAACAGGAGGAGTGACTAATAACTATCGACTCATGACAACTGGCAGAGTGACTAACAACTATTAACTCATGACAACAGGAGGAGTGACTAACAACTATCGGCTCATGACAACTTGCAGAGTGACTAACATCTATCGACTCATGACAACTGGAGGAGTGACTAATAACTATCGACTCATGACAACTGGAAGAGTGAGTAACAACTATCGGCTCATGACAACTTGCAGAGTCACTAATAACTATCGACTCATGACAACTGGAGGAGTGACTAACAACTATCGACACATGACAACTGGCGGAGTGACTAACAACTATTGACTCATGACAACTGGAGGAGTGACTAACAACCATCGACTCATGACAACTGGCAGAGTCGCTAACAACTATCGACTCATGATAACTGGCAGAGTGACTACCAACTATCGACTCATGACAACTGGCAGAGTCACTTACAACTATCGACTCATGACAACTGGCAGAGTGACTAACAACTATCGACTCATGACAACTGGAGTAGTGACTAACAACTATCGACTCATGACAACTGGCAGAGTCGCTAACAACTATCGACTCATGATAACTGGCAGAGTCACTAACAACTATCGACTCATGATAACTGGCATAGTGACTACCAAGTATCGATTCATGACAACTGGCAGAGTCACTAACAACTATCGACTCATGACAACTGGCAGAGTCACTAACAACTATCGACTCATGACAACTGGCATAGTCACTAACAACTATCGACTCATGACAACTGGCGGAGTGACTACCAACTATAGACCCATGACAACTGGCAGAGTCACTAACAACTATCGACTCATGACAACTGGCAGAGTGACTAACAACTATCGACTCATGACAACTGGTAGAGTCACTAACAACTATCGACTCATGACAACTGGCAGAGCCACTAATAACTATTGACTCATGATAACTGGAGGAGTGACTAACAACTATCGACTCATTACATCTGGCAGAGTCACTAACAACTGTGGGCTCATGACAACTGGCAAGATCAACGTTAGGAAATGCAGAGGAAGACCAAGATACATGATGCTGGGTGTGTGGTATGATGGCATAAGAGTTGAACTGAGTTCAGTTAAGTCGAGTCAAGACATCAAAACCCTCGGGACTTCCCGGACATGCTCCGTCTTCATCTTCAACAACCAGTGAAGAGTTCCAATTCTAATGGTACCAATAGCAGTCTGATAATGTGTCCGTCTGGCCTTTCCTCGGCCAGATCTTCTGGTCACTTCTTGCAGAACAATTATCTTCAGGCCGTGATGATCTACCTGTTCTTCTGCACTATACACACGATTCTAACATACCATGCACAATTACTCCACCAAGTGCACACCCAGCCAATCTGTCCGCCTGCTAATTTCGAACCGCACGAACATGTCCTGAGGGTGGGGGGATCCAATAGATGCTCTCTATATTTGATCGTTGAATAGAAGCTTCCCTCTCTATCCGAATCATGCCAGTGTTCACCTTTCTCATCATACTTTGTGAGTCCGTTATAATCACGACTTATATATATATATATATATATATATATATATATATATATATATATATATATATATATATATATATATATATATATATATATATATATATATATATTCCATTGGCACCTTGCCGTCTTGACAGACGATAGTTTGTGCTTTAAAAAGGCATAATAACTTTTACCTTTGGTGGTAGCGAATGTGACTGATAAGGCCAATTTGCGCTGTAAATGTCCGTTCACAGTGGGTGCATATGAACACGTGGTCATTTCCACCATCATGCACCATCTTACGTCTCAAACGCTTGGTGTGTGACTTATCTGCAATAATTTTCTCCTTTGTCTTTATTCCATTTCTGATGTTTGCCCTCCATGCAACACGTTCAGCGGTGACTTGCTCCCAATGTGCATTATAAATGCCTGTATCAATCATGTCCCGCTTACACACATCTTTGTATCGTAGTAGAGGCCGACCCTGAGATCTCTTACCCATCTGTAATTCATCAAAAAAGATGTCCTTTGGTATTCTACCATCATCCATCCTCCTAAGATGTCCTATCCATCTAAGTCTACGAAGACTGAGCATGAAATAAATTGTCACACAACCTGATCTTTCCAATACTTCAGTATTTGTGATTTTGTCTTGGCACTTAATACCAAGAATTCTTCGCAGACACCGCATATGAAAGCTGTTTAAACGTTTCTCTTGGTGTGAGTAAGTTGACCAGGTTTCACTGCCATAAAGAAGAGTACTGAGGACACATGCTTGATAGACAAGGACTTTTGTTTTTGCAGTAAGCTTCCTGTTCTCCCAGACTCTTTTTCTTAACCTGTTCATTGTTGTTGATGCCTTAGCAATCCGGATGTTGATTTCCTGATCTAGGGAAATTTGCTATTTACCACTGATCGTAGATATGTAATATGATCTACCATCTCTAGTTCGGCGTCGTCAATAAAGATTGATGGTACCCCATGTGCACCTTGTGACATAATCTGTGTCTTCTTTTTTTTTTGGTGCTAATTGCTCAACCAAATTCAGAACAAGCATTGGAGAATGCAGATAGTAGACATTGCAATTCTTCCTCAGAGTGGGTCGTAACTGTAGCATCATCTGCAAAAAGCAACTCTCTGATCAGTACCCTCCTAATTTTGGTCTTGGTCTTCAATCTCTGAGCATTGTAAAGGCCGTCATCTGAGCGTGAGTGAATGTATATACCACCATCCTGATCACGAAAGGCATATTTCAGTAGAAGTGAAAAGTATATTCCAAAGAGGGTGGGAGCTAGTACACAACCTTGCTTAACTCCACTCTTGATTTCAAATTCTTCAGAAGTTGCACCATCAAACTTGATTATACCCTTCATGCCTGTGTGGAACGATTCCACAATGGACAGAAGAGTTGGTGGGTAGCCAATCTTCTTTAGTGCCTTGAACAGACCCTCACGACTGACCAAATCAAATGTCTTTGTGAGGTCGATGAAGGCAATAAACAGTGGTTTATTCTATTCACGGCATTTTTCTTGCATTTGTCGCAATGAGAATATCATATCAATGGTAGACTTGTTCTGTCGAAAGCCACACTGTGATCTCCTAGGACTTGAAGTCTGCGCAGAACAATTCTGGCAAATACTTTTCCAACAATACACAGAAGTGAGATACCCCTATAGTTGTTGCAGTCGCTCCGATCGCCCTTGTTCTTGTACAGTGTTATGATGCTTAAATCTTTGAAATCATGTGAGACTTGTCCTTCTCGCCAGCATAGCTCTTTTAGCTGGTGGATCTGTAGAGTGAGTGTGTCTTGCCCACTCCTGATAACCTCTATTGGAATCCCATCCTTACCTGGAGCCTTGCCAGATGCAAGTTCATTTATAGCACACTTAACTTCTGTTATGGTGGGAAGTGTGTCCAGGTGGTCAAGAGTTGGTAGGGCCTTTATGTCGTTGAGGGCATCATCCGCTAGTTTGGTCTCAGTGAGTAAAGCTCCAAATAGTGCTCTACCCATCTGTCCATCTGCTGTTTCTTATCAGTGATGATTTCTCCAGTCAAGGTTTTCAATGGTGCACTTCTTTTGATCACTGGACCACAGGCTTTCTTTATTCCTTCGTACATGCTTCTGATGTTTCCCTTATCACTTGCGATTTGAATGGACTCACATAACTTGATCCAATCAGGGATGGAGTTATTGCCTCTCCATAGCACAAAGCCTGAGCTAAAATATAGAGATCATGTGTTGCCCATGCAGCATGATCCCTCTCTCGGACTGCCTAGTTCACTCCAGAGGAAAGGTAACACCCCTACATCTGGAACAAAACAAGCTGCAGATGCTGCCGGATCAGCAAAGCAATGCTCTAACTGTCCGCCTGTCGGAGCTTCGATCCTAGACCAGCCGCCAACCAAGGCTTAGGGCCTGGTCTGCCCTGCCATGACATTTTGTCTTTAGCTTGCATTTCCTCGCACCAGGGTAAGGCTTGTACCCTCCCAATTGCGCTCTTCCGCCCGAAGCCGTTGGCACAATGTGGGGTGTCAGGGTTGGTAAGCGCCGCCCAACGTTCGGCGCTAACAGAAAGCAGGTAATCCCGTCTACTGTTATACGGTATCTCAGTCATATCTGACTAAGACCTGACCACAATATATATATATATATATATATATATATATATATATATATATATATATATATATATATATATATATATATATATATATATATATATATATATATATATATATATATATATATATATATATTTATCGGCACTCTTCCGATATATCCTGTCTTCACCTTTCTCATACTTAGGGAGTCCGTTACAATCACGACATGCGTGATATGTTCACTATGGTGCCCTAAAGGAATATCAACAACATAACAGATCCAGCACACGAAGGTTACATATCTTTTACAAGACGTCGCTGTCAACCTCGGCGTTGTTGGCTGTGTGTAATTTCTTGGCAAGTTTACGTTCAGTAGTTTGTCATTGCTTTATGAACGACCAGCGCTTATACCGTTGCATGGGAACCAACGCAAGGCTCTGTTGCGAAATCACCCATATATGGGTTTCAAACATGGTTTGA